>CAKKXW010000001.1:77890281-77908415 GCA_920937365.1 Sphaerophoria rueppellii
TTTTTTGTTTCGCGATATTGGTTCCACAAGTTGTTGGCATCAGTGGTATTTGGGAGGAAGGCGGATAGTCGCTCACTCAGACGCTCACTGTAGCCTCTGGCATTATACGGAGTGCCAAGGCAACCGATGTTAAACTTCTTTCTTGGGGCCGCACGTGTTTTTTTGTCGTTTGATAGCCGAGCTCTAAACTTAGCCACTACCAGAAAGTGGTCAGAGTCGAAATTTGCTAATCGGAAAGTGCGCACGTACAAGATGTTGGATGCGTGCCCAGCGCCGATTAGCACATGGTCGATTTGGTTAGTGGTTCGACCATCCGGAGATCGCCAAGTTGCTGTGTAGATGTTTCGTCTTGGAAACCGAGTGCTACTTATCACCGTATTACGAGCTGCAGCAAAGTCGATTAGTCGGAAGCCGTTATCTGTTGTAACTTCGTGAAGGCTGTGCTTTCCAACTAATCCGCCAAAGATGTCTTCCTTCCAGATTTTTGCATTGAAATCTCCGAGTACGATTTTGACGTCTTACTCTGGACAGGCTTCGTAGGCTTTATCCAGAAGGTCGTAAAAATCCTCCTAGCTAGACTCCTCAGCATCATCGATAGGGGCGTGTGCACATATTATACTGATGTTTTATAGTGTGGCCTTGATCACTTATTGGCTTGAAATCCATCCAAGCCGATTTTCCACGACGAATCCGCATCCAAATATGTGCATTCTTTGATAAAAGCTGTAATAAATGTCGCGATTTTTTTTTTTTTCTTTTTATTGTCTCTGATCCTGTCCATCGTATTTCCTGGATCGCAGTAATGTCTGCATTATACTGCGACATGAAAGATTCAAGTTTCTGAGTTGCACCTGTTGTGTAGAGTGTCCTTTCATTCGAGGTATAAACTCTCAATGCATTGTCCGTTGTCGTTCCATAAGAGGGGGGGTCTTTATCCTAGGATGGTGTCTCTCTCATAACTATCAAGTTTTTTTTTTTTTTTTGCTGTGGTCGCACTAACCTCCAAATTTGTAGAGCCGTTGGTTAAGTGCTTCTGTTTCTCCGCTATGCACTCGTGCTTACAAGTTTCTTAAGTTATATCTAGTGACATAACCAGTACCCTGTGGTTACCACTTGGAGGGAAAATAAGCGCTTGGTGTGTAGGAAAAGAAATAGCATTGCCCCCAGATCCTACAACGCCCAACCACTCTGGCATCATGGTTAATATTAATGTTTCGAAATAACATTTTAAAGCTCATTTCTTTTTTTTAGAAGGGAAAAAAAAGAGAGGCAATGTTCCTTCCTTAAGTGCAGCTAAAAATCACTGTCATTTGGCTTGGGATTAACTTAAAACTCATAGTCTGTGTGTTTAATGAACTTGAGAAAGTTTGTTTCATAAAATTTACATTTTCGTTCATGTAAATAATTTCAAAAGGCATTGATCTTGTGAGTACGATAAATTATTCAAAAGAAAAAGCCTTAAGTTGTTTGTTTTTATGTAAACAATTGACACGAACAGTTAGTAAAAAAAAAAAGAATTCTGTATCCACTTGTACGCGACTGGAAAACAAAATGTTGAGGCCTTGGGGATTTTTACGTGAGAACACATTTATACACAAAAAATAAGTGATGACATCATTGGTTTAGTGTGTGCTTTTTTGCTGGCATTTAAGATCTTCTGAGAAATATTACTATATACTAATTAGCACAGTTTATCGAAATCTGTTAGTCCTATTCATTGCTCCACACATGTTAGTGAAAATAATTAAAATTGCGTCACAATGTCTTGTATTTTTATTTAATTTTCGTGTTAGTAAAGTCAAAAATCAATCATCGTTCTGCTGTCACTCTGAAATTGTTAAATCGTGCTATCTTAGCTTACTGTTTTCACAAGCTCACGAAGAATAAAACCTTGTGTTTCCACCACCACAGCGTCATGTCGTCTAAATAATAAATTTGATCATGTGAACATTTTAGAGCGTTCGTTGGGTTGACAACATCGAAATAAGTTAAGAAAATAGATAAGATATATTTGTGGATGTTTGAATGTAGCGTTCGTGCTTGTGATAAAAGAAATATGCGAAGTGACACGTTCACATAGCAACGTAGTATGCATCTTGTGTTTGCAACAGATCTTAAATTTTCATTGTGGACCAATTTGGCTCATAGCAAACAGAAGAAAATACAAAATGTATTTCATTTTGTTCTATTTTATAAATAAAATAGTGTTCTGACGCACTAAGATCTGTTTATATTTAATTTCTTTATTTTTTTTTTAACATATGTGAATTATATAATGTCACTTCGGTGGACGCCCTTGAATCTAAGATAAGCTGTTTTATCGGTAGTGGTTCTATTTGCAACGAAATGTTTTGACATTTGTTTATACTAAAAGGTACGTAGATAGGGAATTCAAGTATGTTAGCACACTATTATTTACTACTAGCAGTCGCCCGCGACTTCGTCCGCCTCTACCTCATCCACCGGCCAGATGTCCGTCTTCGACTTGAGCATCATGCACGCATGAGAATTTTGTTGCAAAGTTTTTTAAAACAGTGGACGCCCTCTAAATCGAAATTGTTCTAAACTCGAAGCCTTCATATATGTATGCATATATCTATGCGTTCTAGCTACACTTTTCACTGACGCTTTGGTCTTATAAGCGAAACGTTGTATAGCTTGAACATTTCCTCGATAAATGGACTATTCAACACAAAAAGAATTGATCGATTTGATTTAGTAGTTCCTGAGATCAGCCCGTTCAAGCAAACAACAGAAGCCTTCAAAAATGAATATTATTTGCCATTTTCCCGCATTTTATCACTGAAGCTTCGCTCCTACCTAGCTGTCTCCAGTTTCGCACGCCGAGTTGGTTGAGGTCGTCTTCAACTTGCGCGCGCCACCTGATCCTTGGTCTTCCTCTACTGCGCCCTTCCCTCTGGGGTGGATTCGAAGACTTTACGGGCCGGAGTATTGGTGTCCATCCTCTCCACGTGACCAAGCCATCTGAGTCTTTGGACTTTCACTCTTTTAGCTAGGTCAGTGTCGCTGTACAGCCAGTACAGTTCGTCGTTAAATCTTCTCGGTACATTCACTATTTATGCAGACAGGACCATAGATCTTCCGTAGAACTTTTCTCTCCAAACGGCTTAGGGCGCTCTCACCTGTTTTTGACAGGGTCCATGCTTCTGCACCCATATAGCAGGAAGGGGACGACGTGGGTCTTATAGCCCGAAGAAACAGCGATTAGCACGATTTATTCTTCGTCTGATCTCGGCGCTGATGTCGTTGTCCGTGTTGATAGCGGACGTTAGGTATACAAAGTTCCTAACTGCCTGCGTCTATCGTCACGTTTTGCCCAAGACGTCGATGTTGAGTGTCCTTTCTCGATGACAGCATATATGTACTTTGTTTTGCCCTCATTGACCGCTAAAACCCATTTTTCAGCCTCTGTCTGTATACTGGCAAAAGCACCGTTGACATCAGGCTGCGTTCTCGCAATGATATCAATGTCATCAGCGTACACGAGTAGTTGCACAGAGTTCTGGAAGATAGTGCCTCTAGTGTTGACGTCGGAGTTCTGCACTATTCATTCCAATATGATGTTAAAGAAGTCGCATGACAGTGTATCACCTTGTCTAAAAGCATTTTTGACATCGCAAGAGTCGGCGTCGGTGAGGTTGTTACCGACTTTAATGGCGCAGCGCGAGTTCTCCTTTGTCATCAGACGAATTAGTTTTGTAGGGATGCCAAAACTGGACATGACTTTATAAGGCTCTTCTATATAGATGATGTCATACGCGGCATTAAAATCGATAAAAAGATGGTAAATGTCGATTTGGAGTTCTTGAGTTTTTTTCAGGATCTGCCGTAATGTGAATATTTGATCGATGGTGGGCTTTCCTTTTCTAAAGCTACACTGATATGGACCTATCAGTTTATTGACAAACGGCTTCAGGCGTTCACATAGTACTACAGAAAAGATCTTATAGGCGATGTTTAGGAGGCTGATGTTTCTGTAGTTGGTGCAGTCTAGAGGGTCTCCTTCTTCACAGGTCCTAGCCTTGGCTAGGAAAAGAGCACTTTGTAAAGAATTCTTCAACAGTATTGAGGAACTCTCAGAACTTAAGATTAAAGACATGATCTCATACCTCAATAACACAAACTTACTATAGCCCCCCCCTTATCTCTCCTAAGCTAGATGGGACTATCAGACAATAGGCCGTAGTGTAGGGAGATTAATACTACAGTATGTATGAGATTGTACGTGCGAAATATACATCCTTCTTAACCCATCCAAATCTTTTTAGAATCTCATGGTACCAGAACGGCGCACTCAGCGCTTATTGTGTCCTACACGGAAGTGGGACACTCATTTCTACCTACTTACCTATGATGCAGAGAAGTGGTATAACAAATCATTATAACTGCACGACACCCTGTAGCAAAACTAACACGTTAATAATATTCCCCATGCGACGGTGTTGTGAACTTGAAAGTTATCTATTTGAAAAGCATGCAGTTCTATTAAGACAGCATTTTGCGAATATGAAATTGCTACATTGTGTAGTCGCTTTCGTTATATGCAAAAATCCCAAACACCAGCGATACGAGCTTAATTGGTTTTGCTTTTCAAGATTGAATGAGTAATGATCATTTTATGAGCTCATGAAAAAGAGAAGCCTAGGTCTTGGCAGTTGAGTATGATCCCATAGCAAATTATTAAACATGCATCAGTGTCCGCAAGTACACTACCAATTACATATACAAGCAAACCGACTTGGGCTTCATTATTGTGTTCTTTATTAGACACCTTTGAATGGACTTAATATTATCTAATCAAAAGTACAGATGAGATAAATGCAACGTGTAAAAAAAGAAACCTAGACAAACGCTCGTGTCACAACAACAAAACTATTTAGTCTGGAAAACAAACCCCATTGCAGAAAACGAAAGAAAAGATAAGATAATTTTGATTACTTAATTTATTCCCGCAATTTCGCGGTCAACCTAACAAGCTTGATAAGTTGGGATTCAATTATGAAGAGAGTTGTGTGCACTCCTTTATTTGATTATAATTATCGTTTCGACTTGATTTTCTTTTCCTTTTCATATTGGTTCAATTGCGTTCAGTTCAGATCGAACAATTCCAGATGTTTGGTGAGCTCTGAATTGAGGTTTATTATATCGCGCCCTTTCTAATTATATTATTTTGGTCTTGTTTGCTTGTATGCATGTAACAGATATATAACATATTTCTTCTCTGCAAATCAGGTTTTTCTTTTAAAAATTAAATGGCCTTGATAGTTTGTGCATTTGTTGACTGCAGACAAGAAAGCCACTTTGTGTTATTGAGGATGGGATCATTTCTTTGACCTTGAATTCTGAGTGTTGCTCAATACCGTTGAAAAATTATTTAACCAAGTGGAGTGCTCTTTTCCTAGCCAAGGACAATGGCATAGAAAGTCCGGGACTGTTTCTTTTTCGTCCTGGTTCTCACAGCTACGGCAGAAAAAGTTATGTGGTATACCCAATTTTGCCGCATGCTCCCCTATAGGTCAATGCCCTGTGCAGGTAACAGCAATCCTGGCTATGTCATGCCTTGGTTTGGAAATTAAATTGATTGATTTGGGTTTGTTATAGGCGGGCCAGGTTTTCCCTAGATATAACGCAACTCGTTTAACTATTCCACCTATGATTTGCTTCTGATGTGTATTTGGTCAGGATATAGCCCTTCACAACTCCAAGAGGAGCATACACTCTCACTGCTGGTGAGTTGTGAAGGGCTGATTCTTGCCTAGCTAACTCATCTGCCTTCTCATTTCCCTCATAGCCCCTGTGGTCCGGTATCCAGATAAGAGTGACGTTGATAGTTACAGAGAGTTAGAGAGAAATTTTGTGTCGATCGTTGCCAGTTCACGCTAGTAAAGGGTTTTTCCAATAAGAGGTGTTATTTTGATATTCAAAGAAAAATGGCATTTTTTGAGATAAATGATCGGATGTTTATTTCATTATAAAGAGGAAGGTAAGTCGTTAATAATGGAACACAACATCAGCCAAATGGCCGCCACGACCACGTTTACAGGACCATATCCTTTTCATGAAATTTTCCATAACCATATCGCAAAGTGGCTGCCCTATGTCCTCGATAGCCTCACGAATTCCATCTTGGTCTTGAATCGACGCTGGGCTGTTGGCGTAGACCTGGCCTCAAACGAAGAAGTCGCAAGGTG
Organism: Sphaerophoria rueppellii; assembly: GCA_920937365.1. Lineage (NCBI taxonomy): Eukaryota > Metazoa > Arthropoda > Insecta > Diptera > Syrphidae > Sphaerophoria > Sphaerophoria rueppellii. Next base: position 77,896,494 of record CAKKXW010000001.1, read on the forward strand.
TTAAATCACAAGATCTCGATGGCCAATTGTGATCACCTCTTGGAGAGATAACATGGTCCGGAACCTTTTCCCGTAAAACATCGATAGTTTCATTGCTTGTGTGGCACCGTCTTGTTGAAAGTAAACGTTGTCCAGATCAATACCATCCAATTCCGGCCATAAACAATCATTAATCATCTCTCGATAACGCAATCCATTGACCGTAACTGTTGCTCCAGCCTTATTTTCGAAAAAGTAAGGTCCAATGACCTCGCCGGACCATAAACCGCACCAAACAGTCACGCGTTGAGGATGGAGAGGCTTTTCAACAATAACATTTGAGCTTTCCGAGCCCCAGATGCGACAGTTTTGCTTGTTGACGTAGCCTCCGAGGCGGAAATGGGCCTCATCTGTCAAGATGATTTTTCGATGAAATTCCGGATCATCAATCAGCAAAGACACGACGTTGGTGATGATTAGCCGACTTGAGTTCTTGTGTTAACTGAAATAATTCCAAAGAACGACGAAGAATGGACAAACCTGGGTTTTCTTCAACACTTTGGGTTACAACAGCAATATTCTCAGTTGTTCTTGAGCGACGTGCACGGGTTTTATTCTTCACATCACTAACTTTCCCAACAGCTCGAATTTGTTCACCAATTTCTGTATTGCGGTCCGACAAGCTTCTTCACGACGACCCAAAAATTTTTAAGTTTTACGAACCGTGTCTGCCAAATTTTCACCATTTTTATAGTGAATTTTAATAATATCAATGCGTTGTTGAAGCGTGTATCGTTCCATTTTTAATAACGGCGTAGTTTCTACTTGTCAAATGTCAAAAAATGACAGCTTCAAAAGTGACAGCTACCGAAATAGCGGGCTATTCAAAATAACACCTCTTATAAGAAAACCATTTATTATCGAAGAAGGGATTAGCGAGATAGTTATTCCTTCTATTGGAGAGTGCCGGACATGTACACAGAAGGTGTTGGACTGTAGACCCCTAGCCTCAAAGCATGTCTACCTATGAGGCAGTGTCCTGTTATGACTCCAATCGTAGAGCTTATATTTTGAGAGCGGCTTGGCTGTCCGAGAAGATTCGTATATCCTTGCAAGATATAACGTTTTCTTTGAGCCAGGATAGTGCCTCTTTAATCGCCATTTCTTCTGCCTGGAAAACACTACATTGATTGGGAAGTCTGTATGATAGACTGAGATTCAGTTGTTTCGAATAGATACCACTTCCAACTCCGTAATCGGTCTTTGAACCGTCTGTATAGAAGTGTACCGCATTGTCTTCCAGGGGTCTCTCTTTTTCCCAGGAGGATCTTGAATGGATGGAAACATGGAAGCTTTTACCGAATACCACTTTTGGGGTGGTATAGTCTAGGCGATCTGGGATAGATCTGAAATTGTCTAGAATAGTAGTGTGTCCAGTATTGTTACTGTTCCATTGAGAGGTGTCTCTAAGCCTCACACATGAGTTGGCTGCCACTATTTTGGAGAAGATGTCAAGAGGTGTTAGGTTTAAAAGCACTTCCAGGGCTGCGGTTGGTGTTGAGCGAAGTGCTCTTGTGATGCACATACCTGCTGACCGCTGGACTTTGATGAGCTTATTTAGATTTACCATCTTTTCCAGTGCGGTCTACCATACGACAACAACAATAAATGAGTATCGGTCTGATTACCGAAGTGTATAGCCAGTGGGTGGTTTTGGGGAGAGAAGCCCCATTTCGAGAGTCTATGGCCTTTTTACAAGTAAAAAGCGCCACAGTAGCCTTTTTCACTCTCTCATCAATATTTGCCTTCCAATTTTTTTTTTTGGCTAAAATGAGGCCTAAATATATGGCTTAGTCGGAAAAGCTTAAGGGTATTCCGTTAATCGTGGGAGGGTTAATCTGAGCAATTGTGTACCTTCTCGTACAATTTTAAAATAACTGCAACTGGGAATTTCCCAAGCGCGCATGATGCACAAGTCAAAACGGTACTCCGGCCGATGGTCGAGGGAGAGGCGGACGAATTCGCGGCAAACTGCTAGTTTAAGATGTACATAATTATATATAAACAGTGTCTGGAAATGTTTCGGACAAGGACAGGAATGGACAAGGTTAGGAATGTCTGATTAACGTTACTCATTGTTGTTTTATTTTTATTTTTATTTTTTTACTCAAAAGTGTTTTTGATTAGGTTTTGAGTCTGCTCCGAAATTCTCAAACTGTGATGAATATTATTCTTATCTTTATGCGTCCGATCATTGGTCACATACACAACATATTGACAAATTCAAATGTAAACCTTTAGCTCACGCCTAGTCAATTATAATAATCATGTGATGTGACATGTGATAGAACAAAGTAGAATTTCTGCTACGAAAATTATCCGCTTAGGCGCACTTCCAGAGATAACGCAAACTCTTATCTTCAACAAGTATGATTTCATTAATTTCCTTATCAGTTTTAAAGTTTTGTATTTCTTGTATTGTCTCTTTCTTTTGAAGGTGTAATAATTATGATTTATTTTGCTTTAATTACAGAAACTTAATTCAGTGGCGGCATCATATGTCCGTTTCCTGTCTGGAGATGCCACCCTCCGTGAAGTTCTCGAGTCTAAGATTCCAAAGGAACAAGAACGAGTAAGAAACTTTAGGAAACAACATGGAAGTACTAAAGTTGGAGAAATCACCGTCGACATGGTAAGAACATGTGTATATTGTTAAATAAAATAGGTTTTGATTTGACGCAGTATTCTCTGTGTGTCATTACATTGCTAATTTAGTAATTTTCGTTTTTATTTAAATTACTTTAATAAGTACATAAATTAGTACTTTTTTTTGGTGACTAGATAGCAGCAATTGAATAGAATAGGTAGTTCTGTTTTTAATTGCGAGAGATGTTTCCTCATGAATCATGATATTGATAGGAACAAAAAAATGGTAAAAAGTTTCGAATACTCTTCCAGTCTTCCTACTGAACACAACGTTCCTTTATAGTTTAAGTTTCCACCACAGGGCTGCCGTTTCAAATTTTCACAGAGGAGTATTTTCAAGTTCTAGAGGGGAGTATTTTGCTATTGAAGGGAGTACACAAACAAACATTTTTTAACAGGGAAACTTTTTGATTATGTAGAAGAAAACAAAATCGAGTTTTGACAGCTTTGAATTTACCTCGTGAATGCACATTTTCACTAATGAATCACAATCCATTTTCATCATGAAAATTCTCCAACGGCTTTCTGCCGAAATGCGGAGTCGATGACCACAAATTCATTCGTATTTCTCACTCTAGTAGACCGGGGGTAGAATCGTGTAAGCTGATTTTTAATAGTTGCCAGTCAAATTCAGAAAAAAAAGAAGAGATAATTGAGTGTCAACTATCAACTATCAGCTTACGCTATTCCAATCCGGCAATAACAAGTCGAGTCCGAAAATTTGAGTCAGTATATTCGTTCTGTAATGTTGCCTTTCGAAGTGCCGAAAATATTGCTGCCGTTCAGGCGTCCGTAGCAAGTGATCGAAATCAGTCAATTCCATAGCGTTCTGAATGACCAGCGTTATCGCATCATGATTACCGATTATTTTTGGCTCGCATTGGAATTTATATGGACTTTGGCCACAAGTAGTTTCAACAAGCCACAAAGCACACCTCACAATCCCATTATTGAAGCGAAGGTTTGATGGACGAGTTATCTCAAGAAATGGGAGTCTATTGCCCGCCTTGTTCGTGTGATTTAACACCGCAAGACTAGTTGTGGTAATTAATATAATATAATGTTCCTTTAATTTTCTAAGCGTCTGTATCACAATGTAAAAGTAAAGTTCTGATTAGTTAACCAGCACTTAAATTAGCTGCCAGTTAAATCCTCCTGTCAATGAGTTTTACGTTTCACATTCATCCTTCTAATAAATTTGTGTTTTGGGCAACTAATTGCCAGTTATTCCAACAACGACAACGGCAAAGCCAGAAAAAAAATAAACAAACATCAAAAGGATATTTGTTGTTGTTTCGGAAATTACTTCGGATAATTCCCTGTAGATTTTGCTCTCAACTTAATAGAGGTCACAACAGAACCACTATTAACTTTTGAGGCCGCTCGGAAATGACCTAATAGCGTTCAATGAATAAATACCAGCCTTTGAAAGTTATAATTCTTTGTTTGACTTGTGATTGTTGGCCATATCTTTAATCAATCAATACACGGGATGACTATCAATCGAATCATATTACGTATTGTGGAATGTAATCGATCAAACCATGCACTATTTTGAATAAACCCGAAAATATTGCGAATATTTCTAATTTGGGAATTTTATGTTGTCCAAGGATTCCATGATAAGCGTTCTTACTCGGAAAACGCGGTTTCGTGGTAACTCCACAACGCGAAAAAAACTCATAAAACTCATCGTGTCGAGAAGAATATCCATTTAATTGGAAAAAATTAAAATTATTTACGAATCCTTGCTTTTGAGAAATTTAATTCTATTATAATTGAAAAAAAGACAAATCTTGTTTTTTTTCAGACTTTTAATTCTGTTAACTGCCAGTTAACTACTTTATAGGGCACTTCATCCTCCCTATAAAGTACTTGAAACTTGAACTACTAGTTAGCTCTACTCAGTTATTGTGAAACGCTATTTTGAATTTTAACTGCTAGTTAGCTTTAACTTCCAAGTAGCTTAGTCTGCTATTACACGATGCCTCACGACTCACGGCTCACATGAGTGCGAAAAAGAAAGCAGATGTGAGAAAATGAGATGCAAAAAAAAATTTCCGATGAGTCTCGGGCAAATTTTTAGTAGACTCACTTTGACGTTTCATTTTTCTCATATTCGTTTTATGCTGTTCTTTTTCATTCGATTTTCTTGTTGCTAGGATAAACACATCGGATTTGTTTGAAAATCAGAGAGGAGTTTCAGACAAATTCAAATTCAAGCCAACGAGAAGGAGCATTCAAAACAAAACAAACAATAATTCTCAAATTTGAGACATGGGGCACGAGTCAACGTGTAATAGCGCTTGCCTCAGCAAATAAAAATTAATAAGGAAATTCAAAATTGAGACGTGAGTCGTGAGTCAACGTGTAATAGGGGACTTAGCTGGAACTTTACTTGTATATTGTGAAATAGGCGCTAAGGGGAGCATTTTCGAGTATAGCGGAGTATGGGAGTACACTGAACGCAAAGGGAGTACAAATACTCCCATGGTAGTAGTTCCGGCAGCGCTGTTCCACCATAGAACGACCTTCACGGAGTTGGTTAATGGATGAAAAGTGTTTTACATTCAACTAGCTGTGCCCTTGCTACGCCATCAACTAAAATACATTTGAAGAAGATATCACACAAAATATTCAATTTATTTTAATTCATTTTATTTATATAGCGATACAGCGTTTGCTGGGTCAGCTAGTCTTTATATTGTGACGAAAGTGGATCTAGATGAAAAACAAAGAAAAAGAATTAAGTCTTAATTCTGGTTCCCGAGAGGATTTTATTTTTGTAAACTTGTTTTATTTCTTGATCGATTTGGCACCCACAAGTAAACTCTGCCTGCCTTTTATAGGAAAATCCAACCTCCCACTCTTCCAGTCTCCATGGTGAGCATATAAGCCACATCGTTTACGTTTAATTGTCATTAAATTAATTGCCTATACTGAAGAAATGCAGGTGCGTGTACAGCTGAAAGGTTTACGCCGAGGTACAGATCTAATGCCAGTTTGTGAATACAGGTGTATGAAGGTGGTAGGTTCGTCACATTATACAGGGTGATTCACGAGCGTTGTGCTAAAAAGCTAGAGTGTGTAGGTTGAGTTGAGACAAGCAAAAAATCGTACGGGAGGGGAGGGGGGTCTATTCCCCCCCGTTTAGCCGGGAGGGGCAATTTTCTGAAAAATTGACTTATTTTATAAAAAAAAATATTAAAAATCAACGGCTTTGTTTACATCACCGTGTTGTAACTTTTTAAAAACCCAGAAATATCTTCTTTCATTTTGTTTTTAAATTAAATTGTTTAAACAAATAGTTTAAGAAATATTAATTCTCAAACTCAAAATGTTAAAAAAAAAAAAACAACAATCATTTTTGAACCAAGTTTTTTCAAAATTTTATGTAATTAAGTACTAATTTTATTTTAAAAATTCAATGCCAAAAAACAAAATGAAAGAAGATATTTCTGGCTTTGATTTTTAATATTTTTTTATAAAATAAGTCAATTTTTCAGAAAATTGCCCCTCCCGGCTAAACGGGGGGGAATAGACCCCCCCCCTTTCCCATACGATTTTTTTCTTGTCTCAGCTCAACCTACACGCTCTAGCTTTTTGGCACAACGCTCGTGAATCACCCTGTATATTTTAACCTTTTTTGTACGATTTAAAAATTATCAAAGCAAATATTTTGGACTCTGAGCTTTTCTATATATATACGGGCGATTTCAATATACACAATTCTTCGTGGCTACTCCATTCGGGTCCAACAACACCCGAAGGAATGTGTGCTGAAATATTGTTTGTTCCTTACGTCTGACCCTGATAAATACAAAATCAATGTATAAACTCTTTTATGTAGGTCAGACCATAGTATTAAATCTGCAAATTTCTCGTGTCAAACTAATCCAGTAAGACAAAGAGTTACGAAGAGAACCGTACGGCAATACGAGAAAGCCAACTGAGAAGATCTCAATAACTTGTTCCGAATCTTTAACTGGTCATTTTGGTTCGTCGATAGTGACGTGCGCAGATATGATTACTAATATGATTATTTTGGGAATGAAAACTTTTATCCCCAGGGTTAAAAGCATCAAATCCAAGCAAAAGTCATGGTTTGATTCAAGCTGTAAAGAGGTTATCAGGGAAAAAGAAGTAAAGTTCCGGTGAGGAAAACCGGAACAAGTTTAAACAAGCCAGGAAGGCCTGCAATGCCCATATTTGTTGGACCGAATTTTTACATGACCAAAAATTAAGGCAAAACATACTGAAATTTCCCAAAGGCATTAAGAATTTCTGGTCATTTGTTTATACAAAATATACAAAATTCTTCTTCTTCCTCGGTCCCTACGCTCGTAGACAATGACACTCCAGTTGTTAGCTCTCTCGCGAAAGCTAACCTTTTTGCTAGGCAGTTCTCCATGGAACAAATCTTCTTCCGCACTCGTGCTGTGGAGAGAGTCCTAAACGATCTCAACATACATAAATCCGCTGGTCCGGATGGTATCTTCGCTATTGTTCGGAATAGGTGTTCTTCCAATCTGGCAAAACCCTTGCGTAAGCTTTTACATATGTATTTCCTATTCTTCTGGGATCGTTCCGAGCAGTTGGAAAACAGCATTTGTCCAGCCTATACCAAAAAAGGCGAATCTTCTTCTCCCTCCGATTCTCGTCCGATTGCACTTACGTCCCTTCTTTCTAAGGTCATGGAAACGCTGATAAACTATCAGCTTAAGAAATATCTCGGGTACCCGGGATATTCCAAATTACCCGGATACCCGGGTATTTGCATGGTGTACAGATACCCAGGTACTCGAAACATAATGATCGTGTATCCGAGTACCCGGGTAACCGGGTAAGTGCTCTAGAGAAATAGGCAGTTGCATTCCTCCCCTTAAACAATTCAACCGTAATACCCGCGCTTCCAGGAAAGCCCATCAGTTTACCCTCCAGTCCAACTTCGGACGTACTCTTAAGTATAGAGAATTGTTCTTTAGCCGTACTACGCGAATGTGGAACTCCCTTCCACACTCTGTCTTTCCCAGTCATTGCAATGTTCAAGACCAATGTACACCGACACCTCCTTTCCTACCCCTTCCTTTCTCCCTAATGCACCTAATGTCTATAATAAAAAATCCCTTGACTGGGTGCAAATTATAAGAAAAAAAAATGGGGAAAATAGGGTGCCCACATTTTTGAAATATCATGAACGGTTTAATCGATTTTGTACAAACTTCTCAAAACCATCTACACCACTACCCGACCCGACAAACACTGCACTGGTACAAATGTACTGAGTCCTCAACGGATTTACATTAAATTTTTATAAATACAGATTAAATGTGACATTAAATTAATTGCAAGGCGGTTGTCTATAAAAATTTCAATGTTAGTTTGCAATTTAAAATATTCTGTTGACTGCATTTGCACCGATTAAGCGTTGAAGTTCAAATTATGTGAAAGACTTCCTGCCTACATATTCTTTTAATTTGATAAAGTTCCCATTTAATTTTTAGCATTTCCTCTTCCACAATATTTTTTAGATGTACGGTGGCATGCGAGGTATTAAGGGTCTCGTTTGTGAAACCTCAGTTTTGGACGCCGACGAAGGTATCCGATTCCGAAATTTGTCAATTCCCGAATGCCAGAAAGTACTACCCAAAGCTCCAAACGGCTCAGAGCCACTGCCTGAAGGTCTGTTCTGGTTGCTGCTGACTGGCGAAGTTCCAACTCAACAACAAGTTCAAAGTCTATCGGAAGATTGGGCTGAACGTGCCGCTCTGCCCCAGCATGTTGTTACTATGCTCAACAACATGCCAACGACATTGCATCCTATGTCTCAATTGTCATGTGCTGTCACCGCTTTGAATCACGACAGCAAATTTGCCAAGGGTTATTCTCAGGTAAGCAAAATTATATTCTAAATATAACGAACAAAAATAATCTCTCAAAATCGTCTCAAAATTTAGGGAATTCATAAGAGCAAGTACTGGCAATGTGTCTACGAGGATAGCATGGATTTGATTGCAAAACTGCCAGTTGTTGCCGCAACTATCTACTGCAACACATACAGAGGAGGTAAAGGCTCCAAGTCAATTGACCCTTGTTTGGATTGGTCTGCTAACTTCGTGAAGATGTTGGGTTATGATAATCCCGAATTCACAGAACTCATGCGTCTTTACCTGACCATTCACAGGTTTGCCAAAATATACACTCTTCTTTTTTGAAATGAAAAAAAATGACTTGCTGAATATTTTCTAAAAATAAATTAGTGATCATGAAGGTGGTAATGTTTCTGCCCACACCGTGCACTTGGTTGGATCGGCTTTGAGCGATCCCTACCTTTCGTTCGCTGCTGGTATGAATGGTTTGGCTGGTCCACTCCATGGTTTGGCCAATCAGGAAGTACTCGTTTGGCTGATGAAACTCCAAGAACAAGTTGGCAAGAACCCCTCTGAACAAGAACTTAAAGATTTCATCTGGAAGACACTCAAGGCAGGACAGGTAAAACTATATCTTAGTATTTGCTTGTGTTTTGTTTTTAATGGATTTTTTTCCCCATTTAGGTTGTTCCTGGATACGGTCATGCTGTCCTCCGTAAAACAGATCCACGTTACACCTGCCAGCGTGAGTTCGCCCTCAAACATCTGCCCAATGATGAACTCTTCCAGTTGGTTTCAAAGGTCTACAAGGTTGTTCCACCAATTCTAACTGAAACTGGCAAGGTCAAGAACCCATGGCCAAATGTAGATGCTCACTCTGGTGTTCTTCTTCAATATTACGGCATGAAGGAAATGAACTACTACACTGTCCTATTCGGTGTTTCCCGTGCTCTTGGTGTTTTAGCTGGTCTTATATGGGATCGTGCCCTTGGCTTGCCAATTGAACGACCAAAATCACTCTCCACCGACCTCTTAATGAAGATGGTTTCAAAGTAAACCAACAGCAAAACGACCCAACAAACCTCACGCTCATCATCCCCCCTCCTAGTTCAATCTAAATTATATTTAAATAGGTATACATAGTTCAACATCCTAGTATGTATAGCAAATGTGAATCAAAAAAAAAAAAAAATAATTTTAGAAGCAGTGTTACATACTAAAGTATTTAGCTCCGTAGTTTGCATTTTATCCAAACAGATTGTATTGACTTGATCTTATCTTTGTATATACACTGCTCTGGTATTGGCATGCGGCTGAATTCTGTGTTGGGAACTCGCCCTGTTATTGTCGCTAGTAGTTATTCGCTCGTATTTTAAAGAGAATCTGTCTGGCGATTCTTGATGATGTCAGTACCAGAGTAGTACATATACAAAGTCTTATGTAATTATCCCCAACGCAAACCAAACATTGTTAACAAAATTAAGAGTTAAGGGAAAACCTCTACATTCATTCAGCTGATTGGTTAAAATTCTGTTGCTGCTATAATTATTTTCTTCAAGATCTATTTTTGTGTTGTGTTTTATTTTGCTACACATAATAAATTATATTAAGTCTAAAATGAGGTGATTATGATCACATTGCAAACCTATTTTCATGGAGTATGATTTCTTGTGGATCATCGAAGCTTTAATAAATTTTACTTAATTAATATTTAATTTATTTTAGAGAGGATTTAAAAACATGTAAACGGAAACAAATGCGAAGCCAGCATACATACATAAGCAATGTTGTGAGTGTAATTGAACATCAGGAACATAAATTCAATAAGTCAGTAAAAGTTGTATTAGACTATTATTTAAATTAAATAAAAAAAACAGTCAACATTTATCGTTCTGTTTTCCTTTTGAAGAATAATGATCGAGCCAGCAGACTTAGATTAGAGACCACACATCTTCCTGGCCTCTGTCTCAAGACTCACTAACGCTCCACTGTTATCACGCTGTGTTCTTCCAATTATGTCAATGTCGTCTGCGTATCCTAGTAGCTGGACGGACTTTTGAAAGATTGTGCCTCTGGTGTTGACGTTGGAGCTTTGCACAATCTATTCAAGAATAATGTTGAAGTAATCGCATGACAACTCATCGCCGTGTCTATAACCTTTTTTGACATCAAAAGCGTCCGTTAGGTTTCTTCCGACCATGATGGAACAGCGTGAGTTTCCCATTGTTATATTACACAGACGGACGAGTTTTTCTGGGGTGCCAAAACTAGACTTTGCTCTATATAGCTCTATATGGCATAAAAACACGACGTTAAAATCGCCTTAGGAGAGGATATCTTTGGTGGAACAGTCGGAAAACAGCCTGCACGGCAAAACATTCGATAACGGATTCAGGCTTATCGCTTTTGCAACGAAACATAGTTGTAGCAAGTACGCGTTTTCCACATCTCAACATCCACAAGGGGACCTGGAGGTCTCCAGATCAATCAATTGTCAACCAGATTGATCATATTGCCTCCTTAACATCGCCTATAAAACCTTTTCTGCAGTATCATGTGAATGCCTGAAGCCGTTTTTCAACAAACTGATAGGTCCATATCACAGTACATAGAATACAAGGTATTGTGAGAAAAGGCACAAAAATTCCGATAAGACAACAACAACTTTTGCTGTTGTTTGACATTTGGTCTCTGAAATGCATTGTATATGGACTAGATAGAAATACAATGCTGAATTGTGACATGCGCGAAAGGCACAAAAAGAAATGGCGGTAACACAACAACAATTTTTGTGGTATTTGGACGAACTTAAGGAGAAGAAAATCGTTAATATAATACCTTGTATTCTGTGTACTGTGGGTCCATATCAGTATGGCTTCAGACCAGGAAAGTCCACCATCGATCAAATATTCACATTACGAAGAGCAAGAACTTTAAATCGACACCTACCATTTTTTACTTGCGACATATAGAATATATGGCAAGTATTGAATTCGTAAAAAAAAAAAAATGTGAGATGAGGATGAGATATGATATTACGATGATAGAGAAGTCGAAAAAAGTGGGTCCGGCGATTCCGTCTGTCTGTCTGTCGGAAAGTTTACAGGCATCTACAGCCTTAACTACTGGTCCGATTGACTTCAAATTTGAAAATTAGAGGTTTGAGCAAAAAGTCATATCCCAATTTTTTTATTTTTGTTTTAAGATCAAAATTTAGGGTAGCCACCATACGATTTTTTTGGCCAAAAACCAAAACTATTTTTTTTCTCCAAAACGGCCCGATCGATTTTTTTAAAACTTTCTCGAGTTTAATTTTTTTAAACACTCATGTATTTTATGTAAAAAAAAAAATTTTGTATTGCTCCAA
>CAKKXW010000001.1:77967520-77983272 GCA_920937365.1 Sphaerophoria rueppellii
TCCCATTATATAAATGGCACTGAGTGAAACCCAAGTAGGTGAGAATTCCGACATTACTCAATTTCATGTTCATATGGGTATTGCCTACTGCCTTTATTCTTCTCCCACCATGGTATCCCTGTATCCTCACACTGAAATCGTTATTACGGGCGATTTCAATGTACACAATTCTTCGTGGCTTCTCCATTCGGGCCAGACAACACCCGAAGGAATGTGTGCTGAGATCTTTGCTGAGTTTAACCACCTTACTCAGCTTGTCACCGAGCCCACTCAAATATCGAACATTAATGGCCAAGGGGAAAATACTCTTACCTCTGACCGTTATAAATACATTATCAATGTATAAACTCCTTTAGGCAGGTCAGACCATAGAATTATATCTGCAAATTTCTCGTATCAAACAAATTCAGTTAGAGAAAGAGCTCCGAAGAGAACCGTATGGCAATACGAGAAAGCCAACTGGGACGTTCTCAACAACTTTTTCCGGATCTTTAACTGGTCACTATGCCTCCTCGATAGTGACGTAGACTCCAGCGCAGATATGATTACTAATATGATTATTTTGGGAATGAAGATTTTTATCCCGAAGAGGGTTAAAAGTATCAGACCCAAGTCAAAGTCATGGGATTGATTCAAGCTGTAAAGAGGTTATCAGGGTAAAAGAGGTAAAGTTCCGGTGTTTTAAAGCCAACCCAACTGAGGAAAACCGGAACAAGTTTAAACAAGCCAGGAAGGCCTGCAATGCCCATATTCGATAGACCGAGTTTTTTCATGACCAAAAACTAAGACAAAAAATAATGCAATGTCCCAAAGGTAGTAAGAATGTTTGGTCATTTATAAAAAAATATGAAGAATTCTTCTCCTTCCTCGGTCCCTACACTCGTTGACAAAGACACTCCAGTTGTTAGCTCGCTCACGAAAGCTAACCTTTTTGCTACGCAGTTCGCCGCCAATTCTTCGCTGCCAGAGAGTGTCATGACTCCGCCTGTTCTTGAGCGCGTCTATGATTCCATGGGACAAATCTTCTTTCGCACTCGTGCTGTGGCGAGAGTTCTAAGGGATTTCAACATACATAAATCCGCTGGTTCGGATAGTATCCCCGCTATTATTCTGAAGAGGTGTTCTTGCACGCTGGCAAAACCTTTACGTAAGCTTTTCCATCTATCCTTTTCTTCTGGACTCGTTCCGAGCAGTTGGAAAACAGCATTTGTTCAGCCAATCCCAAAAAAGGCGAATCGTCTTCTCCGTCCAATTATCGCCCGATTCCACTTACGTCTCTTCTTTATAAGGTCATGGAAACGCTGATAAACTATCAGCTAAAGAAATATCTCGAACTATCAGCTTAAGAAATATCTCGAAGACCGAAAGCTTCTTAATGACCGGCAGTACGGCTTTCGCAGCAACAGGTACACTGGTGATCTGATGGTTTATCTCACCGAGCAGTGGAACAAATCTTGGCATCGTTTTGGAGAAAGTAAGAATGTTGCACTTGATATTTCAAGGGCATTTGAGGAAGTCTGGCATCTTGCTCTCTTATCGAAAATGCGTGCCTTCGGTATCGATGAATCCCTTCTTCGAACCCTTCTTTCTTTCGAACCGTCCAATACAAGTTGTATTGGACGGATTCAAGTCTGAAACCCACAATATAAATGCTGGTGTCCCCCGGGGCTCCGTTTTGTCTTCGACCCTCTTTCTCATTTTCATTAATGATCTCTTGTTTGTAACTTTTAATCCAATTCATTGTTTCGCTGACGATAGTACTCTTAACTTTTCATATTCGTTCCCTAACTCACATCCTTCCTCTTCGGATGTGGAACTTCAACGGCAAAATATGACAAGCTCATTAAACTCTGACTTACACAGCATTGTACAATGGGGAATAAAAAATCGAAAACTCAATGCTGTCTTGTATCGTTAAGGCGAGACATACCCCCCTTGTCACTGTACATGAGTGGCACTTGCATCAATGAGACCGAACGTCTCGAGATTCTCGGTAAGTGCATCACTGACCACATCTTGTGAAACGAGCACATATGTGATGTGGCCAAAAATGCCGCAAGATGTTTGGGTTTCTTAAGACGGTGCAAGAAATTTTTCTCCCCGTCTGATCCGTCCAAACCTTGAGTACAATTCCCACCTTTGGGCTGGTGATCCAGTTACATATACTAAAGCCTCTTGAATGGTATACAAAGAAGAGCCGTAAGAATGATCGGTGATAGAGACATCACTGATTCATTCACTTCTTTTGAACACCGTGCGTCGTAGAGTTTCGTGTCTCTCTCTGTTCTACCGTTTCTTCTACGGTAATTGCTCTAGTGAAATATCCAGTTGCATTCCTCCCCTCACAAAATTCGCCCGTAATTCTCGCGCTTTTAGGAATGCCCATCAGTTTACCCTCGAGCCCAACGTCGGACGTACTCTCAGGTATAGGGAATCATTTTTTAGCCGTACTACGTGAATGTGGAACCATCTTCCGCACTCTGTCTTTCCCAGTCATTACAATGTTGAAGAATTTAAGACCAATGTACACCGACACCTCCTTTCCAACCCTTTCTCTTCTTCCTAATGCACTCACTGTATCTCTGGCATTAAAAGGGTATACAAAATCCCTTGAGTGGGTGCAAATTGTAAAAAAAAAACAATCTCTTCGAGGCAGCATGAAACAAGCTTTGATTTTTAGAGCAAGTAAGATAAAAATATCAGATTTAAGGTCATAAACTTGTCCCTGTTAAAAGGGCCGATATTAAGACGGATTAGGTATTTCCTCTGTAGTTTTTCTTTTTTTTCGGGAGAAAGAAGACCGTTAATTAAACAAAAACTTTTTTAAATATTGTTTTTTACTTATCCAAAAGTACTTTTATAAAATTGATGTTTTTAGGATATTTCGAGAAAAACTAAACACTGTAGAAAATTGTTCCAAGAGAGATTGTTGACATTCAGCGAACAAACGTGAACAGGAGTTACCTGTTCGCCCCAGCATTTCAGCATGGTAGTATTCATTGTTGGAATAATCATTCAGTTCATCTTTGGACGACGATGGCCTGTTAAAAAAGAAAACATTTAAATGATACAATTATTTAAAAGGCGATATTCTATTGGTAAACTTACGTCATAACTATATGAGCTATTTCTGCAAGGATACCACTCGCATGATGGAATGGAACACTTGCTGCTTCACAGATACTCTTAAGTACACATGCCTTTCCGACCAAACCCATTCTGTAAGACCATGAACAAAATTGTTTTAGTAAAAAGTTTGTTAAGTAAGCTACACACTTCATAATTTTTGCTGAAATTATGGTAAAACTAATAGTGTGAAGCTGTAAATGATAAATGATGAGGGAAAAGTGGGTATGACAGAAATGATAGAGTGAAATACCAGTGTGTGGTAAATATTTCACTTTTATGTGTAATTTTTTCCTAAAAGCGTGCTTAACACGATATGGATATTCACTTTTTTTATTTCCAAATGTACGAGGGGTGTTCAATAAAGACTGAGAGTGACGTCATAAACCTTTTATTATTATTCATCGGCGGACTGATCAAGATGCTCTCCATTCAAAGCTATACACCTGTTCATGCGCCTCTGCCACTCTTCAAAGACATGTTCAAAGCCATTTGAAGATAGGCGCTTTAAAATCACTTCTAAGGCTTTTACAGCAGCTGCAGTGGATGGAAAACGCCTCCGTTTGAGGTCCTTATTGGCTGTCGGGTACAAGAAGAAGTCGTTTGGAGCCAGGTCGGGGCTATAGAGCGGGTGCGCTACCGTTTCGATATTTTTTCTGGTCATGAAGTCTTGAACCTTAAACAAGACGTGTGGCCTGGCGTTGTCTTGGTGCAGTTTCCAATTTCCAACGAGCTCTGAACGCTTCCTAGGGATGTGGTCTTTCATCATTTGCTTTAAAACGGATATGTATTAGTCGACATTAACTGTCCGGCCTTCTGGAACCGTGTGAGTGTACACAATACCTCGATAATCGAAGAAGGTAATGACAATGAGCATAGCCTTGGTTGCTGATGTTACTGCACGCGCTTTTTTCGGAGCAGGGCCACCAATTTCAACCCATTCGGAACTTTGTTGCTTTGTTTCGGGATTGTAGCAGGTAGGTTTCGCGGTTTTTTTCAATAAAACGCAAAACTTTATGGCATAACGTTGTTCGCGAAATTCAGGCATCGTAAAAGTTTCAAGGCGAAATTTTTCAAGCTTCGCGCGAATCCGAATGAAAACCGCACAAAACACACTATCCACTTCGGGTTTGCACTAATCGACTGAGAATTGGACAGGCTTTCGAATTGATAGTTCCAGTAGTTTCCAAACTACAGCGCTACTCTCAGTCTTTATTGAACACCCCTCGTATTTTCATAGAGAAATGAGAAAAAACACCCTGCGAAGGAAGAAAAGAGCATTCGCAGTTTCTCAGCTCAAAGATCTAGAAGAGTCTCAAGCCAAGAACAACACCCGGCCGGCGTTTCTTTAAAAGGTTGAAGCAATTAGCTTCTGGTTTCACGAACGGGACACAGGCTCTTCGAAACAGTTAAGGAAACCTAGTCACCGAAGCACAGGGAAAGAGAAGCAAGACCAATCAATGAAGACCCAGTTCCAGCCCCAAGCGCAGAAGTGGTAGAAAGAACTATCCAAAAGTAAAGAAAGAACAAGTTCACTGGGTCGGATGGCATACATGCGGAACTCTTTTAATATGGAGGAGGTGTTTTTATTAACCGCATGCACCAGGTCATCAACAAAGTGTGCGAGGAAGAATGCATTCCCACTGACTGGTCGATAAGCTCCATATGCCCCATCTACAAAAAAGGCGATCATATGTCATGCAAAAACTACCGCGGCATATCCCTGCTTAATATTGCATACAAAATCCTATTCAACGTACTGTGTGAGCGTCTTAAACCGTTCTGCAACACAATAATCGGCACGTACCAGTGTGGCCGTAGGCCAGGCAGAACAATGATAGACCAAATTTTCACACTGAGGCAGATCCTGAAAAAAAAACCAACGAATTTCAAGCCGAAACCCACCATCTTTTCATCGACTTCAAAGCTGCTTATGATATCATCCACCGTCAAAAGCTTATGATGTCTGAATTCGTGATACCGAAAAAACTGATCCAGCTGAGCCGCATGACGCCTAACAATACGCAGTGCAGTGTGCAAATGGATAGCAGCTCATCCGAGCTGTTTCAAACATGCTTAGGGTTTAGACAAGGCGATGCGCTGTTATGTGACTTTTTCAACATAGTCTTGGAGCAGATATTGCGCAAGGCAGGTGTTAGCACGGAAAAAACTATCTTCAACAAATCCACCCAGCTCCTAGGCTATGCGGACGACATTGACATCATCAGTCGATCGAAGAGAGCTGTGCTTGAGGCTTTCACAGCGATTGAAGAACAGGTGAAAGTCGTTGGTCAAGAAGTGAATGCGGACAAAACAAAGTACAAGCCATCAACAAACAAAGAAACATCTATTCTCCGCCTAGAAGTTCACGTACCTTGCAACAAACATCAATCCCACAAAGGACACCTTAGCGGAGATCCGAAGAAGAGTTACCCTAGCGAACCGCTGCTGCTTCGGTTTGGCAGCACAAGTGGGTTCAAAACTCCTCACTCGAAAGACAAAGTGTCTGCTATACAAAACTTTGATTTAACCAATCCTGCTCTACGGCGCCGAGTGCTGGACGATAAGGAAAAAGGGGAACTGATACTGGGCACTTTCGAAAAAAAAAATGTTCGACGGATTTTCGGTCCCGTATGCGACGATGGCCAAGAAAAGACGACGACATTGGCTCGGCCACATAGAGCGAATGGACGACAACGCTTCAGTCAAGAAAGTCTTCTCATCCCAGCCCCCAGGTTCGAGACAGCAAGGACGACCGAACCAACGGTACAAAGATCAAGTGACTGCGGATGCCAGAGCGCTTGGTTTCGGCGACTGGAGAGTGCATGCGAGGGACCGATCACGATGGAAGGCTGCAATATATCAGGCTCAGATCCTTCATGGATTGTGAGCCAGATAAGTAAGTAAGTATTTTTCGTACAAAATCCGATTGCTGTTTAGCTCTGGATTCATATACATTTCTCCTTGCCTCGATTTCATATGATATTCTAGTATGAAAGATTTCAAACTACCAACAAGGATTCAGTCGGATGGTTCTTTGAGTCATCGACTCGGCTTTCTCATAGTCGTCATTATTGTTCAAAAGTCATGTCGAGTAGACAAGACTAGACGATTTTGTGGAGGCCTTATGCTCAAATATTCTCATATTGTTGATTGGACATAAACCAAAACTCTTCTAGAAGTTGTCAAATATAACGACATAACAATCGATACAAGAAACGTAAGGTTCACTAACAAAAAGTATAAAAATCTTAATAAAAAAAATCAATAAAAAAACACGTATACGCCCAAGTGTACATTTTCATTGCATATGTAGTAAAATACGAAATATCTATATTCTCGCATCATATTTTGTGTAGCTTTGTCTGCCTTCTGTTATATTCTACAAGTATTTATGCTCCAATTAAGATTGGAGTCAGCAACACTGAGCTTTAAAACAGAAATAGAGATAGTATATATAAAATTTCCAAGCGTGATAGGTGTGATATAACTTTGAAGAAATTAAGTACCTGGGCTGCAAGCTGTGGACTAGGTGTTAACAGTAACAAAACCGAGTTGATGCTTTTCACCACCAAAACCAAGGTACCACCTCTCACTCTACCTCGGTTAAACGGACAAACACTCAATGATAGTGTTCTTCCAGTGCTAAATATCTGGGCGTAATACTAGACACCAATTTAACTGGAAGCTGATACCATCAGACATCCTATCTACAATCACCGATTACTGCATCCCTATCCTAAACACCTCAAAGAAGCTTAGAGTCTTGCTTCCGTCAAGAATCGACTGGGAGGAAGGCGATGTGAGGTCGACACAACTATCTTCAAAGATGGAATGTGGTGTCTTATGTGAATCTCTTAAAATTTCAAAATCCTATAAACTTCCCGATATTTCCAGTGGATTCCAGGCAGAATTGTTAGCGATAAGGGAAGTTGTATAGCCCTTAAAGATATCCGACAGAACCGAAATGTAGCTATACTAACAGACAGTCAGGCAGCTATTAAAGCAATTGATTCAGCTTATTCATCCTCTAAACTGGTCCAGCAATACAAAGAGGCCCTCAAGGAACTCGATTTGAGCCTCACTCTTATCTGGATACCGGGCCATAGGGCCGGAATCTCGGATTCCCCAAATCTGAAGACAAGTCAGTGGTGATCTTACATGCCACCCCTTCGAATACCCGCTTACCTTACCGCACCTCCTTCAAACTGACTCACCACTTCATGACGACCTAGGCCTCAGACATGAACGAATGAAGAAAAAGATCGAAGCCGGATAAACATTCTAGGCTTAATTTATAATTGACATTCGATTTATTTCTTCAAAAACATCCAGGAATACAAAAAAATCAACTTATGCAACGAAATGGTACTAACAAAAAGAAACAATTTAACTAGAAATAAGTTTAATTACTAATAAATTTATTCTAATTAAGTATTTATCTCAACCTCCACCTAAGAGTCGGTTTGATAAAATGGGGGTTTCACTATTACCCAATCCAGGGCTTGACCTACGATCCCCAGTTCCTACCTACACAGAGCTCTTATGCGGGAGTATACGAGGGGAGGAGCAAAATTTTGCGTTGCACGAGCGCTGTCGTCGACGTCGTCGTCGTCATCGCCGTCGCGCTGCTTAGGGACTCTTTACCTACACAGTTAAAACCTACCCCACGTTAGCAAACGCTCCCTATGGCAAGTTGAAATAAAATTATAAATTGGAACAAGGAAAAAAAGAATTCTGAACTGAGTTTAAAAAAAAACGACAGCGAGAATAATGAACAAACAAAAAGATAATAAAAAAAATAAGAATAATAAATGAACGTTATGAAAATAATTGAAGAATATAAATTGACTAAGATGTGAAATAAATAATATTATAGGAATAAATAAAAAGTCATTAATTGTTATCTAAATTAGAAGCCAAGGTAAAGCAAAAACGTCGTTCTTCCATGCGGGCTCAGGCGTCTCTTGCCTGCCGGTGATCCGTACTAGAGCAGGGCTTCAGTACCGGACTATCGGGCGGCACCTTCGTTTGCTTAAGCAACAATGATTTTCCTTTTTTTTCTTTTACATATTTGCATGCGTACGATAAACTTTTCATCGGCGGAGGCAAAATCCGCAATGCGGGTGAATTTTCGGGGCGCTCAGTGTATGCGAAAAGGCTTACTTCAGCTGCCCACTTAGTCACTCCCCTACCAAATATTTTAATTAAAATAGGGTTACTTGTGGACCCGGGTGCTTCACGGGTCAAACGTATCTTCGGGGCTTTTTTTGACCTCCCTCCAACAGCTAGATGTCACTTTGTACGGGCGACCGGCTTTCGTTTTTCGCTCTAGCTCGGATTGCGACCACCCAAAAAATTCACCCTGATTTAGTTATATAAAAAAAAACATCACTATAACGCACTAAATTGCCTTCTTCACACACTCACTATAGGCGCTTTTAGTAAAACGAATAATGTTTTTTATTCTTGGATCTAGCTATTCTTAGGCTTTTCTACCCGCGAGTACAATTCCGATTCTTTAATTGTTCTACCGGCACAAACTATTCGTACTAGGTTAATGTAACACCACAACGACCGCCCTCACTACTTTCTTTTTGAATATTGATTTTCGATTTTTTGCCTGGTATCGATCGCACCGACGACGATGGTAAAAATTGTCGATATTGTACGATCTACGGTATCTTTTTCTACCTAGCTCATCACCTCATCGTTATTTTGTAACGACTCTTCGTTACCATTGGCCCGCACTATCGGCTGAGAAGTACAACGGTCTTTCCCGCAGATATTCAAATCTGGCCAGTAAATAACGACCCTCCCTCTTCTACCCAGGGTCGTGTCCTCGATAACAAAAAAATTTCCCTCGCTACAGTGGGATACGAAATGAGCTGTGATCTGTCACTTGTACATTTAACTTTGACAGAACAAAAATTCGAAATTCTTTATTTGCAAATCGCAAAGTTTAACACGTTTTTCCTTTTCGCGCGTTTTTGTAATGTTAATCCGAGGAAATTATTTAAATATTACACTAAATATGGAACAATAAACATATAAAACATAAAAGCATAACAACAAGAAGGAAGGATCCTGGAACATAGAACTCCTCCGCAGCCCAGCCTATGTACATCGGTCGTCCAGAAGCATTCGGAAGAGTCCAGACGTCTTCTGAATCCATTCCATTGGACTGACCATGACGGACGCAATGCTTATGAGAAGAGCAAAACTCTTCTGTTTTTGAAAACAGAATCGTTTGAAGAACGGCACATACATCATAACCCGTTCTCCTGGAGGTAGAAGAAGAAACGTCAAGAAAAAAAATCCCAATGGAGAACGATTCCAGTATCAGTGTATAATTTAGTTTTTTTTTCTTTCTCAAATAAATACATGGGCATGAAAAACATACTCATCTTTCATATTTTCTCGCAGCCACAACATGATGTCAAAAAAGGTTTAAGAAAAGGCGATGCGTTGTCATGCGATTTCTTCAACATCATTCTTGAAAAGATTGTGCAAAGCTCCAATGTCAACACCAGAGGCACAATCTTTCAAAAGTCCGACCAGCTGCTAGGATACGCAGACGGCATTGACACAAGAAGAAGCGGAGCGTTTGTGAGCCTTGAGACGGAGGCCAGGAAGATGGGTCTAGCGGTTAACGAGGGCAAGACCAAGTTAATGCTGTCAAAAAGAAAGGACAACCAACATCGATAGAATGGAGACGAAGATTCAACCAAGAACTGTACGAGCTATACAGCGACACTGACCTAGATAAAAAAGTTAATGTCCAACGACTTTGATGGTTGGATCATGTTGAGCGAATGGAAAATAATGCTCTTGCTCGTAGAGTCTTCGAATCCAACTCGGAAGGACGTCGCAGAAAAGGAAGACCTCGACTCAGGTGGAGCACACAGGTGGTAGAGGACCTGAATCAACTTGAAGTGCGAAACTGGAGACAGCTAGCTAGGGACCGAGCTGTCTGGAGGAGTTTGTTGGGGGAGGCCCTGGTCCGACCTGGACTGTAGCGCTACCATAAGTAATTAAGCTGACAGATACATTCTCACGGCTACAGCTATGTAATCAAGTGAGGCACTGAATTGAATAGGGTAATTTGTTTTTAAGAAAATGGTCCAAAGGTAAAGGATCATTGACAAAAATACCTTTTTTATAATTAACACATGCATTTTTTAACAATTTGAAGCCAATTTTAAAACATACCTTTCTCCTAATATTTCCATTGCCTTGTAAATGGTCCACCGATATGTTGACAAATCATTTGCCCTTTTTTTTACACCATTATAACTCTCACTGAAGTCAAAAGATTGCATTAACTCTGTCGTCTCCAGATCATTATTTTCAAATGAGGTACTTCGCCTATGAATTGTCTGGGGTTTGAGGTAATCCTTGTGGAGCTCTGTAGCATTTGTGGGTAAAAAATATTCAGCTTTGAGAACATAACCGGACGTTATTGATTCAAAGTGCAAATCTTCAACAGGAATACCTATGCCACAAATAAACTACACAAAAATTAAGAGAATCACTTTTTAGATACAATTTAAAATTCTTGAATACCAAATACCTGAAGCCTAGTTGGTGTAGTCGGTGGGAATATCAAGGTTCTCCCCTTTCCTAAGTTTGAAGCTTTAGCCAGCTGAATAGACGTTATGATGATTTTAAAGAAAAATATGAAATCTAATAAGATACACTTGTTCTTGAGTGGTCTTAACATTTTGAATACCAACGCAACGGAAGTTCGAACTACACTATGGATCTTCAGCTTGGTACGTGTTAACGAGACAAGAGTTTAATGTACGTATGTTCATTACGCTATCCATGATGTGTACTGAAGAAATTATCACCCACAAAAGTAAACCTTACCAGCATTAATAATAATTCCAATAAACAAAATAAATAGGTCTTGGTTCTTTTTCTTTTGATGTGATGTGAAGAACTTACAGTTCTTTTTGTAAGAGTATTCCCTCCGGTTCGATCAACATGTCGTGTTCTTTAAACTACGTGATTGTCAAACTTTTAAGATCGATGTTAACAGTTTTACTTTATTTAAAATTAAAGAAGTGCGATGCATTTGTTTATACTGGACATTCATCATACGGGGTCAGTATATTGATATTTTTTTTTATACCTAAACCTAGAGTAATAATCTATATATATATATATATAAGAAGAGCAAATTTTTGTGTCTTTCTTGGCTGGAGCGTTGTCGTCCATTCGCTCGATATGGCTGAGCCAATGTCGTCGTCTTTTCTTGGCCTTCCGGGCTACATCCACATCTTGGTACAGCTCGTACAGTTCTCGGTTGAACCTTCTTCTCCATTCGCCATTGTCGCATACGGGACCGAAAATCCGTCGAAGAATTTTTCTCTCGAAAGTGCCTAGTATCAATTCCTCTATTTTACTTATCGTCCAGTACTAGGCGCCGTAGAGTTGGACTGGTAAAAGCAAAGTTTTGTATAGCAGCCACTTTGTCTTTCGAGTGACGAGTTTTGAACCCAGTTGTTTTGCCAAACCGAAGCAGCAGCGGTTCGCTGGGGTAATTCTTCTTCGGATCTCCACAAAGGTATCGTTTGTGAGATTGTTTGTGAGATTGATGTTTGTTCCAAGGTAGGTGAACTCCTTAACTACCTCGAAATTGCTGCTACCAACAGTAACGTTTTGTCCTAGGCGGTGGACAGATATTGCTTTGTTTGTTGATAGCATGTACTTTGTTTTGTCCTCATTCACTTCAAGGCCAACGAGTTTCGCCCGTTCTTCAATCGCTGTGAAAGCCTAAAGTACAGCTCTCTTGGATCGCCCGATGATGTCAATGTCGTCCGCATAGCCTAGGAGCTGGATGGATTTGTTGAAGATAGTGTTTTCCGTGCTCAAACCTGCCTTGCGCACTATCTGCTCCAGGACTTTGAAGAAGTCACATGACAGCGCATCTCCTTGTCTAAAGCCTGCGCATTTGCACACAGCACTGCGTATTGTTAAGCGTCATGCGTCACAGCTGGATCAGTTTGTTCGGGATCCCGAATTCAGATATCGCCATCATAAGATCTTGGCGGTGGATGCTATCATAAGCAGCTTTGAAGTCGATGAAAAGATGGGGGGTTCGACTTGAAATTCGTGGGACTTTTTCAGCATCTTCTTCAGTGTGAATATTTGGTCTATTGTCGTTCTGGCTGGCCTAAGGCCACACTGGTACGTTCCAATTATTGTGTTGCAGAACAGTTTAAGGCGCTCACACAGTACGTTGGATAGGGATTTGTATGCAACATTTAGCAGGGGTATGCCGCGGTAGTTCTTGCATGACAAAGGATCACCTTTTTTGTAGATGGGGCATATGGAGCTTATCGACCAGTCAGTGGGCAAACATTCTTCCTCCCACACTTTGGTGATGACCTGATGCATGCGGTTCATCAAAACACCTCCTCCATATTTAAAAAGTTCCACAGGCATGCCATCCGACCCGGCGGACTTGTTAATTTTTCTTGCTTCTCTTTCGTCATTCTCATTTTCTACTTTTGGTTCGGTACTCTTCTCTTGCTGGTCTTGTTTTCCGTTGTAGCATCTGCAAACGTGCATTTTCCGTCTCTCTTTTCAATAACGCGCATTCATCATCATACTACGGGTTCTTTTTCGGGGGTGGGGATGACTGGTAATGGTTACCTATGGTGGTCTCGGCTACAATTTTTATTACAGATGGCGACATCTGTGGTATTTGGGAGGACGGCGGAGGGTCGCTCTCTTAGGCGCTCACTGTAGTCTCTGACATCATCCGGAGTGCCAAGGCAACCGATGTTGAACTTCTTCTTTGGAGCCACACGTGTTTTTTTGTCGTTTGATAGTCGAGCTCTAAACTTAGCCACTACCAGAAAGTGGTGAGAGTTGATATTTGCTCCTCGGAAGTGCACACGTTCAAGATGTTGGATGAGTGCCTTGCGCCGATTAGCACACGGTCGATTTGGTTGGTGTTTTGACCATCCGGAGATTGCCAGGTTGTTGTGTAGATCTTTCTTCCTGGAGACCTAGTGCTACTTATCACTTATTACGAGCTGCAGCAAAGTCGATTAGTCGGAAGCCGTTTTCTGTTGTAACTTCGTGGAGGCTGTGCTTTCCAAATAATCCGCCAAAGATGTCTTCCTTCCCGATTTTTGCATTGAAATCTCCGAGTACGATTTTGACGTCGTTCTACAGAGGCTCCGTAGGCTCTATCCAGGAGGTCGTAAAAATCATCCTTGCTTGACTCCTCGTCATCATCGGTAGGGGCGTGTGCACACATTATACTGATGTTTTGTAGTGTGGTCTTGATGCGGATTACAGCCAGCCGATCACTTATTGCCTGGAAATCCATGACTTTCGATCTAAGCCAATTCCCCACGACGAATCCGCATCCAAATATGTGCATTCTTTGATGACAGCTGTAATAAACGTCGCAATTTTTTGTTGAAGAATGTGTGCGAAAATTTCGTACGGATTTTGGAAGAAGAGAAGCGTGACAGCTCCGTATGTCAGTTATTTTGTGAAAAAAGTAGAAGAAACTGGCATCCTCATCGATAAACCAAAGCGCGAAAAGCCAAAAACAGTGTATATACCCGAGAATATTGCTGCTGTGGCAGAAGTGTGCGTGAAACGCCATCAACATCAATTCACCGTCGTTCTCAACATTTGACTTCGTTGAGACGAATTTTGCATTAAGTCCTTGGTATGACGCGAAAAAAGTCCAATTGGTTCAGGAGTTGAAGCCAACTGACTATCCAATGTGTTTTCGCTTCGCTAAGTGGGCCTGCGATCGATTTAGAGAAGATGCCGATTTTGGCAAAAAAATTATCTTTTTAGATGAAGCTCATTTTGACCTTGGTGGGTATGTAAACAAGCAAAATTGTCGGATTTGGGACACAGAAAACCCGCGCTAGAACCACTTTGTGTTATTGAGGTATGAGATCAAATCTTTGATCTTGAATTCTGAGAGTTCCTAAATACCGTTGAAGAAATCTTTACCTAATCAGAGTGCTCGTTTCCTAGCCAAGGCCGGATAATGGCAAAGAAAGTGTGGGCCCGTTTCTTTTTCACCCTGGTTCTCACAGCTACGGCAGAAAGAGTTATGTGGTATAACCAAACAATGCCCTCTGCAGGTAGCAACAATCCTGCCAATGAGTAGTGAAGGGCTGATCCTTGCCTAGCTAGCTAGCTCATCTGCCTTCTCATTTCCCTCATAACCAGTATGGCCGGGTATCCAGATTAGAGTGACGCTCAAATCGAGTTCCTTGAGGGCCTCTTTGCATTGCTGGACCAGATTAGAGGATGATAAAGCTGAATCAATGACTGTCTGTTAGTATATCTACATTTTGGTTCTGTCGGATATTTTTAAGGGCTTTCAAGCTTCTTTTATCTTTAACAGTTCTGCCTGGAATACACTGGCAAAGTCGGGAAGTCTATAGGATTTTGAAATCTTAAGAGATTCACAGAAGACACCTGCACCAACACCGCATTCCATCTTCGAACCATCCATGAAGATAGTTGTGTCGAAGTCTTCCGTCACATCGCCTTCCGCCCAATCGATTCTTGACGGAAACAAGACTCTTAAATTCTTTGAGGTGTTTAGGATAGGGATGCAGTAATCGGTGATTGTAGATAGAATGTCTGATGGTATCAGGCTTGTTTGGTTGCAGTGCCCGTAGGGTCTGGTTGTCAAGCAGCCTATTTCTTTGAGTTTCAAGATACTGGAGGACACCTGATATTTAATGAAGAGGTCAATCGGGTGAAGGTCAAGGATGACGTGAAGTGCATCCGTTGGACACGACCTGATTGCACCTGATATCGCTATGCAAGTATTTCTCTTGTTTACTTGTTTACTATATAAGCTTTGGTGAGGGTAGGCCACCAAACAATGGAACCATAAACAAGCATCGGTCTTACAACCGCTGTGTATGTCCATTCTATCATTTTTGACTCTAGGCCCCACTTTTTTCCGAAGGTTTTGTTGCAGACGTAGAAGGCGACACATGCCTTCCTCACCCGTTCTTTAATGTTAAGCTTCCAGTTTAATTTGGTGTCTAGTATTACGCCCAGATATTTAGCACTGGAAGACAATGATAGTGTTTGTCCGTTTAACCGAGGTAGAGTGAAAGGTGGTACCTTGGTTTTGGCGGTGCAGAGCATCAACTCGGTTTTGTTACTGTTCACACCTAGTCCACAGCTCGCAGTCCAGGTGCTTAGATTCTTCAAAGCCATATTAGTGATATCACTGATCACGCTTGGAAATTTTCCTGGAACTAGAATGACCAAATCATCGGCGTACGCAACCAATTTCACTCCACTACTCTCGAGTTTCACAAGAATGCTGTTCATGACCAAAAGCCATAAAAGAGGAGACAGTACACCTCCTTGGGGTGTTCCTCTGCTGGCATATTTGGTACACGTTGAATATCCTTACTTTGATTGAATCATCAAGGTCCTTTTAAAGGTTCGCACTAGTCACTATAGTGATTATACCGAAACTTCTTAGATTCGTGGACCTGACGCTCGACACCTGATCCACACTTGTCATTGTTTTGGCTCAACTACGAGACGTGGCGGTTTTGGTTCCATGGTGGAAAGTGAGATGGAGCCAATTTGCCTGTTTGTGATAG
>CAKKXW010000001.1:78044200-78057438 GCA_920937365.1 Sphaerophoria rueppellii
CTTCCTTCTTGCTACCTTTACTTCAACCGAAGTCCTATTTCGTTACAGGTGGCGCCCAACGTGGGGCCCGATGGACCGTAACATATGTTTTTTCTTGTCATCTAAGGGGAGAAGGCCTTGAACACAGGAGCGGACTCGCTTCGTGCATGGTAGGTGTTTCTGTCTTGGATTCGTTTAATGTAGTTAATATCTTTGAACTCTTAATATGAAATTGCAATTCGTCCGGTAAATGAGGATTGATCTCGATTACGCAGTTGCGCATTTGTTACTTTTTTCATAATCTTAAATCACCCAAATAATTTCGTTTTGTTGGAGCCTTAGTTGAGGTGATTTCGACTAAGTTGTTCAACATAATTTAATTTTTTTTGTGGCAAGTTCACAACTTTTTAGTTTTGGTAGAGCTCTGATGCTGGACTGACAGTCGGTATAGATGCCACTGGGTACTGCCAGCTTCATCTCTTCAAGCGAATCCAGGGCTGGGGCACTGCACTGTGGACGCAGTAGGGCCGTTTGTGATCGGGGCCAATTAGGGACTTCAGTAAGGACTATTCGCCTTGTCCCATCCAGCTTTCCTTCCTTCCTTCTTGCTACCTTTACTTCAACCGAAGTCCTATTTCGTTACAAATGTTAGAACACTCTACACTCCAGGTGCAACTCAGAAACTTGAATCTGTCCTCTCGCAGTATAAGGCAGACATTACTGCGATCCAGAAAATACGATGGATAGGATCAGGGACAATGAAAAGAAAAAACTGCGACATTACACATATTTGGATGCGGATTCGTCGTGGGAAATCGGCTTAGATCGAAAGTAATGGATTTCAAGCCAATAAGTGATCACCTGGCTGTAATCCGCATCAAGGCCACACTACAAAACATCAGTATAATATGTGCACACGCCCCTACCGATGATGCTGAGGAGTCTAGCAAGGAGGATTTTTACGACGTCAAAATCGTACGGGAAGGAAGACATCTTCGGCGGATTAGTTGGAAAGCACAGCTTCCACGAAGTTACAACAGATAACGGCTTCTGACTAATCGACTTTGCTGCAGCTCGTAATACGGTGATAAGTAGCACAAGGTTTATACAGACAAAAAATCTACACAGCAAACTGGCGATATCCGGATTGTCGACCCACCAACTAAATCGACCGTGTGCTAATCGGCGCAAGGCACGCACCCAAAATCTTGAACGTGCGCACTTTCCGAGGAGCAAATGTCGACTCTGACCACTTTCTGGTAATGGCGTAGCTTAGAGCTCGACTATCAAACGACGTGCGGCCCCAAGAAAGAAGTTCAACATCGGTTGCCTTGGCACTCCGGATAATGCCAGAGACTACAGTGGGCGCCTGAGTGAGTGACTTTCCGCCGTCCTCCCAAATAATACAGATGCCAACACCTTGTGGAACCAATATCGCGAAATAATGAAAAATGTAGCCGAGACCACCATAGGTCTAGCTACCCCCGAAAAAGAACTCGTGGTATGATGATGAGTGCGCGTTATTGAAAAGAGAGACGAAAAATGCACGTTTACAGATGCTGCAACGGAAAACAAGAGCAGCAAGAGAAGAGTACCGAACAAAAAGGAGAAATGAGAAAAAAAACCCTGCGAAGGAAGAAAAGAGCATCCGCAGTTTCTCAGCTCAAAGATCTAGAAGAGCCTCGGGCTATGAACAACAGCCGGCGTTTCTTTAAAATGAAGCAATTAGCTCCTGGTTTCAGAACCGGGACACATGCTCTTCGAAACAGTTTTGATGAACCGCATGCACCAGGTCATCACCGAAGTGTGGGAAGAAGAATGCATGCCCACTGACTGGTCGATAAGCTCTATATGCACCATCTACAAAAAAGGCGATCCTATGTCATGCGAAAACTACCGCGGCATATGCTTGCTAAATGTTGCATACAAACTCCTATCCAATGTACTGTGTGAGCGTCTTAAACCGTTCTGCAACACAATAATCGGCACGTACCAGTGTGGCTTTAGGCCAGGCAGAACAACGATAGACCAAATATTCACACTGAGGCAGATCCTGAAAAAGACCAACGAATTTCAAGTCGACACCCACCATCTTTTCATCGACTTATCTTGTGATGGCGATGTCTGAATTCGGGATTCCAAAAAACTCACTCGAAAGACAAAGTGTCTGCTATACAAAACTTTGATTTTATCAGTCCTACTCTACGGCGCCGAGTGCTGGACGATAAGTAAAAAAGGGGAGTTGATACTGGGCACTTTCAAAAGAAGAACGGTCCCGTATGTGACGATGGCGAATGGAGAAGAAGGTTTAACCGAGAACTGTATGAGCTGTACCAAGATGTGGATGTAGTCCAGAAGACAGACGACTACATTGGCTCGGCTATGTCGAGCGAATGGACGACAACGCTCCAGCCAAGAAAGTCATCTCATCCCAGCCCCCAGGTTCGAGACGACAAGGAAGACCGAACCTACGGTACAAAGACCAAGTGACTGCGGATGCCAGAGCGCTTGGTTTCGGCGACTGGAGAGTGCATGCGAAGGACCGTTCACGATGCTGCGGGCTGCAGTGTCTCAGTCTGAGATCCTTCATGGATTGTGAGCCGGATAAGCAAGTAAGTATTTAGTAATAATAAAATTTAAAAAAAAAATATCTTGGGAATTCAAACGACCATTTATGCTGTAAGGAAAGTTTATTTAATTTATTATTTTCGTATATTTGTTTCATTTTCTTTTTTTTTTTTTTTTGATGTTCCCTTGTATTTTTGGGAACTAAATTAATTTTTTAATTCATTTGTTTGTTTTTTTAGTGTTTTCATTTAAATACGTTATAAAAGTCACCATTGGATTTGTGTAATTTTATTCATTACCTTTAGTTATACCTTACCATTCACACCATAACATAACAATGCAGTCTAATTACTTGCTTTATAATTCATGACAGTTAAAAATTCGTCTTTTTCAAACACAACAATATTCTCCTCAGAAACCCGCTATTTGTACACATTTATCATAAATAAGGTGCTAACAAAATTAAAAAAAAAAAACTCTTTTACTCTATAAGGCGATTAATTTATCCCAACTTTGCTTCTTGTTGTCAAAACATTTAATGGCGCGTTCGTTACAAAGAAGCTTGTTTAACGAGGAATTTTATTTCATTTTTTAATGTACAAAAAGCTTCATGACATTTTTAACAGCGCAATTGCATATTGGGCATTTTTTGTTCTTGTTCCAAATTTTCACCGCACATTTGTAGCAGCAGCAAAGATGTAAAAATCGACTATGAACGAAAACCCCGTTCTTGGGTTCCGTTAAACACGTCATGCAAGAACCATAACTCGGATTCTCACAACTGCCGCCATTTTCTGTTGGCCTTCCATTAAGGACAGTATTTTGAGAGCGAATTTTCTCATTTATTGTAGAGAATTCCGGAAGTTCTGGATTAGAAGATGATGTTTGTATATTTGTGTAGGCATCTGAACACTCAGAAACGCTTTGTACTAAATTTGCTATTGCATGGGATTCAGTGGTTGTGGTTTGTAATGAAATATCCGATGCATGGCGACCCACAGAATTATCCTGTGAATTAATATCAAATTCCAGAGTACTTGGAATACAATTATTCTTTTCTGACAATGATATTTCGGGAACATCACTTTCACTCAATTCATCACAAACTGTGTCTGAACTCTCATCATTCTTACCGCAATTCGAAATGCAGTCATCATCTTCATCCTCATTCGGATGGTCGCTTGAAGATTTTCTCTCTTGACTCGAAGGAGCCGAACTGAAACCAGAATCTTTTTGTGTACCTTGACTACTTACAATACTTATGGGTTGACTTATAACAATATCAGTCTCGTTGTCAGAACCACTTGAAGAAAAATGCATTGACTTTTGTTCAATACATTTTCTTTTAGGAAGGTTTTTGTACTTAATTGGTGCTTTGGGCAACTTTCTCTTGGCTGCTGTTCGCAAATGTTGGGCGGGTAATTTGTCATCGCATTTATTTATGCAAAACGCACTACATGGGGTTTCTTCGTCGGAATGAGTTGTATTAGACGAAATTCTAACGATTTTTTTACTCAAATGACTGGCATTGTTATCGTCGTCGTCACTGCTGCTATTGTCATCGCCAAATTGATCATGTGAACGTTTGGCTGCTAACCTACCAGTGCTAATATTTGATGATACAATTGGCATTGAACTGCTTGGGGAAGATGTTGAAGTCGGTGGAGCGGTGTCATCTAGCTTTCTCTTTTTGTTAAGTGATTCCAGCACTTCCGATGTTGTTGCAGAGCGCCTTAGAGATGAACGAATCCGAGAGTTCTTTTGCTCTTTGATTGTTGTTCTGCTTTTCCGAAGTCGTGGGCGTGGTGGAAAATGAGTCTTGCGAATCTGTAAATTAAAACAAATAAGTTACATGACTTTGACCAATGGATTTAATTTTGCAGGGATGTTTTTTTTTTTTTTTTTGCTTTTTTGTGGTATTTTTTTTTTACTCTTTTTGGTTAGTTTTTTTGTTTCTCTTTAGTTTTCTGTTTTTTTAATTTTGTTTCTCTTTTAACTTCAAGTTTGTTTTTTTTTTTTAATATTTTTGTTTATAGTTTTTTGTCTGTGATTTATTTTGCTTTTTATTTTTTTAATATTTTTACTGGTTTCGATTTTTGTTCTTTTTACTTTTTTGATTTTTTTGTATTTTTGTGTTAAACGTTATAAAAGTGATTAATGGGTTAACTACATAACAATCGTATTAAAAATGAATAGTTCCGTTATGACAGACACTTGGCTAACTATAATTGATATTCCTTCCAGGAAGTTATGCAACAAATACAAAAACTGTGAAATATGATTCTCGGCATGAATGATCCTGAGTGGTAACTTTTATGGATTGTGCTACAATTCAAAGTTAATAACAAAAACAAATTTATACAAACGCAAACACCTAAATACATAATAATAAGGGCATGCACTTAAAGTAATTTTGTTAATGTTTTGTATTTTATAATGAAATGTTTGCCATGGAGGTTCAAAGGTTAGACACGTGCATTCAAGAGGACACAAGCGCCCACAGAAACCTCTGTCTATCAACTCCTATTCTCCACCTCCCCGTGGTGAACATCGGGTGCCCAGTACCTTCAACCGAAGATTGTGTTCCAACCCCAGTAGTAAGTTGTTGGCCACAGCAAAGAGAGAGATATGGGGAGGAGGAGGTATGCGTCCACTACGGCATGTCTCCTTTTTCAACAGGCGGCAGCGGAAGAACTCCCAAGATGGAATCAACGGTGGCGTCTACAGTTCCAGTCAGGATGAACTACTTAGTGAACACCTTATAGGGCTACTACGACATATTCGCAGCCCAGGCCTATAAGGCGCGGTTTGGCCGGCTCTTCGTCTTAGAGTTAAACTCAAGACCTGGCCCTCCAGGTTGGGGGTCGTGCGTCGGGGTGACTGCCCGGCCACATACAGAAACTATAGTTCCGAACCACCAACAAGCCTCGGATACGGACGGAATTAATGCCGACGACCCACGCAAACGATTTAAGGACAACGAATTTCGGTTCTGCACGTGGAATGTTAGGTTCCTTAACAGGCCACGTGCAGCCGAACAACTACCGGAAGCCCTTCACTGCTATAGAGTAGATATAACTGCCATCCAAGAAATGCGATGGGGTGGTCCGGGCGACTGCTACCGGGAACAAAATCAGCGTCTATTTGGATGTGGATTTGAAGTTGGGACTCGACTCAGGAGGAAGATCTTGAGTTTCAACTCAGTGAATGAGCGCATCACGACAATCCGTATCAAGGCTAAATTCACCAACATCAGCCTCATCTGCGCTCACGCCCCACTGAAGAAAAGGATGATGACACCAAAGGCAGGTTTTACGAGCTCCTCGACAAGACCTATTAGCAATGCCCTAGCTATGACATTAAAATCGTTCTTGAAGATTTTAATGCTAAGCTGGGTAGAGTTGAAATCTTGGTGGAATAATCGGACGACATGCCTACACGACACCACGTCCGATAACGGATTTAGGCTAATCGACTTCGCTGCGGGGCGAGACGTAATGGTAGCAAGTACTCGATTCCCACATCTCGATATCCACAAGGGAATATGGTAATCTCCTGACCAATCAACCGTCAACATGCATGCAAGATGTCCGCACATTCGGAGGTGCCAACATCGACTCGGACCACTACCTTGTTGTAGCCAAGGTACGAATACGGATATTCCGATCGATTGTTCTCTTAAACGACAAAACAAAACAAATTCACACTTCTAGTTTGAAACGTAATCAATGCCCCAATAAAGCCGACGAAGCACTTAGAGGTTGTTTTCCCTTGTCCTCATTACGATATTGAAACACAATCGCTGAACTTGCAATAATGTTACGAAACATTGTAATGAGGAAATGACCCCAATATGAGACGAAGTGAAGATAGCGATACCTTAATTTATATCGAACAAAGCCGCTCAAGCAGACGGGTTAACCGCCGAACTGTACAAAGCAGCTGGAGATGATTTGGTTAGAAGCATACACCAGCTCATCTGCAAAATTTGGTCGGAGGAAAGCATGCCCGATGAATGGAATGGAAGATTCCCTGAACTGCACCAACTAAAGAGGTATAAGTCTCCTTAACCTATAAGATCTTGTCTGCCGTGCTGAGTGAACGTTTGAAGCCCTTCGTCAAGAACCTGGTAGGTCTTTATCAGTGTGGCTTCAGACCCGGAAAGACCACAATCGATCAAATATTCACCCTACGGCAGATCTTGGATCTTCTCCGACCCAGGAACTTAAAATCGATACCTACCATCTTTTCATCGATTTCAAGGCCGCGTATGACAGCGTCTATAGAGACCAACTATATAGAGCAATGTCTAGTTTTGGCATCCCAGAAAAACTCATGCGTCTGTGTAAGATGACAATGGAAAATTCACACTGTTCCATCATGGTCGGAAAAAACCTAACGGACGCTTTTGATGTCAAAAAAGGTTTTAGACAAGGCGATGCGTTATCATGCGATTTCTTCAACATCATATGTACTTGAAAAGATTGTGCAAAGCTCCAATGTCCACACCAGAGGCACAATCTTTCAAAAGTCCGTCCAGCTACTAAGATACGCAGCGACATTGACATAATTGGAAGAACACAGCGTGATGTCAGTGGAGCGTTTGTAAGCCTTGAAACGGAGGCCAGGAATATGGGTCTAGCGGTTAACGAGGCCAAGACCAAGTTAATGCTGTCGACAAGAAAGGACAACCAACATTGACGCCTTGAAGCAAACGTCAACATAGACAGATTTATATTCGAGGTAGTTAAGGACTTTATCTTCCTTGGATCCGCTACCAATTCAGACAATAACACCTGAAATCAATCGAAGAATCACTCTTGCTAATCGCTGCTTCTTTGGACTTAGAAGGCAATTGAGTAGTAAAGTTCTCTCCCCGAGCAACTAAAGTGACACTCTACAAAACCCTAATCATCCTCGTCCTCATGCATGGTGCAGAGACATGGACCATGACAACATCTGATAAAAACGCTTTGGGCTGCTTTGAGAGAAAAATTCTTCGAGTGATTTTTGGTCCTGTCTGCATTAATGGGGAATGGAGACGAAGATTCAACCAAGAACTGTACGAGCTATACAGCGAAACTGACCTAGCCAAAAAAGTTAAGTTGAGCGAATGGGAAATAATGCTCCGGCTCGTAGAGTCTTCGAATCCAACCTAGAAGGACGTCGCAGTAGAGGAAGACCCTGACTTAGGTGGAGCACATAGGTGGTAGAGGACCTGAACCAACTTGGCGTGCGCTGGCTGGAGAAGTTTGTTGGGTGAGGCCTTGGTCCGGCCTGGACTGTAGCGCCATCATAAGTAAGTAAGTAAGTGACGGTAACGACATCAACTGTCAGCCCCTTAACCTAACCTAACCTAAGCCTAAAGAGGAAAATTTTGGACAATAAATTTGAAAGAATTTTTGTCAAACGCTTTGCTGAAGTTTGTTGAAATCATATCATTCAAACTTATTAACCAAACGACTAGGTTAGGTTAGGTTAGGTTGGAGTGGCTGTCCGGATGTCATTGACTCACTTAGACCTCAAGGGTCCATTATGATACCACTAATGAGGTTACTCATGGGAGAGTAATGAACTTAAACAAACCATTTTGTACTTTTAATGAAGTTAGAGAGACATTTTGTGTCGATCGTTCCCAGTTCACTGGTATTATCGAAGAAGGGATTACCGAGATAGGTATTTCTTCTATTGGAGAGTGCCGTACATGTACACAGAAGGTGTTGGACTATTTCCTCTTCCGCCTCGTCCATGTAGCTTCTACAGAAGCCGTTTGCGTAGACCCCTAGCCTCAAAGCATGTTTACCTATGAGGCAGTGTCCAATTGTAGAGCTTATATTTTGTCTGCTCAGGGAAATCAAGCCTTTTGACAGTTTGACAGAAGATATTTGCATGTAGCAAGTGGTGTTCCTATGTTATGTCTTTGTCTAACAGTAGGCAGAAGTGTTCCGTTTTTGGCGAGCTCATTTGCTTTGCAAACCAACAGACTAACTAAAACTTATAATTTTTATAAAGAACAGTAGACTATCTAATAAATAACAAAATGCAACACCCTCCATTTGTTTCCAACAATATGCAACGCAAAAAGAAAGAAACGGGATATACAATGACGTCAGGACGTCATCCACAAGTTCTAAAGAACGTGAATAAATGAATCACTTGTAAGTTGTAAATAGATATCTCACAAGTCCCACTGATTGTTGTGCGCAATGCGCAACAAGTTCTCAAAGCGATGCAAACCATAGTCATGTTCATTCATGCTAAGGCTAACGTAGGATAGCTACTTTTTAATTAAGAAGAGCAAGCAACATACATATACACACATATTTAACTCAAACAAAATTTCCAACAATCGACAAACATTTCACTTGTGACTTTTAGTTCCAATACGTAAATAAATGCAAATTTTATAACAGAATATTTTTGTAGTAGAAAACAAGAAAATAATTACCTGATAGCATTTTTCGCAATAACGAAACATTGGATTGTTCTGCTTGTTTTTGCATTTTACACACACCCAGTAATCGGCTAAGCTAAATTCAGAGTCATATGTTGAGTCCGTATCACTTGAATCTTCTTCCGTATCGGCAAAATCACTCGAGCATTTCGATGTGTTGCATATAGCTCTAGCAACTGCAGCTAAAATAAAATCCTAAAATAAGCAAAGTGACTTAAGTCAATGACCTTTCGTTTATGGTTTGGTTGATTTTTTTTTATTACATCTGTTCCACTGGAAGAATCATTGGTAAACAAATCTTCACTGTTGCTCGCACTTGCCACTTCGTATTCGACAACTTTGATGGTGGCTCCAATTTCTCCAGACGAAAATGATGAATTTGATTCAGTGTCACTTGAGTCCCGACAAATATCTTTAGAGGGAAAAAAAGACACTTCATAAGCTCAAATTTAATAATAACAAAAGTATATAATATGCTTTTTGTTCATTTTTTATTCGATTTGAGCAGTTCGTTGTTTTTTATTTTGTTTCTTTCATCAAATCAAGTTTAAACGATGTATAAAAAAGGATTAAGGGTTTATCACACTAATATTATAAATGTTTGGATGGGTGGATGTGTGTTTGTTGCTCAATAACTCCAGAACCACTGTGAACGGATCTAGATGAAATCTAGAGCACAAATATAGATTACAGTGTGGAGCACGAGTACCTAGGCTACTTTGTGTAACGATATTAGTAAAAGAAGAATATGTGCTATTCCCGTAGGATAGATTTTTTCCATAAGTAGTGGTAATGTAGGGGTCTCTGAGGCTACTTTTTATCCCGGTTATAGCGGGAAGTAGCCTCAGATATTGACCCCCTTCTTATGGTAACCAGACCCGGAACGACAACGGACTATGCATTGAGAGTTTGTACCTGGAATGTGAGAACACTCTACACTCCAGGTGCAACTCAGAAACTTGTATAAGGCAGACATTACTGCGATCCAGAAAATACGATGGATAGGATCAGGTACAAGGAAAAGAAAAAACTGCGACATTTATTACAGCTGTCATCAAAGAATGCACATATTTGGATTCGTCGTGGGGAATCGGCTTAGATCGAAAGTCATGGATTTCGAGCCAATTAGTGATCGCCTGGCTGAAATCCGCATCAAGGCCACACTACAAAACATTAGTATAATATGTGCACACGCCCCTACCGATGATGTCGAGGAGTCTAGCAAGGAGGATTTTTACGACCTCCTGGATAAAGCCTACGGTACGGAGCCTGTTCAGAGTACGACGTCAAAATCGTACTGGCGATCTCCGGATGGTCCAATAACCAACCAAATCATGTACTAATCGACACAAGGCACGCATCCAACATATTGAACGTGCGCATTTTCCGAGGAGCAAATGTCGACTCTGAAAATTGTCTGGTAGTGGCTATGTTTAGAGTAGAAGACCCTGCGATGGAAGGAAAGAGCATCCGCAGTTTCTCAGGTCAAAGATCAAGAAGAGTCTCAGGCCATGAACAACAGCCGGCGTTTCTTTAAAAGGTCGAAGCAATCAGCTTATGGATTCAGAACCGGGACACATGCTCTTCGAAACAGTGATGGAAATCTAGTCACCGAAGCACAGGGAATTGTAGATGTTTTCAAGCAGCACTGCCAACAGCTGCTGAATGCGCAAAATGTCGAGCGAGCTAATGACGAAAGAGAAGCAAGAGCAATCAATGAAGATCCAGTCCCAGCCCCCATCGCAGAAGAGGTAGAAAGAGCCATCCAAAAGCTAAAAAAAAACAAGTCCACCGGGTCGTATGGAATAACATTACTGCGATCCAGAAAATACGATGGATAGGATCAGGGACAAGGAAAAGAAAAAACTGCGACATTTATTACAGCTGTCATCAAAGAATGCACATATTTGGATGCGGATTCCTCGTGGGAAATCGGCTTAGATCGAAAGTCATGGACTTCAAGCCAATAAGTGATCACCTGGCTGTAATTCGCATCAAGGCCACACATCTTTGGCGGATTAGTTGGGTTTAGTTGGCAGGGTTTAGACATGGAGATGCGTTGTCATGTGACTTCTTCAACATAGTCCTGGAGCAAATAGTGCGCAAGGCAAGATTGAGCACGGAAAACACTATCTTCATCAAGTCCACCCAACTCCTAGGCTATGCGGACAACATTGACATCATCGGTCGATCCAAGAGAGCTGTTCGAGGTCTTCACAGCGATTGAAGAACGGGCGAGACTCATTCGTCTTGAAGTGCATGAAGACAAAACAAAGTACATCCTTTCAACAAACAAAGCAACATATGTCCACCTCGTAGGACACAACGTCACTGTTGGTAGCAGTAATTTCGAGGTATTTAAGGAGTTCACCTACCTTGGAACAAACATCTATCCCCACCTAAGTGGAGATCCTAAGAAGAATTACCCTAGCGAACCGCTGCTGCTTCGGTTTGGCAAAACAACTGGGTTCAAAACTCCTCACTCGAAAGACAAATTTTCTGCTATACAAAACTTTGATTTTACCTGTCCTACTCTAGGGCGGCGCCGAGTGCTGGACGATAAGTAAAAAAGGGGAATTGATACTGGTCACTTTCAAAAGAAGAACGGTCGAACGGAGAAGAAGGTTCAACCAAGAACTGTATGAGCTGTACCAAGATGTGGATGTAGTCCAGAAGGCCAAGAAAAGACATCGAGCGAATGGACGACAACGCTCCAGCCAAGAAAGTCTTTTTATCCCAGCGCCCATGTTAGAGACGGCAAGGAAGACCGAACCTACGACGGCAAAAAGACCAAATGACTGCGGATGCCAGAGCGCTTAGTTTCGGCGACTGGGGAGTGCATGCGAGGGACCGTTCACGATGGAAGGCTGCAATATCTCAGACTAAGATCATTCATGAATTGTGAGCCGAATAAGTAGAAGTAGTAGTCATCTCGAATTAAATTCAATCAATTGGGCAAAATTATGTTTGCACCGTTTAACGAATATTCAAATAAGCACGACCAACGAATGACGAATCAATGAAAAAAAGATACGTTAGAAACCCTATTACCTTGAAAGTTCTCAACAAAAGAATTGGAATATATATGCGTTGCACATCTTCCGCACGGCGCATTCCCAA
Source organism: Sphaerophoria rueppellii (assembly GCA_920937365.1). NCBI lineage: Eukaryota > Metazoa > Arthropoda > Insecta > Diptera > Syrphidae > Sphaerophoria > Sphaerophoria rueppellii. Next base: position 78,056,322 of record CAKKXW010000001.1, read on the forward strand.
TCCCAACGAACAGAACTTATTTAAGCTCAAAAATCATTAGTTTTAGTCGTTCGCGACGAAGTTATAACTCTCATGTAAAAGAAATGCCAAAATCGACGTCATTCAGTTGGTCGTTGTTCGTGTCAATGTAAATAGCCTTCAAGAACGGTTCGAGTGTTATTTGGTAAAAGGGTTTTCTGCAAAGCTGGGTTTAGGATTAAATCAGCAGAGCCATGCCCACAACTAAGTGACAGACCTGTTACCAATATCAAAAGCAATTCACCTAGTACATCGTCTAGTAAGAAAAATTCAAACATGACAAAAAGTCGCTCCGAATTATAATAAACAAATAATTGATACTCTTTGTTTGAAGAGGCGCTGAGGCAGCAGCAACCTCCACTTCGTATGTTTTCTTTAGAAATTGCAAACTATCTCGAGCTGTTCGTTATTATGACATTTCCTGAAGCCATTCTAATTAGCCTAATATTTTTTTCTTTACATTCCCTATAGCCAGCGAACCGTGCGACTGACCTTGAATTGAGAAACCAGTTTTATAGAATTATACGAAGCTAACCTAAATATCAAACAAAAATTATAAAGCTTCCCTGAACCCGAAATTCCCCATCGCCATCATTGCATCAAAATAAAAGCCTCCACAAAACTGCCTAAGCATATGTGTTCCTGTGAAACGCCCTAGGTTGAGCGATAATTGCGACAGTTAATACGTCACAAGCTTACCACCAACTCGAAATGATGACGACACTTAAATCTACAATGTCCATTCCCCGCTGCCCATCCCGTGACAACGACCTTCTGTTGTGTTGCTTTTGCTTTGGTTTTCTTTACAGTTTTACTGTACCATCAGTTCGTATTGGGACTTGAACGAGTTTGGACGTGCAAGGTACAATTGTTTGTTGTCGCCCCTTACCTGTAACATCTAAATTCACAGCAGTAGTAAAGCTCAACCACCATTCGAACACTGCATAATTGACAGCGTTAATAGCGAGTTGGATCCCGCAAAGTGTCCTTGTGTATACGAATCCGTCAAAACACCTCCGAAAATAAAACTACGTTACTACCGCTACCCCTTAAAGCCCAAGTCCCTTCGAAATATTAAAAACAAACTATAAATCCAATC
>CAKKXW010000001.1:78073541-78085769 GCA_920937365.1 Sphaerophoria rueppellii
ACTAAATAAAAACAACTTAAAATTTGGATGGAGTAACCGAGCGAATTCCTGTGCAGATCCATATTATAGTATGAGAAAAACACTAAAACGATAATACTCTTTCAGCAGCTACATTCATTACATTGTACTGACGGCTGAAAAAAAAGTGTACGAAATCGAGCGTAATTGTACGGTTTCTGCGAATGAATCTTCAATGTTATGCACATTTATTACGCCATTTGGGCGATACAGATTTTTGATAAATGCCGCGCCGGAAATTTTTCACGCGCTTATAACTAAACTCTTTGCTGATATTGAGGGTGTCATTACTTACATCGACGACTTTCTCATAATAGCAAAATCACAAAAAGAGTATGATATTATACCTAGACGTGTCCTTAAGCGAGCCAATGAGGTAGGTTTAAAATTCAACAAAAATAAATCACAATTTTGTGTGACAGAAATAAAATTTTTTGGTCACACATTTTCTGAAAAAGGTATAAGTCCAGACACCAGTAAAATCAAAGCCATATGTGAGATGCCAACACCACAGTCAGTTATGGAATTACAAAGATTTTTAGGCATGGTTAACTACTTGGTGAACACCTTTACGGGCTACTTCGACTTATTTGAAGCCCAGGCAGTAAAAGGAGTGGTTTTTCCAGCTCTTGCACTTGGAGCCTCATCAAGTGCCTGGTACTCCAGGTTGGAGGTTGTGGTCGGGGTGACTTCCCGACCAAGTAGCAAAGAATCGAGTTGCGAAGCAACAACAGGCCTCGGAAACGAACGGATACACTGATGACGACCTAAGAAATTGTACAAAGGACAACGAATTTCGGATATGCACGTGGAAGGTTAGGCGGAGACCCTCAACTGCTACAAAGGAGATATTACCGCTATCCAGGAAATGCGATGGGATGGGCCGGGCAAAAGGAGGATGAGAAACTGTGACATCTACTATGGTTTTTGTTACCGAGAGCAACAACAGCAACTCTTTGGATGCAGACTCAGGCAAAAAATCTTGAGCTTTAAATGTGTAAGCGAACGCATCTCGACTATCTGAATCAAGGCTAAATTCGGCAACATAAACCTAATATGCGCGCGTGCCCCCACAGAAGAGAAGAAGGACGACACCAAAGACGAGTTCTAAGAGCTCCTTGACAAAACGTATGAGCAATGTCTTAGCTATGACATTAAAATTGACATAGTTTTGTAGTTCGTCTCTGTAGATGCTGTCATACGAGGCCTTAAAATCGATGGAAAGTTGGCGTGTATCGATTTGGAGTTCATAGGTCTTTTCCAGGATCTGCTGCAACGTGAACATTTGGTCGATGGTTGACTTTCCTGGCCTGAAGCCACATTGGTAAAGACCAATCAGATTGTTGATGAAAGGCTTCAGACGTTCACATATTACGGCAGAGAGGATCTTGGAGGCGATGTTAAGTAGACTGATTCTTCTGTAGTTGGCGCACTTTAGAGGATCTCCCTTTTTCAATGCTAAGGTTCCATTCATCGGGCATGCATTCCTCTGACCATATCTTACAGATGATTTGGTGCATGCTCATATCTCGCTGGCCACCTGCTGCTTTGAACAGCTCAGCAGGTGGACCATCTGCTCCAGTGGCTTTGATGTATTTCAGCCGTGATATTGCGGTTTTCACTTCTTCTAAGTCGGGTTCACGGAATTGTTGGCTATCATCGTGTCCGATGACGGCAGTGTTTTGTTTCTCATTGCCGTTATGCAATATAAAGAAGTGGTCTTTCCAAATCCCCAGCATTGACTGCGATTCTACTAGGATGTTCCCTTGTTTATCTCTGCAGGCATCTGTTCGTGCTCGATGACCTTGAGCCAGCTGTTTAACCTTTCGGTAAAACCTCCAAACTGCATTCCTGCTGTTGGCTCTCTCAACATCCTCGATCTGACGCTTCTCATGCTCTCCTTTTTTTCTCCTGAGATACCGGCGTTCCTTTCTCCTCTTTTGCTCGTAGAGCTCACGAGCAGCTCTTGTCCTTCTATGCAGCGCCGCTTTGTATGCCTCCTCAGATTACTCAAAAAAAAAAAAAAACAACAAAAATATTTTATTTTTGTCAAAGCAGCCCAAAGCGTTTTCATCAGATGTTGTCATAGTCCATGTCTTTGCACCATACATGAGGACCGGGATGATGAGGGTTTTATAGAGTGTCACTTAAGTTGCTCGGGAGAGGACTTTACTACTCAATTGCGTTCTAAGTCCAAAGAAGCAGCGATTGGCAAGAGTGATTCTTCGTTTGATTTCAGTGCTGGTTGTCTGAGTTGATAGTGGATCCCAGGTAGACAAAGTCCTTAACTACCTCGAAGTTAAATCTGTCTATGTTGACGTTTGTTCCAAGACGTCGCAGTTGGTTGTCCTTTCTTGTCGACAGCATTAACTTGGTCGTATTTATTTGGTATTCTATCTTTAATACTTTACTTACTTATCCAGCTCACAATCTATGAAGGATCTCAACCTGAGATATTGCAGCCTTCCATCGTGAAAAGTCCCTCGCATGCACTCTCGAGCCGCCGAAACCAAGCACTCTGGCATCCCCAGTCTCTTGGTCCTTGTACTTGTACCGTAGGTTCAGTCTTTCTTGTCTTCTCGAGGGCTGGGATGAGAAGAATTTTTTGGCTGGAGCGTTGTCGACTTGTCGTCCAGTCACTCGATCTTGCCGAGCCAATGTAGTCGTCTTTTCTGGCCTAAATGCAATTCTTCTAGATTCGTCATCGGCGCATACGGGACTCAAAACTCCGTCGAAGAATTTTTCTCTGGAAAATGCCCAGAACCAATCACCCTTTTATACTTATTGTCCAGCACTCGGCGCCGTCGAGTAGGACTGGTAAAATCAAAGTTTTGTATAGCAGACACTTTGTTTTTCGAATGAGGAGTTTTGAACCCAGTTGTTTTGCCAAATCCAAGCAGCAGGGGTGTTCGCTACGGTAATTCTTCTTCTAATCTCCACTAAGTTGTAGTTTGTGGGATTGATGCTTCTTCCAAGGTAGGTGAACTCCCTAACTACCTCGAAATTGCTGCTACCAATTGACGTTTTGTCCTAGTCGATTGTTGCTTTGTTTGTTGATAGCATGTACTTTGTTGTGTCCTTATTTCCTTCAAGACCAACGAGCTTCGCTTGTTCTTCAATCGCTGTGAAGGCCTCAAGCATAGCTCTCTTGGATCGACCGAAGAAATCAATGTCACCCGCATAGCCTAGGAGCTGAGTGGATTTGTTGAAGATAGTGTTTTCCGTGCTCACACCTGCCTTTCAAACTATCTGCTCCAGGACTATGTTGAAGAAGTCACATGACAACGCATCTCCTTGTCTAAAGCCTGCGCAAGTTTGGAATAACTCGGATGACCTGTTACCCATTTGCACGCTGCACTGCGTATTGTTAAGCGTCATGCGACACAGCTGAATCAGTTTGTTCGCGATCCCGAATTCAGACATCGCCATCATAAGCTCTTGGCTGTGGATCACCCGAAGCTTTAAATTCGATGAAAAGACGGTGGCTTTCGACTTGAAATTCGTTGGTCATTTCCAGGATCTGCCTCAGTGCGAATATTTGATCTATCGTTGTTCTGCCTGGCCTAAAGCCACACTGGTACCGATTATTGTGTTGCAGAACGGTTTAAGACGCTCACACAGTACAAAACGGATAGGATTTTGTGTGCAACTAAACTGCGTTTAGTATTTTTGCTTGTTCATAAAAATACTGAAATGTGGTATGTGAATATTTATTATTATTATTATTATTATTATTATTATTATTATTATTATTATTATTATTATTATTATCATTATTATTTATTATTATTATGTAAATGAGTGGTATGAATTGTATGAAATATTGAAAATGCAATTGTACGGATTTACGTACAATAGTAAGCTTTTTTTCATCTCTGATTCCTATTGAGAAAGCTTTCTGACAGTGGTCCTCTTGCAACTTGGGAAGAGCAAGCATATACATATGTATATGTACCATTAAAGGCTTAAGGAATGTAATAGGATTTACATTCGGTTAAGGATTTGTAACTAGGAACGTAATTATATTCACTTACCTTACATGAAATATCTGGAATGTCCTTTCATAATTCATAATTTAAAAAAAATAGCAATTTGTTGTTTATTTATCACCCCACTGTTATATTTCATAATTTTTGTTTTAATTTGTGCGCAGTTTCTTAGAAAGAGTATTAAACTGATAATTATTGTAGAGTTTAGAGTAGACATTAAAGCCAACTTCCACTCAAAATAGTTCTGCGTCAAATCGGAAATTAAATTTAAGAAAGTAGAAAAACGACATTCCTGGTCTGGCTGTATAACGAAGAGTCAGACACGAGACACAGGAAATATTTAATTGGACAGCGTTGATTGAAAATCTAGGTGACCACTTTGCGTAGCTCTAGCTACATAGATATACAAAATGAGCAAAAAAGCTGTATTCTCTTTTCTCAAAGGCTTTGACTTTGAAACAGAAAATTTGTTCCATTGTTTTCATGTTAAGTGGTTTCGGAAAAACACATCAACATCATCATTAATTAAGTTGATGTTCGGGACGTAAAAAATGTTTGAATTGTAAATATTCGTTAGAGGGGTAGGAATAGAAGGTAAATATTTGATGAGCAAGAATTTGAAGATGGCATTCATTTATTGAAGACTGGGTGCTGGATAATGTTTTCATTACAGCTATGACAATGGCTCGGTGATAACTGAGTTCAAACTATGAGGGGTTGCTTGCCAGTGACCTTGTTATGAATATTAATTATTTTGTAAATCAGTTTAAGGAAAGCTGATTATGATTTTCAAATTAATATTATTTCAAATAAGGCTTGATTGTATACGGCTTTTGCTTCTTGTAGGTAGTTATTGAACGAGCTAGATAGGAGCATGCACTAATATGTGAACGTCTGAAGCCTTTCGTCAACAATCTGTTTGTATTTGTATTTGTTTTTATTGAATAATAATGACAACCGTACATTAAGATTTACTTATAATTTGTATAAGATATAACAAAAAACATTATTACGTTTTAAGTTTTAAGTATGCAAGATATACAAATAAAATAAGTATTTGAAAGAAGACATAGTTAAAAAAATAATACAAAATACAAGAAATAATTAACAAGAATAAAAATAAAAATAAATAAAAAAATAAAAATAAATAAAAAAGTGGCAACCAGTGCAAGGAGAAAGGAGTATATTTCAATTCAGATTGGAGAAATATTCATGACAAAGCTTACAAAATCTAATGTAGTCGATTCCAGACCCCAGATGACTGGGAAGATTATTCCACAGTCTTACAGCATGAACAAAAAACTGCCTGCGTGATGTCAAAGTGGCAAAAGTGAGAGGGCGCAGTAAGATTGAGCGATTTGATCTGCAAAAATTTAGTTTTTCAAGCGAATAGCTCGGAGACCTGTTAAGAATTATTTTGTAGAGAAAAGAACAGCACCGTTATTTAAGAAAATTTTCCAAGCTACAGCCTAAAATTTCAAAAACCTTGGACCACTTAAACTTGGACCTTAAAAACGAACCGGACTATGGAATTAAATGCAACCTTAAACCGAAGAAGGGTTGAGGGGTCAGGATCAGCAAACAATTCACAACCATATGAGAATATAGGTACTATGAGTGCTTTAGCCAGTTTCAATTTAACTTCGGTTGGAAAACACGATTTTATGATAGACAATCCTCGCAGTGAAGCATATATTTTGGAAATAATGTGAGTATCCCATGTTAAGGTATTATTGAAGATGATACCCAGATTTTTTGCGTGAGTGACATATTCAATTCGATAGGAGTTTAAGAGGATAGGAGGAAAGTTTGGGATAAAAGGATTATTTTTGGAGATTGGGATAGCTTTCGTTTTGTCCGGATTAAGTTTAAGTCCATTTCGTTTAGACCAATCGAATATTGAGCGTAGATCAATGTTTATTTTGGATATGGCATCCTCTTTCATTCCTAAAGGAAAGCTTAGGTATAATTGGACATCATCTGCATAAACATGAAACTGACAATGAGACAAAACTGAGGGTAAATCATTTATAAACAAGGAGAAAAGGCCCAAGGATTGATCCTTGAGGCACACCGGTAATAACAGGCAGTAACGATGAAAATTTACCATTACACGAAACAGCCTGCAAACGATTATTTAAATACGAACAAATGAGATTTTTAGCACTGTCAGAGAAATTGAAATGTGTTGTCAGTTAATCACAGAGAAGACTAGAGTTACACAGTCAAATGCTTTAGAAAAGTCAAGTAAGGTTATCACAGAAGTTAAGTTATTGTCTAAAGCTTGTCTTAAATCCTCAGTGACCTTCACAAGGGCTGAAGTGCAGCTGTATCCTGACCGGAATCCTAATTGCTGAGGATTAAGAAGATGTTTTTCATTTACATTGTTTTTTATTTGGTTGCTAATGATAACCTCTAAAGCCTTAGATAAAAATGGGAGTATAGCTATAGGTCTGTATTCGTTCTTTTTTCCTTGTTTGGGTATAGGTATGATTTTTGATTTTTTCCACAAAGCAGGGTATGTGGATGTCATAATTATGGTGTTAAAAATATGTGTAATTTGTGGAAGAATGAATGGCAGGAGAATTTTAACAAACTCCGGATGAATATTATCTAGTCCAGAGGACTTGGATTTGATAGAAAATATAGCATTTCCCACCTGGTATTCATCTACTGCGCCTAAAGAAAATGCATCTTCTCTATCATTCTGACCAACGCAATCATACCTATTTGTGAATAGTGTAGGAGGAGTAGAGAATTTACGATTCATCTCCTCCACATCAATATTGTCATCAGAAATAGGATTCCTTTTTTAAGACCAATATTTTTTACTTCGTTCCAAAGATACTTAGAAGATCGATTGACATTGAATTTATTATTGTAATAGGAATATCTAGCAGATTTTATTAACTTAGTAACAAGATTACGGGAGGTTTTTAAAATTTGTCAACATTTCCGGACAACCAAAGCGTCTCCATCGGGAGTATAAAGCATCTCTTCTATTTATAGCATTTAAGATTTCTTGTGAAAGCCATGGACGATTGTGAGACTTTATGATACGAGTTTTTATAGGAACATGTTTGTCAAAAAGATAATCAATTGTAGAAGTAAGAAATTCCACTTGTTTATTAACGTCAGATGTCAAAAAGATTGGATACCAATCAATAGATGAGCAAAGCAATCACTGAATAGCATTGATGTTACGGAAGTCACGAAACTGAAAGGATTGTGTTGATTTCGTCTCGAAGAATATATCCAATGTTGCAAATACAAGATCATTATATGAGAACACAGGAAGAGATAACTGACTTGAACACTTAACAAAACCAATATCACTGAAAATAAAAACATCAAGAAGTGATGCGGAGCAACCGGGCTTAAAATGAGTTGGCTCATTATTATTTAAAAAAGCGATTCCAAGCGAGTTAATTGATGTTTTAAAACAATTTGAAGTTGGCAAAAGAAGGTTTATGTTTAAATCTCCACAAATAACTAATTTTGGTATACGTGAGGACATTTCCCTATAATCGGAGTAATTACGCGTGAACATGCTATGCGTGGTGGCATATAGAATATATAGATTGTCCCAATACTACATTTATTGTAGCCATCGAATATATCAATAAAATAATAATCACAAGGAAAACTTAACATTACAAGACCGGAAATGATTTTTAACGTATATTGCAACGCCTCCACCAGTAGTATGAGTTCGATCAGCTCTATAAGATTTCTTAAACCCAGTAAGGGAGAAAGGACTACTGTTCACAGAGGGATGGAACCAAGTCTCCGAAACACAGACTATATCAATCAAACTATCCTATAATATCATCCTAAACTCATCAAATTTATTAACAAGGCTCTTAGCATTTATGTGACAAACATGTAAACCAATATGACTTTTACATAGAGTATTTAAAAGAAATTTGTTTTTTTCGTTCATGCTGTGAAAGCCAGTATCATTGTTGCTGCCCATTATAGCAACATGAGTCTACAATGAGGATGGAATCGGAAACATAAACATTGTAAACATGAAAAAAATACAACAAATAAAATACAGAAATTGAAATAACTTGAACAATATCAAAGAACAAAGTTAGAAAGAAATGTTGGTGCGACAGAGAAAGAAAATTGAAAATTAATACAAAGAGAAATAATTCTTGGAATGAAAGCTTAAATTTAAATCTAGTTCTAAGGCTAAAAACAAACCGAAGCGGACAAAACGTTTGTTCGCTCTTCCCCGGACACAGGTCCATTGCTCTTATGAGGCAACACACACAGAAACAGACACGACATGATAAAAAGTCTTGTCCGCTCGTCAGTTGCAGTAAATACATGGGGTTGTATAGGAGCAAACCACGCCAAAGAAGACAAATAGAAGAACCACAGACCAAAGTGAACAAGACAAACAAACAAATTTCGACAAACGGACATATCGGTTGCTCATACTTGGATTTGTATTTTATTGCGATATTTCTTGTTGTATTTTGTGCAATTTGGTATGGATGTTGTTTTAATGGTAAAAAGAATTAAGAAAAAGAAGAATTAAGAAAAAAGTAGAGATTTCTTATGTGTGGAAGTTTGTGGTTTCAAAAAAGTGTGCATGAAAACTCGACTTAATTTTTTTCGTATGTATACATATGTATGTAAATTGTATATACACATGTAATTCCAAATTGTGTCTATACTGTATATTATACACATGAAATTTCAACAGTTTGTCTGTTTCTCGATAAATGTGTTTGTGCCATTCATCGAGGAATGAAGAAGCAAATAAAATCAAGGGAAAACGCAACCTATTTTTTTTTCAATTTTTGTCTTCTTTGTTTGTCCGCTGGCCAAACACACCGAATGCGACAGGGACAAAATATTTTGTGTTTGTCGTCCTCGGTGTGGGGTGAATTACGACACGATTTTTTGTCTTGCGACAAGCAAACAGTGTGTCCGCTTCGGTTTGTGTTTAGCCTAACTACCATTATTTGTGTGCAGATCATTGTTGACGTCAGGCCCGACGCCCAACAGCATTCCTTAGGTCTTCGAAGTTGTATATGATGAAAGGTTTTTCATTGTTTGTTGTGCTAATATAAATTTGCCCATTAAATGTATGTACCGATGAGAGCAAAGACTTTCGTTTCAATCTTAATGCATTTGATTACGCTGCAGATGGTAGCTGCTCATCGTAAGACAGTCGTGAGTCGTTAACAAAAAAGCTCTTAGTTGATCAATGTCAATAACAGTGAGACTGAGCGGAGCTTGTTTTGTTTTGCGAAAGCTCACTACCGCACGCATGAATTGTTGTTTGGTACGCTTCTCAGAAAATTTCAGTATGATCGGGGGGAATGTTGTTTTGTTTTTGCGCGAAAAATGTTATGTAGGTGTGAGGGCTGAATATCTACTGTGCCACAAATTTTGTTGTAAATGGTCTCCAAATTTTCCCCAGGAGACTCTGGCACACCAACAATAACAGCATCACAACCGATCTTCTCTCTTTCAAGTTGGTCGATAATAAGCTCTAATAGTTTTACATCTTTGAGTGTTTTTGCTCTAGAAACAATTTGTTTTCACTTATCCGGGCATTTAGGCTATCTTCTAGGGCATTAAGCTTAGCATCAAGCGAAATATTGAAATTATCCATCCATGTGTCCAACTTCTCCTCCATACGGCTCCACAGTTTGTCAGCAATAGTATTTGAATTGCTTGCACCCACATCTCTCGGAGAAGAAACACTGCTCAGTGTTTGGTCCTTATCAATGTGGCTTCAGGCCAGGAAAGTCAACCATCGACCAAGTTTTCACGTTGTGGCTGATCCTGGAAAAAACCTATGACCTCCAAAACGATACCCACCATCTTTTCATCGACTTTAAAGCTGCGTACGATAGCATCCACCACCAAGAGCTTATGATGGCGATGTCTGAATTCGAGATCCTGAACAAACTGATTCAGCTGTGTCGCATGACGCTTAACAATACGCAGTGCAGTGTGCAAATTGGTAACAACTCATCCGAGTTATTCCAAACTTGCGCAGGGTTTAGACAAGGAGATGCGTTGTCATGTGACTTCTTCAACATAGTCCTGGAGCAGATAGTTCGCAAGGCAGGTGTGAGCACGGAAAACACTATCTTCGACAAGTCCACCCAGCTCCTAGGCTATGCGGACGACATTAACATCATTGGTCGATCCAAGAGAGCTGTGCTTGAGGCCATCATAGCGATTGAAGAACTGGCGAAACTCGTTGGTCTTGAAGTGAATGAGGACAAAACAAAGTACATGCTATCAACAAACAAAGCAACATCTGTCCACCACCTAGGACACAGTTGGTAGCAGCAATTTCGAGGTAGTTAAAGAGTTCACCTACCTTGGAACAAACATCAATCCCATAAACGACACCTTAGTGGAGATCCGAAGATGAATTACCCTAGCAACCCGCTGCTGATTCGGGTTGGCCAAACAACTGGGTTCAAAACTCCTCACTCGAAAGACAAAGTGTCTGCTATACAAAACTTTGATTTTACCAGTCCTACTCTACGGCGGCGCCGAGTGCTGGACGATAAGTAAAAAAGGCGAATTGATACTGGGCACTTTCGAAAGAAAAATTCTTCGACGGATTTTCGGTCCCGTATGTGACGATGGCTAATGGAGAAGAAGGTACAACCGAGAACTGTACGAGCTGTACCAAGATGTGGATGTATTCCAGAAGGCCAAGAAAAGACGACTACATAGGCTCGGCCACATCGAGTGGATGGAAGATAACGCTCCAGCCAAGAGAGTCTTCTCATCCCAGCCCCCAGGTTCGAGACGACAAGGAAGACCGAACCTACGGTACAAGGACCAAGTGACTGCGGATGCCAGAGCGCTTGGTTTCGGCAACTAGAGAGTGCATGCGAGGGACCGTTCACGATGGAAGGCTGAGATCCTTCATGGATTGTGAGCCGGATAAGTAAATTAAGTTAAACGTTAAATTCAATTTTGCTGCTGAGTGTGTTGAAGTTCATGTTTAAGTTTAACGATATGTCAAGTGTTGGATGGTGACGATCTTCTTTGGTTAGTTCTAAGGCAGTGGTCAAAACAGTAGCATCAGAGTCAGCATTGTGAGAAGAAAGAAAACAAGGTCCAATGTTTTACCGGAAGAATTTCTTATTCCATTCAATTGATTTAATACAAATGATGACATACCATCTATTAAGATGAATTCCTTGAGGAAAGAGGCGTTAGTTGGGACGTAGCTATAACAATCTTCGTTGCAGATCCAGATTAAATTAGGTAGGTTAAAATCTCCTACGATGAGAATATCATCTTCAAGTTCCAGCTCCAAAAAGATTTTGTCCAGACAGTTATTGAGTTCCTCATACATTTCGAGGGTAGAGGCAGGAGGTATATATAAGGAAACAATGAATAAATGGCCTTTCTGCCATTTTAACTTTTACGCACAAGAGTTCGATGAGTGATTGTCGAAAGCCATTGACTAAATTACAGGCGAGATGACTCTTCACTGCCATACGTATTCCACCTCCAACAATGCTGGGAGATTCAGTAATATGTCGATCTCGTCTAAAGGTTTGGTAGTTCATGTCAAAAAGCTCAGTATCAAGAATTGAACTGTCCAGGTTTCTGTCAATATGATTATATCATGTCGAAGATTATTTGAGTTAAGGAAGACCGAATTGGTCTTCGTCCATTTACGTTTTGGTAATATATTAATACCTTTTGTAGCTGCTCTGTCGAAGATCCTGCATTGTCTTGTTTGGTAGAAAAGGGAGTTGATTTGATTGTTTCTTAATATGTCTATTGTCAAATTCATGATATATGCTACCATTTGGCAAGAACGAAGAAGAATTTACCAAGTGAAAGTAGGAGACAATAACGTGAATTTTAACGATGAATACTTTGAATGGTTACGGTGGATCATCTTTTCAACGTGCGGCTTCAGCTGTGCACCAATTTTTATATTTATATGATTTTTGATGTCTAGAGCACTGGTTGAGGGATGAAGCTTAGAGACAAATAAGGTTTTTTCAATAGCTCTTAGACCTGTCGTAATGGGTTAGGTTAGGTTAGGTTAAAGTGGCTGTCATGGATGTTCAAAGAAACACTTAGGCCTATCAGAGGCCCATTGTGATACCACATGAATCTAAAAAGGCTTTTCTTCGAAAGCTCATTGAAACCAATTAGAGTTCCTTACGAAACGTAGAAGATTAATTATACTAATATGTACGAGATCGTT
>CAKKXW010000001.1:78130894-78143451 GCA_920937365.1 Sphaerophoria rueppellii
TTCAATTCCAGGTTGCTGAATCTACCAACCCAGTACAACTCGCTTACCTTTTATTACGAGGCCGACCATCTAAGAAGCTTAGGTTGGGCCTTCCTGCAGCGTCTTCTCCTTCTGGTGCTGAGTCCACCTCGTTTCATTTTTTATTATGAAACGTACTCTCAGGCAGACGGCAGTTTTGCCATGTCCTTAGTCTTAAGTAATATTGTAAAACACTAATATGAAATAAAGAATCTATCTATCTATCTATCTATCTAATATCTAATGAGAATAAAAACATAAAATACAAATTATTTTGTTTGTTGAGGTCCTCTACGACCTGTGTGCTCCACCTGAGTCGTGGTCTTCCTCTTCTGCGACGTCCTTCCGGGTTGGATTCGAAGAATCTACCAGCCGGAGCATTATTTTCCATTCGCTCAACATGACCCAACCATCTAAGTCGTTGGACCTTAACTTTTCTGGCTAGGTCAGTGTCGCTGTACAGATCGTACAGTTCTTGGTTGAATCTTCGTCTCCATTCTCCATTAATGCAGACAGGACTAAAAATCACTCGAAGAATTTTTCTCTCAAAGCAGACTAAAGCGTTTTCATCAGATGTTGTCATGGTACATGTCTATATACATGAGGACCGGGATGATGAGGACAGGGATGTAGAGTGTCACTGTAGTTGCTCGGGAGAGGACTTTACTACTCAATTGCCTTCTAAGTCCAAAGAAGCAGCGATTGGTAAGAGTTAGTCGTCGTTTGATTTCAGCGCTGGTGTTGTTGTCTGAGTTGCTAGCGGATCCCAGGTAGACAAAGTCCTTAACTACCTCGAAGTTAAATCTGTCTATGTTGGCGTTTGCTCCAAGACTTCGATTTTGGTAGTCCTTTCTTGTCGACAGCATTAACTTGATCTTGCCCTCGTTAACCGCTAGACCCATCTTCCTGGCCTCCGTCACAAGACTCACAAACGCTCCACTGACATCACGCTGATTACGCTGAGTTCTTTCACTTATGTCAATGTCGTCTGCGTATCCTATAGTAGCTGGACGGACTTTTGAAAGATTGTGCCTCTGGTGTTGACGTTGGAGCTATAGACGCTGTCATACGCGGCCCTAAAATCGATGAAAAGGTGGTAGGTATTGATTTGAAGTTCCTGGGTCTTCTCCAAGATCGGCCGTAGGGTGAATATTTGATCGATGGTGGACTTTCCGGGTCTGAAACCACACTGATAAGGACCTATCAGGTTGTTAACGAAGGGTCACAAACGTTCACACAGCACGGCAGACAAGATCTTTTAGGCGATGTTAAGGAGACTTGTACCTCTGTAGTTGGTGCAGTACAGGGGATCTCCTATTTTGAGGATTGGGCATACGATGCTGAGGTTCCATTCATCGGGAATGCTTTCCTCCGACCAAATTTTGCAGATGAGCTGGTGCATGCTCCTAACCAAATCACCTACAGCTGCTTTGTACAGTTCGGCGGCTTTGTTCGACTTCAGTTTAGATATCGCTATGTTCACTTCGTCAAGGTCGGGTGGGTGGAATTGTTGGCCTGCTGCACCCATATTGAATGGCTCTGTATTGCTGGCGGAGTTTTGCTCGTCATCGCCATTATACAGCTTGGAAAAGTGGTCCTTCCATCTCCTCAGCCTCAGCACTGACTGTGGTTCCACTACGACCATAAGATGGTTTATTAATCTCCATTTCATGATGCTATTGAGATACGAATTCAATAAACTTATGATACGTTGCCGCTGAAGGTCCACATCTGAAGATCTTGGGTTGATTTCAAGAACGATACTCGTCCTACTAGTAAGGGTGATATCGTCAGCGAAAAAGTTAAGTGGATGGGAAGAGTTTCAGACAAAAGGTCAATACCTACTAAAAGAAAGATACCGAGTGTCTGAATACGTTTGCCTGCATCCAAAATAAATAAGAGAAAAACAAATACAGTTTTTGTACCTGTCGATATTTTGTTTAATATTAGTGTTTTACTTTTACACCAATTGCCTTGAATCTCTGTAACTTGTGTTTTTTTCCCCATTTAGTTCATTTGAATCTATGGCATTCTATTGTTGGTCGTTTGTTTTTACTTCCCTTCGTGTAAGTGTTGTTGAAATTGAATCGATTTGTTTATTTATTGCACATTAATTACGCCTCGCCGCCACCGGGGAGTTTGTGGATCTGAATACATTAGAAGAAAGTTTTTTAGTGCTTGTGTAAGAATTGTAAAATTCCAAAGCAAGCTCTCAATGTTTCAATGCTTTCATTTAAGCGAAGCCCAGGTCAGACTGTCTTCAGGCAGCTCAGTTTCTCTGCTAGCTGGATCCAGTTTCAATGTCAAGTTGGTTGATGTCTTCTACCTCCTCTGTGTTCCGTGTGAGCAGTTGTACTCATCTTCTTATGTCCTTCGGAGTTAAATTTGAAGACTGCGGCCCAGAGCGCCAGAGCACTATTATCTATTTCCTCTGTATGACCCATCTGTCTAATTTGTCGACAATTCATTTTCCTGGCTTTATTTATATGGATGAATAGCCCGCACAGTTTCTTCAGTCTTCATCTCAATTTATGCAAACGGGACGGTGTTGCCTTGTGAGTTTTGCACAATATTTAAATTTTGAAGGATTCGCATGCCAGCGCAGTGCATTACCTTATTGCTTGTTGTGGGTCTTCACCAATATTTTTCATAGAGCGAATATTGCTGAACGATGGTGGACTTTCCTGGTCTTCATCCACAATGATAATGAAAATGACGTATCATTCTGATGACGAAGGTATGAGCATACGATACGGAGGTAGAGGTTCATTCATTCATCGGGCATATTTTCTTTAGATAAAATTTTGGAGATGAGCTGAAGTATACTCCTATCCAAATCATCTCATGCGTCTTAGTAAAGCTCGGCAGCTACGCGGACTACTCCGGCAGTTTGGTTAGACCTACGCTTTGATATCGCTGTCTTCTAGTATAAGGCAGACATTACTGCGATCCAGGAAATACGATGGATAGGATCAGGGACAATGAAAAGAAAAAAAATGCGTCATTTATTACAGCTGTCATCAAAGAATGCACATATTTGGACGCGGGTTCGTCGTGGGAAATCGACTTAGATCGTCATGGATTTCAAGCCAATTAGTGATCGCCTGGCTGTAATCCGCATCAAGGTCATACTACAAAATATCAGTATAATATGTGCACACGCCCCTACCGATGATGCCGAGGAGTCAAGCAAGGAGGATTTTTACGATCTCCTGGATAGAGCCAGAATACGACGTCAAAATCGTACTCGGAGATTTCAATGCCAAAATCGGGAAGTTGGAAAGCACAGCCTCCAAGAAGTTATAACAGATAACGGCATCCGACTAATCGACTTCAGCTCGTAATACGGTTTAGTTTAGAGCTCGACTATCAGACGACAAAAAACACGTGCAGTCCCAAGAAAGAAGTTCAACATCGGTTGCCTTGGCACTCCGAATACTGCCAGAGACTACAGTGAGCGACTCTCCACCGTTCTCCCAAATAACACAGACGTCAACACCTTGTGGAACCAATATCGCGAAATAATAAAAAAAATGTAGCCGAGACTACCATAGGTTGCCCGAGGTACGATAATGAGTGCGCGTTATTGAAAAGAGAGACGGAAAATGCACATTTGCCATGCTGCAACGGAAAACAGGAGCAGCAAGAGAAGAGTATCGAACAAAAAGGAGAAATCAGAAAAAGACCCTGCGAAGGAAGAAAAGAGCATCCGCAGTATCTCAGCTCAAAGATCTAGAAGAGTCTCGGGCCAAGAACAACACCCGGCGTTTCATTAAAAGGTCGAAGCAATTAGCTTCTGGTTTCAGAACCGGGACAGAGGCTCTTCGAAACACTGAAGGAAACCAAGTCACCGAAGCACAGGGAAAATTGTAGATGTTTTCAAGCAGCACTTCCAACAACTGCTGAATGTGCAAAATGTCAAGCGAGCTAATGACGTAAGAGAAGCAAGATCAGTTAATGAAGATCCAGTCCCAGCCCCCAGCGAAGAAGAGGTAGAAAGAGCCATCCAAAAGTAGGTCATGATGTGAATGAGGACAAAACAAAGTACATGCTATCAACAAACAAAGCAACATCTGTCCACCGCCGAGGACAAAACGTCACTGTTGGCAGCAGCAATTTCGAGGTAGTTAAGGAGTTCACCTACCTTGGAACAAGCATTAATCCCTGACATCTTAGTGGAGATCCGAAGAAGAATTACCCTAGCGAACCGCTGCTGCTTCAGTTTGGCAAAACAATTAGATCCAAAACTCCTCACTTGAAAGACAAAGTGTCGCCCACATCGAGCGAATGGACGACAACGATCCAGCCAAGAAAGTCTTCTCCCAATTTCGAAACGGCAAGGAAAACCGAACTTGCGGTACAAAGACCAAGTGACTGCGGATGCCATAGCGCTTGGTTTCGGCCACTGGAGAGTGCATTCGGGGGACCGATGACGATGGAAGGCTACAATATCTCAGGCTGAGATCCTCCATGGATTGTGAGCCGGATAAGTAAGTAAGTAGTCAAAAGGGCTAACTATAATGAACGGAATAGAGCGGACGGAGCCGTCCGTAACAGAGCGAATACAAAGAATTTGTATACTGTGCCCTAAATAGCGGATTACTCCGTTTCGTCAATTTTCGTTCGGTTTTGCTTTCGGACGTAAACTGCTTTCCTCTTCGCTTTTTACGGACGAAAATTTGACAACTGACTGGTTTTGTTGATTTTTCTGAAGAGGAATTCGATTTGTTGTTGATTTCAGGTAATTAATTTCTTGAAATTGCTTGTTTGTTGCATGGCAACCGAAATTCACAAATTAATGGAAATAAAAAACAAATATTTTAGTTTGAAAGATACTTCCGTACACATCCGTCCATTATGGGTAATGTGTTTACATGGCAGTTCGGAAGCGAGCGTTTCGTTCGGTTCTGACACTAGCTTGCTTGCGCTCATTATAGTTAGCCCTAAAAGCAGCAGTAATTTCACTTTAGAAACAAAATAAAAATGGAAGATCGTTTAGTTCTGACAGTTCGAAGCTATTTCAAAATCAATGGAACTGTAGAACATGTAATGAGCATTGAAAAGTTATTTCAATTCACTTTCGATCGAATTGTAGAACATGGGCGTTAAAAATATTGTGTAAAAGAATAAAACGTTGCTATCCTGTTCTCTAATGTCAAATAAATAAAATAAACTTTGCCATAAGTTAGACACTTTCTTTATTCATATTTTGCATATATTTTTTAACATGTCAGAGATAACTGAACTGAGAGTTTCATTGATATCGCTTTAGTATTTGAGTGCAACCGCAAATTATTCACGACAAAAATAAAAATACTCACTCGCAATCTATATATGCAATTAAACCACACTATATTACTCGTTCAAACTAAAAGGTCGCTGTGTACTCTCAATCTTAATCTTAATAATAATAAAAACACTACAAATCCTTGTTTTTTTTTTTTGTAATCGTAACATACCCTAAGGTCTGAAACAAAGGGAAATAACACTTGATCTGTACCCTTTTTCTTAAACTGCAGTTTAAACTTTATCCGCATATAATTTTTTAAGAATATTACTACAAGATATGTATGTAGCTAACTTAACGACTTGCTTTAACTTATTTATGCGATAAGTTTAAATTCGCCGAACAACAGAAAGGAATCAACTTTTGTACTTCGTTGAGGTATGCTCTACAACCTACCGTCCTTTATGGCCATGATAACATTTTGTTTCGCCGAACATTACGTAACATACCCTACAGAACTTTGTTTGATTCTAGTGAATAAAAAGGTCTTCGCAAAGTAAATAAATAAAAACCACAACAATTGCACTAAAATATTGAATTACAAATAAATTCTGATACATTGTGCCATCAGCTATTATAGATAGATTTGCTTAGCAAAGAGTTGGCGGCTACTTAGAAAGTTTTTTTTTTTTTGGTATAATTCCTTGATATTTTACACAATGTATGTTGTGCAGATGTACACACTTGCATACACACAGAGGTAATTTAAGATAAAAGGGGATTGTTTTGGTGTATGTATATCGAACATTCGTACTAAGCCAGCTACCGAAAAAGGAAATAGACGTCTACACCAATATTAATGCATATTATCCAGTGCGTTGGAAGTCAGAATTATTCTCTCCCGAAATAGCGAAAGGAAAATTGCAATGTAACACCAAAACTTTTGAAATAAAAAATTGTTTCCAACAGGGAACTTACTTACTTACTTAAGGTAGCGCTACAGTCCGTTGTGGACTTGGGCCTCAATCAACAGTCTCCGCCAACCAGCTCGATCCCTAGCTAGCTGTCCCCAGTTTTGCACTCCAACTTGATTGAGGTCCTCTTCCACTTGTGTGCGCCACCTGAGTCGCGGTCTTCCTCTCCTCCTTCGTCCCTCGGGAATAGTGTCGAAGGCTTTCCGGGCCGGCCGGATCATTGGTGTCCATCCGCTCTAAATGACCGAGGCATCTGAGTCTCTGGACCTTGACCCTTCTGGCTAGGTCCATGTCGTTGCACAACCCGTAAAGTTCGCTGTTGTATCTTCTTCGCCATTCTCCTTCAATGCACACGGGGCCAAAGATGACCCGAAGAACTTTTCTCTCAAAACAGCCTGGGGCACATTCATCCGGTTTTCTCAAAATCCATGCTTTTGCACCATAAAGCAAGACTTGGATGATGAGGGTGTTGTACAATTTTACCTTAGCTGCTCGAGAGAGGGCAGGGATTGGCAAGAGTTATTCTTCGTCTGATCTCGGCGCTGGTGTTATTGCCCGTGTTTATAGCGGAGCCTAGATAGACAAACTCCTCTACTACCTCGAAGTTATACGTGTCTATTGTGACGTTCTGCCCGAGCCGTCGGTGTTGGGTGTCCTTCCTCGAGGACAGCATATACTTAGTTTTTCCATCATTAACCGCTAAACCCATTTTTGCCGCTTCTGTCTCAATTCTCACAAAGGCGCCATTGACATCACGCTGTGTTCTTCCCATTATATCAATATCATTGGCGTACGCGAGAAGTTGAACACATTTTTGGAAGTACCTCTGGTGTTGACGTTGGAGTTTTGCACTATCTTCTCAAGAACGAGAAGGCATCGCCTTCTCTGAATCCTTTTTTGACGTCGAAAGATTCCGTATGCTCATTGCCAATCTTGATGGAGCAGCGTGAGTTCTCCATCGTCATTTTGCACAAGCGAACGAGTTTGGCAGGGATGACAAAACTAGAAATAGCTTTATAGAGTTCATCTCTGTAGATGCTGTCATACGCGGCCTTAAAATCGATTTGGAGTTCAAAGGTCTTTTCCAGGATCTGCCGCAACGTGAAAATTTGGGAGGTGCTTGACTTTCCTGGTCTGAAGCCACATTGATAAGGACACATCAGAATGTTGAGGAAAGGCTCCAGACGTTCACATATTACGGCAGAGAGGATCTTGTAGGTGATGTTAAGTAGACTTATTCCTCTGTTGTTGACGCAGTTAAGAGGATCTCCATTTTTCAGGATCGGGCAAACAATGCTGAGGTTGTATTCATCGGGCATGAGCAGGTGGCCATGGATTAGAGGATTGAGTAGTGGATTGCTAAGCCAAACACTGCGGGTTCAATCCCCAGCGTCGGCAGTAAGCATTCTTTTTCTACAAAAATCGCCAGCTTATCTGAGGCCACCTGTGCGATAATATGAGACAATATAAATCTATGTCTGTGTCTATGTGTCTGTAGTTCGTTGCATTTATGTGCGGGCATGCATTTCTCTGACCATATCTTTTTTGATTTGGTGCATGCTCCTATCTAGCTCGTCGCCTACTGTTTTGAACAGGTAGGCAGCTAGTCCATCTGCTCCAGCGGCTTTGTTATATTTCAGCCGTGATATTGCCGTTTTCCCTTCTTCTAAGTCAGGTTCACGGAGTTGTTGGCTTTCATCGTATTCGATGAAAGGCTCCTGCCTGACGGCGGTCTTTTATTCGTCGTCGCCGTTATACAGTCTTTCCAATCCCCAGCATTGACTGCGTTTCTACTATGATGTTCCCTTGTTCGATATATGCAGTTTTCAATATTCCATACTCGTCTTTGATCACCCATTCCAACAAAAGCTTTACTTTTGATCAAAGAATGTCAACTTAAACGTTAACCAAGCTTAAAGGCTGTACCTATCTGTCATCGAACAAATTCGCAAAAATTGGTGAACATCTTATTAGTTATTCTCTGTTTTCACTTTGTCTTTCTTTATCGTCTCGATACAATACCAATAATTTCACTTCTGTCTTGTTTCTCCTTCTGATGCACTACCGTTCCACACTTTTTCTAACAATAATTCTTGGTTTTTGTTGTTTTACAACATTTCAAGGGCGTCAATTGTTTTTCATTCTTCTAATTAATTTGGGCACTAATCCAATGAAAGTTAAGAATTTCACCTTCTGTCACAAACACAATTTAAAACATACGAATTCATTTAACATTTTAATTCCATGCTTCTTCGCATACAAATTCGAAACCTCCTTTCGCTTTTGTGATTTTTGAAACGAAAAATAAAAAAAAAGCAAATTGTAGCCGGGCGAATGATCTGGCGTGCGTGTTTCGAATAAATAAAACTGAAAAAAATCACATTTGGATTTGAATACCTTAAATGATGCATGTTCATCCTTTTATTAGTGTGTTCCTTCTTTTTTGTTAATCTTTTGTTTCTATATTTTATAACGCTGGCGTTTGTCGTTGACGCAATTCTTTTGAAACCCGATAGGGGTACACAATTTTACTTTTTTCCTTGTATCATAAGTAGGCACCTATCGGTGGATGTACGTTCTGCTTTTGTAGTTGTGAACAATGGCGCTGAGTGCGGAAAAATGTTTAGTTATTTTTGACAGTTTATGAATTAATGAGGTATTTCTCGAAAAATACGACTGGCTTTCCAAAAAAAAAAGATTGCCTTTGTGACAAGCAAGAACTTCAACGAAGGTAGTTTTACCCGCTGCTAAAGTAGGGTAAAATTATTTTACAGTAGTAAGTCGTTTGAATTCACTTTTAAGTAAACAAGGTATCCCTTTCTACACGGACGGTTCAAAAATGGAATCAAGAACAGGTGCTTGAGTGTTTTGCCAATCTCTCAACATCAGGGAGGCGTATAAACGCCCAGCTGACTGTAGTGTCTTTCAGGCCGAGATCTATGCCATTGAAAAAGCAGCTGAATTGGCACATCATGCAAAGCTAAGCTCCTCGGAAATTACTTTTTTCGTGGACAGCCAGGCTGCTATCAAAGCCTTAGCCAGTGAGACCATAAGATCAAAGGCAGTTTTAAACTGTAAGAAGGAATTAAATAGAATCTGCCACGCTAACCACGTTAAGCTCTGCTGGATTCCTGGACACAGCAGTATAGAAGGGAACGAAATAGTGGATGAACTAGCCAGGGAAGGGTCAGAAGCAGATACAAGTAGTAACCAACCAGATAGGGAACCACTGGTACCGATTGGGGTACTCAAGAGGAAGATAGACCTTAAATCAAAAGAGAAAATCAATAACTCCTGGAAATCCAGGGACGATTGCGTAAGTGGTTTAAAGGTTTGAGTTTATGGCCTAACACTAATGAAAAGAAAAATCGGTATATTCCATCGCTGAGTAAAAGGAACATTAAAATCCTGATAGGTGTACTAACGGGTCATTGCGCCACTGGCCAACAAGATAAGGGCTTTTGCACCCGATTTCTGTAGGAGCTGTCAGGATGAGGGAAAAATAGAAACCATTTAACACCTGCTCTGTGACTGTCGGAACCTCCAAACTAACCGACTCCGTCATTTTGGGAACAGGTTTGTTGGGGAACAGGATGATTTAGCACATGTCTCAATGGCAAACATGAGGAAATTTATAGATAGCACAGGCTGATTCATTAACGAGCCAGTCTACATAATAGAACATTAGGCCCCCTTGTATTGTATCAGTTCACGCTGTGCACACCCCTTATCACCTAACCTAACCTAACCTAAGTCGTTTGAAGGCTCATATGTAATTTAATTAGTATTTTGATAAGGATTCAAAACGTAACAGAAACTCAAATAGGAGCCCGAACTTAACAGGGTGGTCCGTATTTCGTGTGCTATTCTTTGGGATGTGATTCGTGGGAATATATAAGTAAAGAAAAAAATTGTTCAATAGTAAAGTCTGATATTAAACTGGTGATCTCGCCAAAAACGGAACTCTTCTGCCCACTGTTAAACAAAGACACAACTTAGGAACATCACTTGCTACCTTCAATCAATATGCTCTGTAATCAAAAAATACTAGATGGTCCCTGGATACCACCTGTCTTGCAATAACAAGTATGGCCAGGCATAAACCTGAAGTGGTTAAAAGGTTTGATTTCCCTGAGCAGACAAAGTATAATTTCCACAATTGGAGTCATAACAGGACACTGCCTCCTGGGTAGACATGCTATAGGGCTGGGGGTCTACGCAAACGACTTCTGTAGACGCTGCATGGACGAGGAGGAAGAAGGAGAAGATACAATGCAACACCTTCTGTGTACATGTCCGGCACTCTCCAATAGAAGGAGATAGATATTCCCGGTAATCCCGATAATACCAGTGAACTGGCAACGATCCACACAAAATGTCTCTCTTACTTCATTCACTCATCCACTCTAACCTATCGAAACCTAACCAGACCCTCCGCTTGCCTACCCTCTAACCTAACAACTGTTAAATCAGAAGTGCTAAAGTTTGGACACAGAAAAGCTCTTAAGTGTTTTTTTTTAAAGTTAAAATACAAGTTCAGACTAACCTTGATTCTGGTTATCGAGCTTGTAGAATAGGTCGTATTGATGGTCTTTGTTAACTTTTATTTTTTTAACTTGTAATGATTGATAATTTCAGAGTCGATTATTGCATTATTCGTGGATTAATTTTCTTGCTGCGTATATCCACACTGTTTCGAACAGGCCAGCTGTATTGGCACTTAGTGAAACCCAAGTAGGTGAGAATTCCGACCCTACTGATTTTTGTATTCATGGATATTGCTTAGTGCCTTTATTCTTCCCCCACCATGGTCTCGCCGTCTACATTAGAAATGAAGTTGCTTATCAATTCTTACCACAGTATGGACGCTGCTCCAAAACTTTTTTCAATTTTATGTGGTTCAAGTTTTCCCTAAATAAGCACATCACTCACTACTGTTTGGACAGGGCTTCAACTTCTGGCGAATTTGACGCTCTGTATGACTATATTCAAAGGATTGTATCCCTGCATCCTCACACTGCAATCGTTATTACGGGCGATTTCAATGTATACAATTCTTCGTGGCTTCTCCATTCGGGCCAGACATCACCCGAAGGAATGTGTGCTGAAATCTTTGCTGAGTTTAACCACCTTACTCGGCTTGTCACCGAGCCCACTCGAATATCGGACACTAATGACAAAGCGGAAAATACTCTTGACTTTTTCTTTACGTCTGACCCTCTAGCAGATCAGACCATAGTATTATATCTGCAATTTTCTCGTGTCAGGCTAATACAGTTAGAGAAAGGGCTCCGAAGAGAACCGTGTGGCAATACTAGAAAGCCAACTGGGACGGTCTCCAAATTTTGTATCGGATCTTTAACTGGTCACTATGCTTCCGCAATAGTGATGTAGACTCCAGCGCAGATATGATTATTTTGGAAATGAAAACTTTTATCCCGAATAGGGTCAAAAGCATCAAACCCATGGAAAAGTCATGATTTGATGCAAGCTGTAAAGAGGTTATCAGGGAAAAAGAAGTAAAGTTCCGGTGTTTTAGAGCCAACCCTACTGAGGAAAACCGGAACAAGTTTAAACAAGCCAGGCAACAAGCATATTCGTTGGACCAAATTTTGTCCCAAATGCAGTGATAATTTTTGGTAATTTGTAAAAAAATATGAAGAAGTCTTCTTCTGCTTCGGTCCCTACGCTCGTTGACAATGACACTCCAGTTGTTAGCTTTCTCGCTCTTGCTAGGCAGTTCGCCGCCAACTCTGCGCTACCAGAGAGTGTCATGACTCCGCCTGTTCTTGAGCGCGTCAATGATTCCATGGGACAAATCTTCTTCCGCACTCGTGCTGTGGCGAGAGTGCTAAAAGATCTCAACATACATAAATCTGCTGGTCCGGATGGTATCCCCGTTATTGTTCTGATATTTCAAAGGTGTTTGATAAAGTCTGGCGTCTTGCTCTTTTATCGAAAATGCGTGCCTTCAGTATCGATGAATCCCTACTTCGTTGGATTAGAAACTATCTTTCGAACCGTTCAATACAAGTTGTATTTGTATTTGTATTTGTTGGAGCAGGTGTCTTCTGTCAATCTCTTAAGCTATCAAAATCCTATAGACTTCTGGATTTTGCCAGTGTATTCCAGGTAGAAGCAGGGTTCGGACTTGAGAGATTGCAAATCGCAGTGAAATGATCTCAAAATCGCAGTAGATTCAATATTTTCGCAGTAGAATTGACTTTCAAGAGAAAAAAACGTTTTGTGTTAGATTTAAAATTTAGTTCTTTATTAAAATAACAAAACTTAAATAAATAAAGTCTATATTCTTTGGTTTAATATCAAAACAATATTAA
>CAKKXW010000001.1:78145812-78161494 GCA_920937365.1 Sphaerophoria rueppellii
AGAAGTTAACTTCAGTATTGTCCTGTGACGAAGTATTCATCTGTACGAACCTCCGATCTCCAGATGCGTTTGCTGAAGACATCTTCGACGTACCTGCTCCTCCTTCTCCTTTTCATTTTGTTTGAAAATAAAATATATTCGAATTGTTCCAGTTATTGTGTGAACACGTTTAAAAAATGTGTTCCTGTATTTAAATGTTTTTCATCTCAATTCTCGATTGGAATATACAACACATTTTGTGTGGATCGTTGCCATTTCACTGGTATTATCGAAGAAGGGATTACCGAGATAGTTATTCCTTCTATTGGAAAGAGCCGGACATGTATACAGAAGGTGTTGGACTGTTTCCTCTTCCTCCTCGTCCATGCAGCTTCTACAGAAGTCGTTTGCGTAGACCTCTAGCCTCCAAGCATGTCTACTTATGAAGCAGTGTCCTGTTATGACTTCAATTGAAGAGCTTATATTTTGTCTGCTCAGGGAAATCAAGCCTTTTGACCAGTGTTGTTACATCCATTGAGAGGTGACTCTGAGCCTAACGCATAAGTTAGCTGCCACCATTTTGGAGAAGATGTTAAGAGGTGTTAGGTTTAAAAGCACTTCCCATGCTGCTAATGGTGTTAAGCGAAGTGCGCCAAGGCCTAAGTGGCTTACTCTCTTCAACAATTCTCTGGGTGCGTGTGAAGAATTGAGGGGACCTTCAATTTAACACCGATTTCGAACGGCAAAGTTTAGAAGCACTTTTTCATAACAGATTGATACCTTGGAAGTTTTGTCAGTTCTTCGCAAGAGGTAGTGCCCGTGAAAGATGAAATAAAAACTATGGGCACGAGTAGGACTCGAACCCACCACGTTCTGCTTAGCAGCCAACGCACCTAAATACTGAGCTACAGACGCTACCAGCTCGGTTCCTAGCTAGCTGTCTCCAGTTTTACACTCCAAGTTGATTGAGGTCCTCTTCCACTTGAGTGCGCCACCTGAGCCGCGGTCTTCCTCTTCTCCTACGTCCCACGAGAATAGTGTGGAAGGCTTTCCGGGCCGGAGCATTGGTGTCCATCCGCTTTAAATAACCGAGCCATCTGAGTCTCTGGACCTTGACCCTTCTGGCTAGGTCCATGTCGTTGTACAACCCGGTAAAGTTCGCAAACGACTTCTGAAGAAGCTGCATGAACGAAGAGGAAGTGGAAACAGTCCAACACCTTCTGTGTACATATCCGGCTCTCTCCAATAGAAGGCAGAACTATCTCGGTTATCCCTTATTCGATAATACCAGTGAACTGGCAACGATTCACACAAAATGTCTCTCTAACTTCATTAAAAGTACGAAATGGTTTGTTTAAGTTCATTACACTTCCTTGAGTAACTTCTTTAGTAATATCATAATGGACCCTTAAAGTCTAAGTGAGTCAGTAACATGTAGACAGCCACTCTTACCTAACCTAACCTAACCTAACCTAACAGAATTCACAAAGTCTCATGCAAGAAAGAAATGGTTGCGTGGGAAATCGGGAGATAGGGGAGATATTTTCTTCTTCAAATGTGATAGAACTTACAAAAATCTTGAGTAAAAGACCAGAAAAGTAAGAGAATTTAGGAGTTTAAGGGAGTAAAAGAACAGACCTAAAAATACTTTAGTGACCTAGTACCTACCTAACGAAGAAGTTTTTGAAATAATGACAGTGAATCGATTTTCGTTCGCAAAACCATGTTCTGATAAAATATTTTCGCATTACATAAATTTAATTTAATGTTTATTCATATTTATTTAATTAAGATTGAAAGTGCAGCAAAAATTAATTAAAATAATTTTTTTTACTTACAGTTTTATCACAACGACAATGCCAACTAGCAAAAAGCTTAAAAGAATTCAATTTCGAGTGCATCGGCACAGCACAAACAGATGATGAAATGGTGATAAGTGATAGCTTAAGACACTTTGGAACAATAATTGAAAGCATAGAGGATCACCGAGAACATATGGTAAGGATACAAAATAAACAAATGCCACTAGTATGATATTGGAATAGTTTGGAAAGACACGAAAAATCAATTATGATACAATTGTACACTAAATGTACTCTCAATTACTTACTTCCTTACTTATGGTGGCGCTACAGTCCAGGTCGGACCAGGGCCTCACCCAAAAAACTTCTTCAGCCAGCTCGGTCCCTAGCTAGCTGTCTCCAGTTTCGCACGCCAAGTCCTCTACCACCTGTGTGCTCCTCCTGAGTCGTGGTCTTCCTCTTCTGCGACGTCCTTCCGGAATGGATTTGAAGACTCTACTTGCCGGAGCATTGTTTTCCATTCGCTCTACATGTCCCAACAATCAATGTCGTTGGACCTTTCTGGCTAGGTGAGTGTTGCTGAACAGCTCGTAAAGTTCTTGGTTGAATCTTCGTCTCCATTCTCCATTAATGCAGACAGACCAAAAATCAATCGAAGAATTTTTTTTCTCAAAGCAGACCAAAGCGTTTTCATCAAATGTTGTCATGGTCCGTGTCGCTGCACCATACATGAGGACCGGGATGATGAGGGTTTTGTAGAGTGTCACTTTAGTTGCTCCAGAGAGGACTTTACTACTCAATTGCCTTCTAAGTCCAAAGAAGCAGCGATTAGCAAGAGTGATTCTTCGATTGATTTCAGGTGTTATTGTCTGAATTGGTAGCGGATCCAAGGAAGATAAAGTCCTTAATACCTCGAATATAAATCTGTCTATGTTGACGTTTGCTTCAAGGCGTCAATGTTGGTTGTCCTTTCTTGTCGACAGCATTAACTTGCTCTTGCCCTCGTTAACTGCCAGACCCATCTTCCTGGCTTCCGTCTCAAGACTCACGAACACTCACTGACATCACGCTGTGTTCTTTCACTTATGTTAATGTCGTCTGCGTATCCTAGTAGCTGGATGGACTTTTGAAAGATTGTGCCTCTGATGTTGACGTTGGAGCTTAGACGCTGTCATACGCGGCCCTGAAATCGATGAAAAGGTGGTAGGTATCGATTTGAAGTTCCTGGGTCTTCTCCAAGATCTGCCGTAGGGTGAATATTTGATCGATGGTGGACTTTCCGGGTCTGAAGCCACACTGATAAGGATATACCAGGTTGTTGACGAAGGGCTTCAAACGTTCACACAGCACGGCAGACAAGATCTTATATGCGATGTTAAGGAGACTTATACCTCTGTAGTTGGTGAAGTTCAGGGGATCTCATTTTTTGAGGATCGGGCATACAATGCTGAGGTTCCATTCATCGGGCATGCTTTCCTCCGTTTCTTCTACGATGTTCCCATGATGGTCTCTACAGGCTTCAGTTCTAGGTATATACGCACTGGAGGTTTGTTTCACCTTCTTGTAGAACTTTGTAACCTCGTTCCTGTTGTTACATCCCTCTATCTCTTCGATCGTGCGCTTCTCATGCTCCCTTTTTTTCTTTCTGAGAAGTTTGTGCTCCTCTCTCCTTTTCGGTTCGTAGAGCTCACGAGCTGCTCGTGTCCTTCTTTGCAGCACCGCTTAGTATTTTTCTTGTTTAGCTGCATATGCTCGACGGCACTCATCTTGAAACTAGGGGTTTCGTTGTGGTGGCCGTGTAAGCCCTAGCACTTCTGAGGCGGCATCTTTGATGGGTGCTTGGCAGAGTTACCACTGGTTCTCTATATTTTGTGCTGGCAGCAAAGGATTTCTGAGCAGATTTTCAGAGACACGATCGAGAAAGGATCTAGCAATCTCTTGTGATTGTAGCCGTTTGTTGGCCTTGATCGCGTTATCCGCATTCGTACCTTGACTACAACAAGGTAGTGGTCCGAGACGATGAAGGCACCTCGAAATGTGTGGGCATCTTGCATGCTAGAGAAGTGTCCTGCGTCAATTGCAAAGTGATCAATCTGGTTGACGGCTGATTGGTCAGGAGATTTCCATGTTCCCTTGTGGATATCGAGATGTAGGAATCGCGTACTTGCTATCACTACGTCTCGCCCCGCAGCGAAGTCGATTATCCTAAATCCGTTATCGGAGTTGGTGTCGTGTAGGCTGTGTCGTCCGATTGTTCCACCAAAGATTTCTTCTCTACCCAGCTTAGCATTAAAATTTCCAAGGATGATAATGTCAGCTAGGGCATTGCTCATAGGTCTTGTCGAGGAGCTCGTAGAATCTGTCTTTGGTGTCTTCATCCTTTACATTATATTATTTCTAAAGCGTTGTTAAATGAAATTATTTTTGTTCAAGCTGAAACTGGCGAACGATCAAATTATTGAACGGCTTGAAGAGTTTCGAAAGAAACAGATTGGTGGCGTGAAGGAGAACAAGAAAAAATTTGATAAGAAGACTGAGAAGTTCTGCCAGTCACAGGAAAGATTTCTAAACATGTCAACAAAGAAACCAGAAAATACAATACAAGAGGTAATTATTATTTGATATTCTTAAGTTTTGGTTTTTTTTTTTTTTTTTAGCTTTTCTTAATGAAAAACTTTACGGCGAAGTATGCGTCGAAGGTAAGACTAGCACGAGCATTGAAATCATAATTCGAAAAGAAGGTCTTCCAATATGTTTTTTTTTTACAATGGAGTCATTTTGTTCTTCCAAATCTCCGCCATTGCTAATGTGCAAATTGGGCTACGAACGCTACCCGATTCCCCGCATTCTCCAGATTTGGCTCCGTGCGACTTGAGAAAATGTATGTAGTATGGCGGATGAAACCGCTACTTGAAGAATAAATCGCCTCGTTTCCAAGGCTGCTCTTTGACAAGCAGTATTTTCAGATCCATATGTCACTAAATCATTGTATGACGTTTGTATTGCAACTCCAAGTTCACATTAAGCGCATTAAAAAGGCACACTTCCGATTCATATAGTTGGGTTTACGTGGCTTCATTTGGGATTGGGTACTCAACTGTCAAGCATTCGATTTAACACTAGTCTACATATTTTCACAGAACGGACTGTGGTAAAAAGGAACCTGTAACTAGAATGTTGGCCAAAACGAGTAACTCACCCTTCTTTTAGTCTTACCTTCCTTAAAATAACCAGACGAATCTCCAAATCCTATTTCATTCGGGGTTAAATATTATCGATAGTTTGGAGGTAAGCTTACTTGTATTGAGCCAATAAAAAATTAAGTTAAAATTATTTAAATCAAAAGTCTACATTTCAAAAACCTTTGTACGATTTTCTAAAAAAAACTGTCGTATTTTTCCTTAGAAAATTAATTTTCATCGTACATTACTTACTAACTGATCCAGCTCTTCCTTGTCGTCTCGAACCTGGGGGCTGGAATGAGAAGACTTTCTTGGCTGGAGCGTTGTCGTCCATTCGCTCGATGTGGCCGAGCCAATGTAGTCGTCTTCTCTACATCCACATCTTGGTACAGCTCGAACAGTTCTCGGTTGAACCTTCTTCTCCATTCGCCATCGTCGCATACGGGACCGTTTTTCTTTTGAAAGTGGCCAGCATCAATTCCCCTGTTTTACTTATCGTCCAGCACTCGGTGTCGTTGAGTAGGACTGGTAAAATCAAAAATTTATATGGCAGACACTTTGTCTTTCGAGTGAGGCGTTTTGAACCCAGCTGTTTTTCCAAACCAAAGCAGTAGCGGTTCGCTAGGGTAATTCTTCTTCGAATCTGCACTAGGTGTCATTTGTGGGATTGATGTTTGTTCCAAGGTAGGCGAACTCCTTAATTACCTCGAAATTGCTGCTACCAACAATGACGTTTTGTCCTATGGCGGTGGACAGATCTTGCTTTGTTTGTTGATAGCATGTACATTCTTTTGTCCTCATTTATTTGAAGACCAACGAGTTCAGACATCGCCATCATAATCTCTTGGCTGTGGATGCTATCATACGCAGCTTTAAAGTCGATGAAAAGATGGTGGGTTTCGACTTGAAATTTATTGGTCTTTTCCAGAATCTGCTTCAGTGTGAATACTTGGTCTATCGTTGTTCTGCCTGGCCTAAAGCCACACTGGTACGTGCCGATTATTGTGTTGCAGAACGGTTTAAGACGCTCACATAGTACATTGAATAGGAGTTTATATGCAACATTAAGCAGGGATATGCCGCGGTAGTTTTTGCATGACATAGGATCGCCTTTTTTGTAGATGGTGCATATGGAGCTTATCGACCAGTCAGTGGGCATGCATTCTTCCTCCCACACTTCGTTGATGACCTGATGCATGCCGTTCATTAAAACATCTCCTCCGTATTTAAAAAGTTCCCAAGGTATGCCATCCGACCCAGCGGACTTGTTATTTTTAGCTTTTGGATGGCTCTTTCTACCTCCTCTGCGCTGGGGGCTGGGACTGGGTCTTCATTGACTGATCTTGCTTCTCTTATGTCATTAGCTTGACATTTTGCACATTCAGCAGTTGTTGGAAGTGCTGCTTGAAAACATCTACAATTCCCAGTGCTTCTGTGACTAGGTCTCCTTCACTGTTTCGAAGAGACTGTGTCCCGGTTCTGAAACCTGAAGCTAATTGCTTCGAACTTTTAAAGAAACTTCGGGTGTTGTTCTTGGCCCTAGACTCTTCTAGATCTTTGACCTGGGAAATTGCGGATGCTCTTTTCTTCCTTCGCAGGGTCTTTTACTCATTACTCCTTTTTGTTCGGTACTCTTCCCTTGCTGCTCTTGTTTTCCGTTGCAGCATCTGCAAACGTGCATTTTCCGTCTCTTTGTTCAATAACGCCCACTCATCATCAAACCACGATTTCTTTTTCGAGGCTGGCTGGTAACCTATGGTGGTCTCGGTTACATTTTTTTATTATTTCGCGTTATTGGTTCCACAAGGTGTTGACATTTGTGGTATTTGGGAGGACGGCGGAGATTAGCTCACTCAGGGGCTCACTGTAGTCTCTGGCATTATCCGGAGTGCCAAGGCAACCGATGTTGGACTTCTTTCTTCGGGCCGCTCTAAACGTAGCCACTACCAGAAAGTGGTCAGAGCCGACATTTGCTCCTCGGAAAGTGCGCACGTTCAAGATGTTGGATGCGTGCATTGCGCCAATTAGCACATGGTGATTTGGTTGGTGGTTTGACCATCCGTAGATCGCCTAGTTGCTGTGTAGATCTTTCGTCTTGGAAACTAAGTGCTACTTATCACCGTATTACGAGCTGCAGCAAAGTCGATTAATCGGAAGCCGTTATCTGTTGTAACTTCGTGGAGGTTGTGCTTTCCAACTAATCCGCCAAAGATGTCTTCCTTTCCGATTTTTACATTGAAATCTCCGAGTACGATTTTGACGTCGTACTCTGGACAAGCTCTGTGGGCTCTATCCAGGAGGTCGTAAAAATCCTCCTTGCTAGATTCCTCAGCATCATCGGTGGGGGCGTTTGCACAAATTATACTGATGTTTTATAGTGTGGCCTTGATGCGGATTACAGCCAGGCGATCACTAATTGGCTTGAAATCCATGACTTTCGATCTAAGCCGATTTCCCACGACGAATCCGCATCCAAATATGTGCATTCTTTGATGACAGCTGTAATAAATGTCGCAGTTTTTTCTTTTCATTGTCCCTGATCCTATCCATCGTATTTCCTGGTTCGCAGTAATGTCTGCCTTATACATCGAGAGGACAGATTCAAGTTTCTGAGTTGCACCTGGAGTGTAGAGTGTTCTTCCATTCCAGGTACAAACTCTCAATGCATATTTCGTTGCTGGTCTGGTTACCATTAGAAAGGGGGTCATTATCCGAGGCTACTATCTCTCTTATAACTTCTTGGTTTTTTACTGTGGAGGGGCGTTGTTTAAATGTTTCTGTTTCTCCGATTGGCACTCGCGCTTACAAGTTATATCTAGTGATATAACCAGTACCCGGTGGCTACCACTTGGAGGTAAAGACAGCACTTGGTGTGTAGGAAAAAATACAGCGTAACAAATATTTGTTCATATTCGAAGGTTATAAGTACAACTGTTATCGGTAAACACAGTACATTACTTCGAGAAGACTTAAAAGTTTTAATTGCCAACTCTCTAATTTATTATTTTTCGTCTTATACTGCAGTGAGAAAAGATGAAATGTTTTTGGTCTTTTTATCTCTATGATGCTGACTAAATAAGACTTTAAAATAAGGCCACAATATAATGTAATAGATCTCCGACTGTTTTCCTTTTTTACATTTTTCCAAAATTATTTCATAGAATAAATCTTCATATTTGTATGAATTGTTTTACGAAACCTTGCAAAAAGCTTTGCTTATACAGAAAAATGCTAACAAAATTCATAAATATTCGCTTAAAAAACTGTACCTCTTCCTGGTTCGTTTTTAGCATACGAACACATATTCAGGAGTTCATCATGCATTTTTGATGCTTTTGGGGAGTTTTCTTTGCTATCTTTCTTCATCATGTGCCACTTGGTTTAATATTCTCAATGCAATGTTTAGGGGTGGTGTGAATTTATTTCATTTCGGGCGCATGCCTCAGCTTTGAACTTCAATTTTGTCAATCTGTTGAGGCATTTTTTGAGTTTGTACGATATGCGATAACTATACGTTCCAGCTTCTTACAAATTTACGATTTTCTTTGAAATATAAGAGAATGAACTCGCACATAAAACAAAAGTAAACTTTTTACCCTACCCACACAATATGTATTTGTTTTGCATTGTTTTATTACTTACTTATCCGGCTCACAATCCATGAAGGATCTCAGCCTGAGATATTGTAGCCTTCCATCGTGTTCGGTCCCTCGCTGGAGAGTGCATTCCAGTCGACGAAACCAAGCACTCTGGCATCCGAAGTCACTTAGTCTTTGTGCCGTAGGTTCGGTCTTCCTTGCCATCTCGAACTGGGGGCTGGGATGAGAAGACTTTCTTGGCTGGAGCGTTGTCGTCCATTCGCTCGATGTGGCCGAGCCAATGTAGTCGTCTTTTCCTGGCCTTCTGGACTACATCCACATCTTGGTACAGCAGGTACAGGTTGAACCTTCTTCTCCATTCGCCATTGTCGCATACGGGACCGAAAATCTGTCGAAGAATTTTTTTTCGAAAGTTCCCAGTATCAATTCCCCTTTTTTACTTATCGTCCAGCACTCGGCGCCGTAGAGTAAGACTGGTAAAATCGAAGTTTTGTATAGCAGAAACTTTGTCTTTCGAGTAAGGAGTTTAGAACTCAGTTGTTTTTTTTTTTTTTTATCAAACCGAAGCAGCAGCGGTTCGCTAGGATAATTCTTCTCCGGATCTCTACTTAAAGGTGTCGTTTGTGGGGTTGATGATTGTTCCAAGGTAGGTGAACTCCTTAACTACCTTGAAATTGCTGCTACCAACAGTGACGTTTTGTCCTAGGCGTAGGACAGACGTTGCTTTGATTGTTCATAGCATGTACTTTGTTTTGTCCTCATTCACTTCAAGACCAACGAGTTTCGCCTGTTCTTCAATCGCTGTGAGGGCCTCAAGCACAACTCCCTTGGATCGACCGATGATGTCAATGTCGTCCTCATTGCGTAGGATCTGGGTGGATTTGTTGAAGATATTGTTTTCCGTGCTCACACCTGCCTTGCGCACTATCTGCTCCAGGACTATGTTGAAGAAGACACATGACAACGCATCTCCTTGTCTAAACCCTGTGCATGTTTGAAAAAACTCGGGTGAGCTGTTACCCATATGCACACTGCACTGCGTATTGTTTAGCGTCATGCGTTACAGCTGGATGAGTTTGTTCGGGATCCCGAATTCAGCGGTGGATGCTATCATAAGTAGCTTTGAAATCGGTGAAAATATGGTGGGTTTCGACTTGAAATTCGTTGGCCTTTTCCAGGATCTTTGGTCTATCGTTGTTCTGCCCGGCCTAAAGCCACACTGATATGTGCCGATCATTGTGTTGCATTGTGTATGCAAAATTAGGCAGGGATATGCCACTTTAGTTTTTGCATGACATCGGATTGCCTTTTTTGTAGATCGGGCTTATCGACCAGTCAGTGGGCATGCATTCTTCCTCCCACACTGTTTTGATGACCCGGTGCATGGGTTTCATCAAAACACCTCCTCCATATTTAAAGAGTTCCGCAGGTATGTCATCTGACTCGGCGGACTTGTTATTTTTTAGCTTTTGGATGGCTCTTGCTACCTCTTCTGCGCTGGGGCTGGGACTGGGTCTCCATTGACTGGGTTTGTTTCTCTTTCGTCATTAGCTCGCTCGACATTTTGCGCATTCAGCAGCAATTGGAAGTGCTGCTTGAAAACATCTACAATTCTCTGTGCTTCAGTGACTAGATTTCCTTCATTGTTTCGAAGAGCCTGTGTCCCGGTTCTGAAACCAGGAGCTAAGTGCTTCGACCTTTTAAAGAAACGCCGGGTGTTGTTCTTGGCCCTAAACTCTTCTAGATATTTGAGTTTAGACTGTGCTCTTTTCTTCCTTCGCAGGGTCTTTTTCTGATTTCTCCTTTTTGTTCGGTACTCTTCTCTTGCTGCTCTTGTTTTCCGTTGCAGCATCGGCAAACGTGCATTTTCCGTCTCTCTTTTCAATAACACGCACTCATCATCATGCCACGGGTTCTTTTTCGAGGGTGGCTGGTAACATATGGTGGTCTCGGCTACGTTTTTTTATTATTTCTCGATATTGGTTCCACAAGGTGTTGACAACTGTTGTATTTGAGAGGACGGCGGCGGAGAGTCGCTCACTCAGACGCTCATTGTAGTCTATGGCATTATCCGGAGTGCCAAAGCAAGCGATGTTGAACTTCTTCCTTGTGGCCGCACGTGTTTTCTTTTGTCGTTTGATAGTCGAGCTCTAAACTTAGCCACTGCCAGGAAGTGGTCAGAGTCCTCCTTGGAAAGTGCTCACATTCAAGATGTTGGATGCGTGCCTTGCGTTGATTAGCTTTAAACAGTGTGAATATTATTCAAAATTTAAAATTACAAGTTTGACACTATAATCCCAATACTGCCAATTTTCCAAAAAATAGATAGTAGTAGATGAACACACCAAACCGAACTCTAATAAAATCTAGTCCTTTAAATGAAAAAGCTTACAAAAAGCTTTTTACGAAGGATTTCAATAAATACAATTTTGCGTTGGTGCAGAAGGAACAACCACATGAAGTTTTCTATTATCTTCCCCTCTATTTGTCTCCCTTGTCGTGTTTTTTTCTTTTAAATCGTTTTGTATTTGTATTTTCGTCCTGTGAAATTAAATCAGTATTTGTCTCGGGAAAATTTTTCTTTCACGACGAACTTTTCGTATATTAAATTTTTGCTTAAACGTGAATCAATAAAAAGCAAAAAATATGTGAATTTGTTTAATAAAAAAAAAAAAAAATAAACATTATCCGAACTCTACACAAACGGATTTGATGAAAGAATTGAACAATTAATGTTAGTTTTTGAAGAATTCCTTTAATATCCTGATGATGACCTAATCTGAAAACTAAATGCGAGACTTTCCTAAAAGAGAATTTACAAATTTCTGTATTGAAATATTTTAAATGACTTCCGGTGAAGTGATTAACATAATTTCGTACAAAATATAACTAGAAAACGAAACTAAATGCTAATAATCATTGGTATGTGGTCCTCGCCGTCATCGTCGTCGTCGGTACAAATTTTAAATTGACGGTGAGACACTCTTATTTACTTATTGATTTTCACGCCTGGGTCCATTTTAGTCTTCTTATGCTACAATTGCTTGCTTCATTAAAAATGTAGCGAGAACCACCCTTTTTTTTGTCAATGGCACCAGTTATCGAGAGTTATTTCCATTCGCAAAATTGTTGTTTTTTTTTTTTTTACTGTTTATCTTTTTCTGTGTTCAAATCAACAATCAAAAGTTTTTTTTTTGCTTTTGTCTTCTATTTTTTTATTTTTTTAGTAAAATTGCTGATTCCACAAATACATTTTTTTTTGGGCCGCAAATTGGCACTTTGATGAGTTAACATTTTGAATGGACATATTTTGTTTGAACTTTTGAAAATGGTCAAATGTTAATAAATAAATTTTGTTCTGTGGTAAAAACCAAAACTAGATTATGTTAAATTGTGTTAATTTTTGCATTTCTTAGCATTTTCTGTTTTGTGTTTTTTTCGATTAAGCCATAAATATATACATAATACCTTTTTGAATCCCGGAAGAAATACAGGGCCTGTCAGGAGTTTTCTTCTTTGTGTTATGCTTTTCGAAATGAGAGTTTTCATTAATTTATTCAACCCGTATTTCGTGAACAGTGTGAGCATGATATTACTTTCTTACTTGTAGTGGCGCTACAGTCCAGGTTGGACCAGGGCTTCACCCAACAAACTTCTCCAGCCAGCTCGGTTCCTAGCTAGCTGTCTCCAGTTCCGCACGCCAAGTTAGTTCAAGTCCTCTACCACCTGTGTGCTCCACCTGAGTCTTCCTCTTCTACGACGTCCTTACGGGTTTGATTCGAAGACTCTACGTGCCGGAGAATTATTTTCCATTTCCATGGTTTAATCTTCGTCTGCATTCTCCATTAATGCAGCCAGGACCACAAATCACTCGAAGAATTATTCTCTCAAAGCAGCACAAAGCGTTTTTCATCAGTTGTTGTCATGGTCCATGTCTCTGCACCATACATGAGGACCGGGATGATGAGGGTTTTGTAGAGTGTCACTTAAGTTGCTCGGGGAGAGGACTTTATAACTCAATTGCCTTCTAAGTCCAAAGAAGCAGCGATTGGCAAGAGTCATTCTTCGTTGGATTTCAGCGCTGGTGTTGTCTGAGTTGATAGCGGATCCTAAAAAACGAAGTCCTTAACTACCTCGAAGTTAAATCTGTCTATGTTGACGTTTACTCCAAGACGTCGATGTTGGTTGTCCTTTCTTATCGACAGCATTAACTTGGTCTTGCCCTCGTTAACCGCTAGACCCATCTTCCTGGCTTTCGTCTAAAGACTCACAAACGCTCCACTGACATCACGCTGTGTTCTTCCAATTATGTCAATGTCGTCTGCGTATTCTAGTAGCTGGACGGACTTTTGGGTGTTGACTTTGGAGCTTTGCACAATCTTTTCAAGAATGATGTTGAAGAAATCGCATGACAATAACGCATCACCTTGTCTAAAAACTTTTTTGACATCAAATGCGTCCATTAGGTTTTTTCCGACCATGATGGAACAGCGTGAATTTTCCATTGTCATCTTACACAGACGGATGAGTTTTTCTCGGATGCCAAAACTAGACGCTGTCATACGCGGCCTTGAAATCGATGAAAAGGTGTTAGTTATCGATTTGAAGTTCCTGGGTCTTTTCCAAGATCTGCCGTAGGGTTAATATTTGATCGATGGTGGACTTTCCGGGTCTGAAGCCACACTGATGAAGACCTATCAGATTGTTGACGAAGGGCTTCAAACGTTCACAAAGCACGGCAGACAAGATCTTGTTAGGGAGTTGTATACCTCTGTAATTGGTGCAGTTCAGGGGATCTCCTTTCTTAAAGATCAGGCATACGATGCTAAGGTTCCATTCGTCGGACATGCTTTTCTTCGACCAAATTTTGCAGATGAGCCGATGCATGCTCCTAACCAAATCATCTCCATCTTGCCCGTGTGCTACAGCGGCTTTGTTCGACTAGTTTAGATATCGCTATCTTCACTTCGTCCATATAGGGTGGGTGGAATAGTTGGCCTTCTGCACCCAAATTGAATGGTTCTGTATTGCTGACGGACTTTTGCTCGTCATCGCCATTATACAGCATATCTTCAGCACTGACTGCGGTTCCACTACGATGTACCCATGGTGGTCCTAACAGGCTTCAGTTCGGGGTGTATAAGCCCTGGAGGTTTGTTTCACTTTTTTGTAGAATTTTCGAACCTCTATCTCCTTGATCGCGCGCTTCTCATGCTCCCTCTTTTTTCTTTCTGACAAGTTAATGCTCCTCTCTCCTTTTCTTCTCGTAGAGCTCACGAGTTGCTCGTGTCCTTCTTTGCAGCACCGCTTTGTATGACTCTTGTTTACCTGCATGTGCTCGCTGGCACTCATCGTCAAACCAGGGGTTTCGTTGTGGTGGCCGTGTAAACCCTAGCACTTCAGAGGCGGCATCTCTGATGGCTGCTTGGCAGTGTCGCCACTAGTTCTCTATATTTTGTGCTGGCAGCAAAGGACTTCTGACGAGATTTTCGAAGACACGATCGGCAAAGGATCTAGCAATTTCTTGCGATTGTAGCCGTTTGACGTCGAATTTCCTCCTAGCATTTTCGCGTGTTATGTTTTTTAATGAAACACTACACAACATTTTAATCACTTGGTTTCGCTTCCGTTCTTAACAAAATTTTTGCTGAAGTGAAGAATTTTAAAATTCGCCAAAAATTGTTTCGATCTCTTGTCGCGACACGGTCCCGTTATCATTACCCCTTCGCAAAAAGAAATAAGAAAAAAAAGATCATTCGCAAGTTAGTGTTCCTTTATTTTTATATACACAGGATGTTCCAATATCCTTTTTTGGGGTTTTCCCGTGCACAATCATATATAACTCACTTAAATGAATCAACTTTCATCTTCGGAATATACTCAGATAAATGAAAGTTTTACGAATATATATTCTTCAGATATACTGAAGGAAATCTGAACCTTCGTTAAAAATGTTTGCTGGGTATCAAGATTTTGGCGTGTGTTTTCGCATATTCGTATGTATGTTACGTTTTTTCTGCTCGATTATCTCGTGAACTAATCATCGTATTACCATAAAATTCGACGCGGCATTGCCTTATTAATTGAATAGGTTTTGAGCGAAATGCGTAGTGTCCGTGGCTTAGTGGTTAGGTGCGCATAATTTTTATTTCATCTTTCACGGGCACTGCCTCTTGCGAAGAACTGACAAAACTTCCAAGTGTGTCAATCTGCCATGAAAAAGTGCTTCTCAACTTTGCCGAACTTAAATAATTTTTTTTCTTAGTTTTGCATCTGGCAGCCCTATATCAACTGTCACAGCATGCAATGAGCCATTATACAAGCAATCTTACCTTCCGGTTGTTGAAAAAAAGAATCATAAGGATTCTTGAATGAATTGAAGACCGCTGGATGCTTTCACTTTTTCAGTTTTGTCCTATTTTTGCAACAAGATTGACCATACAAATCGGTATGGGAAAACATGAATTACGTGTGACACTTATGACAATTTCGCTACTGAAAGCTTCTCCCATCTTAATTCCATAGATTTTTCAATTACAGAAGCAACTATTCTTAAGTATATTGACAGTATAGATGAATGTTTAGTCCAGGTCCTGATGGTGTGCCATCTTTTATGTTAAAAAAATGTGCAATATATGTCTTATCCATTGTTTGTTCTTTTCAATCTGTCTATAAACTGTTCCATATTTCCAACTCTATGGAAGAATTCATTTTTAATTCCTGTTCATAAGAATGGTATGAAAAACCAAGTGTCTTACTATAGGCCAATTGCCAAACCATCCACCATACCAAAATTATTTGAATCAATTATCTGTGATATATTGTCGTTTCATTGCTCGTCCATCTTATAATTTTGTAATTTATTTTATTTATTAACATAAGCGTTGTAAAACATGTTGTTTTATAAGTAACACTTAGTTGTAAGAAGTGGTTAACAAAATTAGCTTGATGTACTAAGAGCAAAAATACAAAAATATATATACATAAGAAAAACATTAAAAACAGTTAGAAAAATTTTAATTTTAAATTAAGACTTTAACTCAGGAGAAACCAAATGAAACTAGCAGCAAAGAAAATTTTCAATAGACTTTTTAAACAGAATGCAGTTGTTGACTCTTCT
>CAKKXW010000001.1:78161885-78173265 GCA_920937365.1 Sphaerophoria rueppellii
AATAACCTGATAAGTATGGCATCAAACTGGCTGATTTACATAATGATTCACCATTAACAGAAGACTCACTTTTTACTATGGAATATGGATGTGTTGTTTGGGCCCCATATTACGCAGTTCATATTAATAGATTGGAGTCTGTACAAAGAAGGTTTCTGAGGTTTTGTTTTCGTTTCTTTAATTGGTCGGATAGGCATAGCTTACCACTTTACATTGATCGACTTAAACTTATAAACCTACCGACCTTATCTTGTCATAGATCGTATTTACAGTTTTGCTTTATTGTCGGTCTTTTAAACGGATCAATAACTGCTTCCACAATTCTTTGCCGATTCAATTTTAATAGAAATAATTTTTCACTCAGAAGACAATTACCACTTAGTAATACATTTAGTCGGTCAAACTACGGTATGAATAGTCCAATAAATCTTTTAATAAATATTTTAAATACAAATTATGACTTAATCAATTCCTTTGATGATAATTTAAAATCGCTACACCTCAAGTTAAGGTTTTACAACAGAAACACATAAAATGTATGCATAACAAATAAGGCTTTCCGGGCCGGAGCATTGGTGTCCATTCGCTCTAAATGACCGAGCCATCTGAGTCTCTGGACCCTAACCCTTCTGGCTAGGTCCATGTCGTTGTACAACACGTAAAGTTCGCTGTTGTGTCTTCTTCGCCATTCTCCTTCAATGCACACGGGGCCAAAGATGACCCGAAGAACTTTTCTCTCAAAACAGCCTGAGTCACATTCATCCGATTTTCTCAAAATCCATGCTTTTGCACCATAAAGAAGGACTTGGATGATGAGGGTGTTGTACAATTTTACCTTAGCTGCTCGAGAGAGGGCTTTTCCACTCAATTGCTTTCTTAGCCCAAAAAACAGGGATTGGCAAGAGTTATTCTTCGTCTGATCTCGGCACTGGTGTTATTGCCCGAGTTTAAAGCGGAGCCTAGGTAGACAAACTCCTCTACTACCTCGAAGTTATACTCGTCTATTGTGACGTTCTGCCCGAGCCGTCGGTGTTGGGTGTCCTTCCTCGAAGACAGCATATACTTCGTTTTTCCCTCATTTACCGCTAAACCCATTTTTGCCGCTTCTGTCTCAATTCTCACAAAGGCGCCATTGACATCACGCTGTGTTCTTCCCATTATATCAATATCATCGGCGTACGCGAGAAGTGGAACAGATTTTTGGGAGTACCTCTGGTGTTGACGGTGGAGTTCTGCACTATCTTCTCAAAAACGATATTTAAGTAATCGCACGACAGTGCATCGCCTTGAGGGAATCCTTTTTTGACGTCGAAAGATTCCGTAAGCTAGTTGCCAACCTTGATGGAGCAGCGTGAGTTCTATCGTCATTTTGAACCAACGATCGAGCTTGGCACGGATTCCAGAACTAGATATAGCTTTGTACATTTCGTCTCTGTAGATGCTGTCATACGCTGCCTTAAAATCGATGAAAAGGTGGTGGGTATCGATTCGGAGTTTATAGCTCTATTCCAGAATCTGCCGCAACGTGAAAATTTGGTCGATGGTTGGCTTTCCTGGCCGGAAGCCACATTGATAAGGACCAATCAGATTGTTGATGAAAGGCTTCAGACGTTCACATATTACGGCAGAGAGGATCTTGTAGGCGATGTTTAGTAGACTCATTCCTCTGTAGTTGGCGAAGTCTAAAGGATCTCCCTTTTTCAGGATTTATATATGTTGAGATCTTTAAGGACTCTCGCCACAGCGACAGCGCGAGTGCGGAAGAAGATTTGTCCCATGGAATCATTGACGCTCTCGAGAATTGGAGGAGTAATGACACTCTCTGGCAGTGAAGAGTTGGCGTCGAACTGCCTAGCAAAAAGGTTAGCTTTCGCGAGAGAACTAACAACTAAGGAAGAAGAAGATTTCTTCATAATTTTTACAAATGACCAAAAATTCTTACTGCCTTTGGGACATTGCAGAATTTTTTGCCTTAATTTTTGGTCATGTAAAAATTTGGTCCGCCGAATATCGGCATTGCAGGCCTTCCTGACTTATTTAAACTTTTTCCGGTTTTCCTCAGTTGGGTTGGCTCTAAAACACCGGAACCTTACTTCTTTTTCCCTGATAACCTCTTTAAAGCTTGAATCAAACCATAACTTGTCCTTGGGTTTGATGCTT
This sequence comes from Sphaerophoria rueppellii, assembly GCA_920937365.1. Lineage (NCBI taxonomy): Eukaryota > Metazoa > Arthropoda > Insecta > Diptera > Syrphidae > Sphaerophoria > Sphaerophoria rueppellii. The sequence continues at coordinate 78,164,046 of CAKKXW010000001.1, forward strand.
TTAACCATCTTCGGGATAAAAGTTTTCATTCCCAAAATCATATTAGTAATCATATCTGCGCTGGAGTCTACGTCACTTTCGAGGAAGCATAGTGACCAGATATGCACTATACAGTCAAGAGATTAGGAGACATCAGCCAGCATAATAGCACAAAGCCGTCGAGAAGGGGTTGGGGATTGAGAAGGGGTGGGACGAGCGACCTTTGGTCTCAGGACACTTCTAGATAAATAATTCCCGCGATTCATTAACCTTACTTTTCGACAAGTTCGACGCTCAGGTAGAAGAAGCTTACAGCTACCTTATCAGATTTTAAATCTTACTGTTGTTAAGCATTTTCGATATTAAATAAATCAAAAAAATAAAATAGAAATAAATAAATGTCTGTCTTTTTTGCAGGCTGATGCCAGTTTGGGTATGCACGAACGTGAATACATCCAAGAATCATTAAGCTATGTCCTTCGAATACAAGAAGTACAAGAACGGATAAAATTCGAATTTGTTGAAATCTTACTCGCATTCATATCAGGATGGTTAGTGTTCTATCATACTGCGCATGAGCAGGGCGAAGACAATAAGGATTATCTGCAAGATCTGAGGCATAAAGTTCAAAAGGTAAAACGGCTTACAGCCTATAAAACAATCTCATATTACTTATACAAATTTCTATCATTTTCAGACCAGAGAAAATTTCGAAGAAGCTAGAGAAAAGGTCAATGAACTAAAAAGCAAATATATGGAAAAGAAAACGGTAAGTCCGCTAACTTCACTCTGCTCGTTATAACTCATTTTATTCCATTTTAGAAACCAGAAGAGAAGTTCACTAAACGTGGATATTTATTTTTGATGGAAAAGAGTAAGTCTGCAATACGAAATTTTGCTAATGAGAAAATATAACCTGAAAAAAGGTTCCATTTTGAAAATATCTCTTCTAGAGCCATTCAAGGCAACATGGACCAAATATTACTGCACTTACAAGAAACAAAAGAAGGAATTCACAATGTTGCAATTCAATCAAATATCTGGTAGACCAGAATCGAATGATGAAAAGCTCACTCTAATTTCGTGCCAACGAAGAGCATCCGAGTTCGAAAAACGATTTTGCTTCGATCTAACATTTAAAGAAAAACCAGGAATTGTATATACATTTCAAGCGCTCAGTGAAGAGGATCGCAAAGCTTGGATAAACGCCATGGATGGAACGGAGCCAGTAATAAAAAAACAAAAACACTTACTTTATATTTGATTTAAAATAATATTCTTTTGTATTTTTAGACGTACCTTACGCCTGGTAAAACAAAAGGTTCCGAAGAGTATCAATTGGATGAGACGGGCTTTGCGTTTGTTCGTAAATGCATTGAAGTTTTAGAGAATCGGGGACTGGAAGAAGAGGGAATATATAGAAAAAGTGGTGTGGGTACTAAAATAACAAAGCTTCTTTCGCTGGGTATGGATAAGAAAAAGACTGATGTAGTATTTAGTGACGAACAATATAAAGATCTTATGGAGAGCAACACAATAGCAAGTGCACTGAAAACATACTTGCGGAACTTAAACGAACCGTTGATGACTTATCGATACCATAGCGGGTTCATTGAGGCGGCAAGTAAGTTAAAATAATTTTTTTTTTTAATATTAATTTAGAAAACCTGAGCGCGCGCGCTACATGAGACTTGGTCTTCCTCCACGGCGCCCTCCTGGGGTGGATTCGAAGACTTTACGGGGCGGAGTATTGGTGTTCATCTTTTCCACGTGACCAAGCCATCTGATTCTTTGGACTTTCACTCTTTTAGCTAGGTCAGTGTAGCTGTACAGCCCGTACAGTTCGTCGTTAAATCTTCTCCTCCATTCACCGTTTATGTAGACAGGACCATAGATCTTCCGTGGAAGTTTTCTCCCGAACCGGCCTAGGGCGCTCTCATCCTTTTTTGACAGGGTCCATGCTTCTGAACCATATAGCGGACGGGGATGAGAAGGGTCTTATAGAGCGTCACCTTAGTTTTCCTTCGTCTGATTTCGGCGCTGATGTCGTTGTCCGTGTTGATAGCGGAGCTAGGTATACAAAGTCCCTAACTACCTCGAAGTTATTTGCGTCTATCTTGACGTTTTGTGCAAGACGTTGACAGCTTATACATTTTTTTGCCCTCACTGACCGCTTAACCCATTTTTTTCAGCTTCTGTTTTTATACTCGCAAAAGCACCGTTGACATCACGCTGCGTTTTCCCAATGATAAAGGGTTTTTCCAATAAGACGTGTTATTTTGATATTCAAAGAACAATGGCATTTTTTTGAGATAAATGATCGGATGTTTATTTCATTATAAAGAGGAAGGTATGCCGTTAGTAATGGAACACAACATCAGCCAAATGGCCGCCACGACCACGCTTACAGGACCATATCTTTTTCATGAAATTTTCCATAACCAGATCGCAAAGTGGCCGCCCTATGTCCTCGATAGCCTCGAATTCTTTCTTTGAGGTCTTGAATCGACGCTGGGCTGTTGGCGTAGACCTTATCTTTCACGTGGCTCCAAAGGAAGAAGTCGCAAGGTGTTAAATCACAAGATCTTGGTGGCCAATTGTGATCACTTCTTCGAGAGATAACACGGTCCGGAAACTTTTCCCGTAAAAAATCGATGGTTTCATTGCTTGTGTGGCATGTAACGCCGCCTTGTTGAAAGTTAACGTTGTCCAGATCAATACCATCCAATTCCGGCCATAAGAAATCATTAATCATCTCTCGATAGCGCAATCCATTGACCGTAACTGTTGTTCCAGCCTCAAGTAAGGTCCAATGACCCCACCGGACCGTAAGGCTAGGCGCATATTGGGGCGCGTTCCACACGAGTGACGCTACACAGCACAGCACTTGTTTTTGTAAACAATATCATTAAACAGGACAACGCATATTGATAGAACGACATGACATGACTTGACGAGCGTTTTCCGAAAATCGCGTGACACAGTGATTGAAACACAGTTTTTCTTGCGAGACTGCTATGAGTTTGTTTTTTTATGTCAAAAATAAAATAATATTCAAAGAAAAATGGAATTTTTTAAAATAAATGATCGGATGTTTATTTCATTATAAGGAGGAAGGTATGCAGTTAATGAACACATCATCAGCCAAACGGCCGCCTTGACCACGCCCACAGGACCATATCCTTTTCATGGATTTTTCCATAACCAAATCGCAAGGTGGCTGCCCTATGTCCTCCTCAGCCTCACGAATTCCATCTTTGAGATCTTGAATCGACGCTGGGCTGTTGGCGTAGACCTTATCTTTTACGTGGCCCCAAAGGAAGAAGTCGCAAGGTGTTAAACCACAAGATCTCGGTGGCCAATTGTGATCACCTCTTCGAGAGATAACACGGTCCGGAAACTTTTCCAGTTTTACGAACCGTCTATGCTAAATTTTCACCATTTTTGTAGTGAATTTTAATAATTTTAATGGCGCAAAATTATAGTCCGCTAATGAACAACTTAAGTGTGATACTAGGTTAAAATGACGTTTAAGTAATGACTCAAACGTCATTTTAAGCTAGTATCACACACTAAAGTTGTTCATTAGCGGACTATAATTTTGCGCCAATAATTTTAGTTTATGGTGTAGTTTCTACTTGTGAAACGTCAAAAAATGACAGCTTCAAAAGTGACAACTACCGAAATAGCGGGGTATTCAAAATAACACCTCTTATTGAAAAACTCTTAAAATTGTCGTTGGCCTTTTTCTTTTTGAAAGATATTTTGCATTCTGGGATTTTAAATTTTTGGTCTTCAATGAAATCAGAAAAAGTTTTTCCTCCTCGTATTCTTCCTCAGAATCAGAACTCAAAAAATTAAAAAAATAGTTAACTTTTGACGAATTCATTGAGATGTTCTTGCCCTGCTTTACAATTTGTGATTTGATTAATATAGATATGTATTTTGACACGAAACACGCGAATCAATTTGCGGAGGACGGCATGACATGTTTCTATAATCATGTCGTGCGACCGTTGTCAGGTCACGTCACACACTTTAGACGCGTCCCAATATGTGCCTTGCCTAAAACGCACCAAAAAGTCACGCGTTGAAGATGGAGAGGCTTTTCAACAATAACTCTTGGGTTTTCCGAGCCCCAGATGCGACAGTTTTGCTTTGCCTCAGAGGTGGAAATGGGCCTCATCAGTCAAGATAATTTTTCGATGAAATTCCGGATCATTTTCATGCGTTTCAAGGACCCAATCAGCAAAGACACGACGTTGTTGATGATCAGCTGGCTTGAGTTCTTGTGTTGAGCCTTAAGACCCAAGTCTTTATGCAAAATACGGTGTAATGACGTTTGTGGAATACCTAATGCCAAAGAACGACGAGGAATGGACAAACCTGGGTTTTCTTCAACACTTTGGGCTACAACAGCAATATTCTCAGTTGTTCTTGAGCGACGTGCACGGGTTTTATTCTTCACATCACTAACTTGTCCCAACAGCTCGAATTTGTCCACCAATTTCTGTATTGCGGTCCGACAAGGTGCTTCAAGACGACCCAAAAATGTTTTAGTTTAACGAACCGTCTCTGCCAAATTTTCACCCTTTTATTGTGAATTTTATTAATTTCAATGCGTTGTTGAAGCGTGTATCGTTCCATTTTTATTAATGGCGTCACTTCTACTTGTCAAATGTCAAAAAATTACAGCTTCAAAGGTGACAGCTACCAAAATAGCGGGCTATTCAAAATAACACCTCTTATTGGAAAACCCTTTATCAATGTCATCAGCGTAGGGGAGTAGTTGCACAGACTTCTGGAAGATAGTGCCTCTAGTGTTGACTTGGGAGTTCTGCACTATTCGTTCCAATATGATGTCAAAGAAGTCGCATGACAGTGCATCACCTTGTCTAAAGCCTTTTTTGACATCGAAGGCGTCGGTGAGGTCGTTTGCGACTTTAATGGAGCAGGGCGAGTTTGCCATTGTCAGCCTGCTCAAACGAATGAGTTTTGTAGGGATGCCAAGACTGGACATGGATTTATACAGTTCTTCTCTATAGATGCTGTCATACGCGGCCTTAAAATCGATAAAAAGATGGTAGGTGTCGATTTGCACTATATATATTTTTCTCCCGTCTGGTCTGGCTATTATCTATGACTTATATCCGTCCAAAACTTGAGTATAATTCCCATTTTTGTGATGGTGCTCCAGCTACATACTTAAGCCTCTTGGATGGAATACACTGAAGAGCCGTAAGAATGATTTGTGACAGAATCATCACTAACTCATTAACTTCATTGGATCGTCGTCGTAATGTTTCGTGTCTCTCCTTGTTTTATCGTTGCTTCTACGGTTTTTGCTCCCTTTAAACATTCAACCGTAATACCCGCGCTTCCAGGAATGCCCATCAGTTTACCCTCGAGCCTAACTTCGGTCGTACGCTCAAGTATAGAGAATCTTTCTTTAGCCGTACTACGCGAATGTGGAACTCTCTTCCACACTCTGTCTCTCCCGATCATTGCAGTGTTCAGGAATTTAAGACCAATGTTCACAGGCACCTCCTCTCCAACCCCTTCCCTCTTTCCTAAAGCATGCACTGTGTCTATGGCATAATAAGGGTATAAAAACCCCTTATCAGTCTTGGGTCAATGTTTGCTCTGAGGTGTATATCAATCAGTCTTTCTAATGTCTTAAGAAGAAACGATTGTAGACATGTACACCGGTACACCGAAACCTCCTAATAAACCCTCTTCCCATTTCCTGATGCTCGCTCACAAGCTTTCAAGAGTATCATTTGTTGTGGAAAAGTAATTCCTAATTCCTTTGAAAAGAGAGAATGTAAGGGAATCTTGCATACATACCTCTATTGAATTTATTCAACGACGCACGTGTCTCCCATTGCTTCTTACTTACTTACTTAATGTGGCGCTACAGTCCGTTTTGGACTTGGGCCTCAATCAACAGTCTCCGCCAGCTAGCTCGGTCCTTAGCTAGTCGTCTCCAGTTGATTGTGGTCCTCTTCCACTTGAGTGTTTCACTTAAGTCGCGGTCTTCATCTCATCCTACGTCCCTCGGGAATAGTGTCGAAGGCTTTCCGGGCCGGAGCATTGGTGTCCATCCGCTCTAAATGACCGAGCCATCTGAGTCTTTGGACCTTGACCCTGCTGGCTAGGTCCATGTCGTTGAACAACCAGTAAAGTTAGCTGTTATATCTTCTTCGCCATTCCCCTTCAATGCACACGGGGTCAAAGATGACCCGAAGAACTTTCCTCTCGAAACAGCCTAAGGCACTTTCATCCGATTTTGTCAAGGTCCATGCTTCCGCAACATACAGCAGGACTGGGATGATGAGTGTGTTGTACAGTTTTATCTAAGTTGCCCGAGAGAGGGCTTTTCCACTCAATTGCTTTCACAGCGAATCAGCGATTAGCAAGAGTTATTCTTCGTCTGATCTCGGCGCTGGTGTTATTGCCCGTGTTTATAGCGGATCCAGGTAGACAAACTCCTCTGCTACCTCGAAGTTGTATGCGTCTATTGTGACGCTAAACTCATTTTTGCCGCTTCTGTCTCAATTCTCACAAAGTCGCCATTGACATCACGTTGTGTTCTTCCCAATATATCATATATATCATCGGCGTAAGCGAGAAGTTGAACAGATTTTTGGACGATAGTGTCTCTGGTGTTGACGTTGGAGTTCTGCACTATCTTCTCAAGAACGATGTTAAAGGAATCGCATGACAGTGCATCGCCTTGTCTGAATCCTTTTTTGACGTCGAAAGATTCCGTAAGCTCGTTGCCAACCTTGATGGAGCAGCGTGAGTTCTCCATCGTCATTTTGCACAAGCGAACGAGCTTGGCAGGGACGCCAAAACTAGAAAAAGCTTTGTACAGTTCGTCTCTGTAGATGCGGCCTTAAAATCGATGAAAAGGTTGTGGGTATCGATTTGGAGTTCATAGGTCTTTTTCCAGGATCTGCCGCAACGTGAAAATTTGGTCGATGGTTGACTTTCCTGGCCTGAAGCCACATTGATAAGGACCAATTGCTCCCATTACTTCACTTATACGTGCCTTGCATAAGTATAACCGCGCCCGCAAAAATGCATTTATAAGAAAACCTACAACAGGAGTGACTCCTTACTATTTTTTTATTGAGTTGCATCACTGATCAAGCAAATTGAGAAGAAAATAAAGTACCGTTATTTCCTCTCCTGGTGTTTAAAAATTAAAAACAGATTTTAATATATTGCAAAAATATAACCGCATTTATTGTTTTTTGTCTTTTCTTTGTTTTAAGTTCATTTTTAACAAAAAATTAATATGCAATTTTGTTGTCTCTATTTTCCACCAATCTTAGAATTCTTTTTGGCATACTTTTAACTAGATTTTTCAATATGGAGTCGTCTAAAGCATTCCATTCTGTCACAACTGTCTCTCTCAGCTCAGCAACACTAGCTTATTATGGGCATAAATTTTGCGAGTTAATATTCCCCAAAGATTTTCGATGGGGTTGCAATCTGGAGAATGTGACGGCCACTCCATCAAATTAATGTTTTTCGATTCGAACAAATTCAAACTTTGACGACTTAGATGAATTGGGGCATTATCTTGCTGGAACACATGCTCAACTCGGCGAAATCGACTTAAATAAGGTACCAAATTCTTCTCAAGGACCGAAGTGTTGTAGGACTATTCTGGTAGAGGTGAAGGCAAGTGCAACCTTACTACGCTCGCAGAAGGCCCCCCAAACCATACAGCTGCCACCAACAAAGTTCCTCTTGGAAAAAACTTTTTCTCTTTCCTCAAATTGTGCCAATATCCGCTTAAACCATCTGGTCCATCGAGATTTATCTTTTTTTCATCACTAAAAATGACCTAATAAGAAACATTCATTCCAGTATGCCATTTGGAATAACGAGATTTTAGTGTAGATTAATAGAAAGTGACTTATGGTTTTCAACCCCGATTTATGTTTTGGCCGGCAAATTCCAATCTTTTTCGTTTGTGGGCTGCTGTTATATTTGGAGCTGGCACCATTTTTAACCCAAACAATCACTCCACTGCTTTATAAGGCACGAGAAACGGTTGAAACCGAAACTCCTAAACCCAATTCGTTACGAAATTCCGGCAAAGAATGCACCGAATTGGATGCAGCATTGAATAAATGCCTCTTGTCGTGACGTGTCAGCTTCTGCGGACGCCCGGGTCTTATTTTTGTCCCATAAGATACTTGGTGTTTTAAAAAATTTCGAACGACACGATCCGATCGTGGAATTCGTCTTCCAATAGCACTAAGACTTAGGCCGCTTGACCGAAAAGACAAAATTTTGGCTTTTTCAATTTCGCTTAAATGCGTACCACGAAGCATTGTTGTTTTTTTATTTGAAAGCACTTGACTGAATGCAGCTTCAAAGAGATTTGCATTGTGCGGTTATATTTTTGCAAGACATCAAAATCTGTTTTTAATTTTGAAACACCAGGAGAGGAAATAACGGTACTTTATTTTCTTCTCAATTTGCTTGATCAGTGATGCAACTCAATAAAAAAAATAGTAAGGAGTCACTCCTATTGTAGGTTTTCTTTTAAATGTTTTTTTCGGGTGCGGTTATACTTATGCAAGGCACTGTAGTTATAAACATCTTCTTTGGTGATTTTGTTGTATCTAATCTTATCTTCTTATTTCCTTTCAATAGAACAAGACAATCTTAAGCAACGAGTTCATGAAGTTCATAAATTAGTCCATAAACTGCCACAGCCAAACTTCATAATGTTGGAAATGGTCGTAAAGCACTTAACTGAGTATGTACATTGAAAAATACGAAAAATTAACAAAATCAAGTATTTCTTAACTTCCTTAAAGGGTTTCCCGGAAATACGAAAAGAACAAAATGTCCGTATTCAATCTAGGCGTTGTATTTGGACCAACACTTCTGCGACCGCAGGAGGAGACTGTAGCTGCCATTTTGGATATCAAGTTCAACAACATCGTAATAAACATTCTTATTGAAAATTATGAATTGATTTTCAATAATCCACCGGGCACTCTAGCTGGAATTCCAGCATCGAATTCCAGTCCACCGGCCAGAGTTCCTAGAACAAATCAAACCGGTGCACCAGCTGTGGGGAATCGTCCCTCAATGTATTCACCCCAGCAGCCAGTCTATCGCATAGTTACTAGTTACACAGAACAACCGATATCTTCTTCGCTGCAAAATATTCCAAACGGAATGATATATCAGCCTAGTGGTAGTGCATCAG
>CAKKXW010000001.1:78183975-78209450 GCA_920937365.1 Sphaerophoria rueppellii
AGTCTTTTTAAAACTCCAACAAAATCCGTTCCCTCCTTTTCCAGCGCTGAGATCCATAATATATAAGAGATACCACTATTCCGACTGATAGCAGAAGAAATTTACGCCTTCCTGGTGGTTACGCTTTACCGCACTATTTATAGAATAGATTTGCCGAGTCTCGAAGTATTTCTCATGAGATCTGTCAAAGCAAAAATGAAAACAAATTACAAACAAGACGAGAAAGTTCAAATTAATTAAAATAAAAAATATAACTAAAAACTTAATAAAATGGATTCAGCTACTTTATGGATGAAGAAAATAGAGAAGAACGGATTGAACGAAGAATAATATTTTTGAAATGTATGATAAACATAATGACGCCATTTCGCATTGGTGGTCCTTCCGCATTTAAAGAACACCATAGAGAATATATAATACCTAGAGTCGCGACCTTTTCCTCCCTTGCCTAAAACAACCTCAAAATTTTTCTGAGGTGAACTCTCACAATCCTCTCTTTTTTTCGTGTCCGTGAATCTGTGTAAGAGGTGAACTCTCACAATCCTCTCTTTTTTTCGTATCCGTGAACCTGTGTAAGAGGTGACAAAAGAGTGAGCACTCAGCCGTGACAAAATTTTTTTCTTGATGCACAAACCCAAAGTGACAAATTTCCACCACAGCAAATACGAGACTAAACGCACGACTTTTTTTTAAGATTTATTAAGATTTTTGATACAAATATTGGTAAATTATAGTGCAATTATATGTTAAAAGTGCAAAGAAACAATATAACGTATTTATTTTTCATATTACATGCATTTTTTGTATGTTTAAGTTTTTTTTTGAAAATGCTGAGCTCAACGGAATCTTATTTTCGAAATCTGAGCCCATGAAACCCACCTTGACTCCAACCTGAGCATTGTATCTAACTCAGTGCGAATGTATAGGTGCAGTTTCTCATTTAAAAAGCATTGGAAAACTAACACATTCTCACTGGGTTAGTACAAAACGACCAAATTGCAGCTTGTAGGCAAAAAGAGAGCGAACACCCGAAGTCGTGACTCTAGGTATTATATATTCTCTATGCTTATCACGAGCTACGAACCCCGAAAAATCTATTACAAGTTCCCTTCGTAATGGAAAATCTGGTACGAAATGCTTTTGATTGTTTTGTTTCGTGATTCGTAGCGGAATTTTTCATTCGGGGATTTGTTGGAAGTGTTTCTGATGGCTAAATCGGGGTGAGCACATACAAAGCCAAAGCCACCATAATTTCAAATTGTTATTGTTTTGTATGCACATTTTTGACTGATGATTCTCTGTAATGAAATTTATTTGCTTAAATTTTGAATCAAATTATTCCTTTCGTACATTTTATGTTTTTCACACAACACAACCGAATTTTTCCTTTTGTGTCCTTTCAAAACGACCGTCGAATTGCAATCCGTTACCTTTCTTGGTGTAGAAAAAATTTCCGTTTTCGAACGCTTATGGTTATGACATTCGGAATAGCATTGCCAGGTACGAAAAATCAGATTGTGGATATGTCATTAAGTAAGTACTAGAGAGTACAGAATATTCGTTTTCACAAATATTTCCTTTCGAAACGAATTACAGAGTAGGGGGCCCCTGGTGGATCCGAATTTCGGGAAACATTTTTGACAATTTTTTAATTAAATCATCAGGAAATTTGTTTTCTATTTTCCAACGAGATACAAGACAGTCGAAAAAGAGTTTCATTGAAACCAAAACTATTTAGAAGATACAATGCAATTTTTGCTGTGTTATAAGTTTTAAAATCAGAACTCAGAAAGCTGATAAGGCGACAATGATGTAATTTTGTTTTCGGTTTTTTCAATAGAATTTATCAAATCCAATTTTTGCATTGGAAAAACTGACGTTCTCATTGTATGTTTTGTATGAATCAATGTCAAAGATTAGTTAATGTTCATAAAACTTTTACTTCAAGGGAAAGATAAGAATCGATTTTAATCAACGAAATATCAAATTTTGATCAGAACATTAGGCGTGTTTTCGTGACAACCAAGTAAAGTAAAAAAAAATAAACAAAGAAAACAACAATAAAAATTGACTGGATTTTACTTTAGCTTTTTATCGAGAGTAAAACTTACTTGGAATATTAATTACTTTTTTTCAAACTCAGAGGGAGCTGTAGTAAATTTTTTGAATAATTTAATACGGAAAAGTCAAAATTTGTCAGTTTGATTTATGAAAGCATTTTAATTTATATCAAAATTGACAGTAAAATCAAGTTTGAATCTGGATCGTTTTCTGGATATTTTGTTTTCCTTACTCTACTTGATAGTCACAAAAACACACCTATTGTTGACCATGGCTAACAATTTAAATTTATCAAATTCCAAATCGAGCATAACCTTCATAACCATGCTTGTTTTTTGTTTTTGGAAGTTGCGAGAGAACCAAGAGCCTCCAATAAGCAGTTATTTCAAAAGAACCATGGCTTGCCAACATTACTCTTTGCTCAAACAAATCCTAAGACGTATGTTTTTATTTTGTACACAATGACAGTTTCACTTTCACTCCCTTAGTCCATTGTTAGCATTTTTTTATTCGTAGGACTTAGAAAGCCTTACTTACTTACTTGTGGTGGCGCTACAGTCCAGGTCGGACCAGGGCCTCACCCAACAAACTTCTCCAGCCAGCTGGGTCCCTAGCTAGCTGTCTCCAGTTTCGCACGCCAAGTTGGTTCAGGTCCTCTACCACCTGTGTGCTCCACCTGAGTCGCGGTCCTCCTCTTCTGCGAAGTCCTTCCGGGTTGGATTCAAAGACTCTACGAGACGGAGCATTATTTTCCATTCGCTCTACATCCCAACCATCTAAGTCGTTGGACCTTAACTTTTCTGGCTAGGTCAGTGTCGCTGTACAGCTCGTATAGTTCTTGGTTGAATCTTCGTCTCCATTCTCCATTAATGCAGACCGAACCAAAAATCTCTCGAAGAATTTTTCTCTCAAAGCAGCCCAAAGCGTTTTCATCAGATGTCATGGTCCATGTCTCTGCACCATACATGAGGACCAGGATGATGAGGGTTTTGTAGAGTGTCACTTCAGTTGCTCGGGAGAGGGCTTTACTACTCAATTGCCTTCTAAGTCCAAAGAAGCAGCGATTGGCAAGAGTGTTTCTTCGTTTGATTTCAGCGCTGGTGTTGTTGTCTGAAGGGATCTTATGGTAGGCATGATTATTATTTTGTTCATGGTATCCGTTTCGTAAATGAATTATTCGTGTCTATCACAAGATCCCTTCGGACAAATCCCCGACTGAAAAATTCCGCTACGAATCACGAAACAAAACAATCAGAAGAATTTCGTACCAGATTTTCCATTACGAAGGGAACTTGTAATAGATTTTTCGGGGTTCGTAGTCTTTTTTCTATTACGACGTTGCTCGTGATAGGGCTGAATAACGCATTTCGTTCCGCAAATGTTCCGACACAATTTAGCTGTCGGAACAATCGGAGGGGAGACGCATAAAACAAAATAATCGCTATGCATCGCAAGCGTTAGTTGAATTTTTGCTTTTCGTCGCATGAAATCGTGGTGCGTTACTCTGAATTTGACATTTCAACGCATATTTGAATTTTTTTCTGAGGTATGTACGATTTAGCAATCGGAATCGGAACCCTTAGGACGATTCCAAATACGTATGTTCCGTACAAATCGGATAGAATTTTGTTACGATCGGATACGACGATAGGGCAGATAATAGTTTAAATTCTACAATACCACATGGCGATTACATTTTTGTGTCACTTTGAATAACCTTCTAAAACACACGCAGTTATACTATCATTAATTAAATACGATTCCTGGTTAATGTGTTTTATTTTTGATATTTGTTTCCTGATGACCTCATTCCATTTGTAAATTAAAACTGCAAAGTAGAACAACCTGTATTATCCCATCGTAAGGAAAATGATAAATTCCAGCAAGAAAAACCACTTATATGAAAAAAAAAACTAGAAAATTCTCTTTAAAGAAAAGAAAAATCCAATATGTATACACAATTTAGAATATTATGCATACTTTAAGCTCATAATAATAATAAAATAAATAATATGAAACGCAATCAATATCGAGTGTATTATTTATGATAAAATCGTGTACACTTTTGTTTTTTTTTTTTTAGTTAACTTTTGCAACAAAATAAATAAAAGACGAATAAAATGTTCCCGGATTATGTTTCTTTATGTAAATATTGATTAATTATTTATTATTGCATAATTTTTGTTAGAGAGTTTGTTTTTGTTTATTATTATTATTATTTAAGTTATATTGTTATTTTTGTTAAAACACCATTAATCCTCATTTTAAATTAAATGAAGAGCAGAAAATGTTAAATAAAAATCGTACATAATAATAACAGAAAATGCTTTTTAATTTTTTTTTCTGTCAAGTATAGTATTTTTTGTTTTTTGAAATTTTAATATTTTTTAAATGAACCACCGAGAGACAAGTAAAAGACGACTGCACTCTTTCGTTTCGTATCAAATCTTAAACTGTTTTATTTCCAATATTTTTAACAAGATAAGAAGGAGAAGGCAAAAGAAAAAGAGAATAGTGTTTGTACAATGGAAGTAGGGGTAAAACATAATATAAACTGAAATAACAAAAAGAATATATATATACATCGAAATCACAATCGGTTTATAAAGGGTTTTCCAATAAGAGATGTTATTTTTAATAGCCCCCTATTTCGGTAGCTGTCACTTTTGAAGCTGCCATTTTTTGACAAATGTAAAAACTACGCCATTAATAAAAATACACGCTTCAACAACGCATTGAAATTATTAAAATTCACTATAAAAATGGTGAAAATTTGGTTGAGACGGTTCGTAAAACTAAAACATTTTTGGGTCGTCGTGAAGCACCTTGTCGGACCGCAATACAGAAATTGGTGGACAAATTCGAGCTGTTGGGACAAGTTAATGTTGTGAAGAATAAAACCCGTGCACGTCGCTCAAGAACAACTGAGAATATTGCTGTTCTAGCCCAAAATGCTGAAGAAAATTCAGGTTTGTCCATTCCTCGTCGTTCTTTGGAATTAGGCATTCCACAAACGTCATTACACCGTATTCTGCATAAAGACTTGTGTCTTAAGGCTTATAAAGTTCAGTTAACACAAGAACTCAAGCCGGCTGATCATCAACAACGTCGTGTCTGCTGCGTTACTGTTTGGTGCGGTTTATGGTCCGGCGGGATCATTGGACCTTACTTTTTCTAAAATGAGGCTCGAACAACAGTTAGGCTAGGCGCATATTAGGACTCGTCTAAGGTGTGTGACGTGACCTGACAACCGTCGCACGATATGATTATAGAAACATTCTCCCCAAATTGATTCGCGTGTCTCGCGTCAAAATACATATCTATATTAATTAAATCACAAATTGTAAAGCAGGGCAAGAACATCGCAAAGAATTTGTCAAAAGTAAACTATTTTTTGGGTCTGAGGAAGGAATTCGAGGAGGAAAAACATTTTCTGATTTCCTTTACCAAAAAATTCAAATCCCAGAATGCAAAATATATTTCAAAATGAAAAAGCCACGGACAGTTCAACATGATAACGGAGTTTCCAGATGAGATATTCAACAACTTCTATACAATGACTCGAGAACAGTTTAAGGAAATCCATGAGATTATTAAAGAATCTACCTACTCAGATGGATGTAATGCCCCAAAAAAAAAGGACTGTTTTTAAATTTCAAACCCAACGACAATTTATTATTTTATTTTTGACATACAAAATCAAACTCATGGGAGTCTAGCAAGGTGAACTGTGTTTCGATGACTGTGTCACGCGATTTCCGGAAAACGCTCGTCAGGTCATGTCGTGTCGTTCTATCAATATGCGCTGTCCTGTATTTATATTGTTTACAAGAACAAGCGCTGTGCTGTGTAGAGTCACTCGTGTCGAACGCGGATCAATATGCCTCTTTATAATGAAATAAACATCCGATCATTTATCTCAACAAATGCTATTTTTCTTTGAATATTAAAATAACACCTCTTATTGGAAAACCCTTTATTATTGTATTAGTGAGAGCAATCGAATTAAAAATAAATAGAGTGGCGCGACAGCTCTTGAAGAGCCAAGGCCTAAGTAGCTTGCTCTCATCAACAATTTTCTGGGTGCGTGTGAAGAATTGAGGGGAGCTACAATTTAACGCCGGCCGATTCCGAAAGGCAAAGTTGAGAAGCACTTGTTCATGACAGATTGATACTCTTGGAAGTTTTGTCAGTTCTTCGCAAGAGGTAGTACCCGTGAAAGATGAAATAAAAACTATGGACACGAGCAGGACTCGAACCCACGACGTTCTGCTTAGCAGCCAACGCACATAACCAATAAGCTACGGACACTATTAGGGACTAAGGCTCATTTGCTGATTCGGAACATAAATTTATGTTCTACATAAAGTTCATCTTTAGTATGGGGATTTTATGTAGAACTTAAATTTTTGTTTCGAATTCCGGAATGTCCCATATAAAAATGAAAATTTTATGTTGAACCTAAATTTATGTTTCGAATGAGCAAACGGCCCTAAAACACAGAAAGGTAAACAATGTCAATAGCATACAGTATCTCACACAGCAGTCACTACTACACAAGTGACCGTCTGACCGTCTGCATTCGTAAATTAAAATTAAAAAGTGTGTCCGGTGATTCCTTCCGTCTGTCTGGCTCTGTCAAAGCAACAACATTTTCAATTTTCAAATACAACACGTACAGTACGGTACCTTTGTTTATTTGTTCTAAAATCCAAAATATTGCATACATTCTTGAAACTTTACATTTAAATTTTTGTGTTTATAAAGCAGATATTCCAATTTAAATTTAGTTTGAAGACACCAAAGACAGATTCTACGAGCTCCTCGACAAGACCTATGAGCAATGCCCTAGCATTCAATGACATTCAAATTTTCCTTGGAGATTTTAACGCTAAGCTGGGTAGAGAAGAAATCTTTGGTGAAATAATCGGACTACATATCCTGCATGAAACCACCTCCGGTAACGGATTTAGGCCAATCGACTTCGCTGCGGGGCGAGACGTAATGGTAGCAAGTAGACGTTTCCCACATCTCGATATCCACAAGGGAACATGGAAATCTCCTGACCAATCAACCGTCAACCAGATTGATCACATTGCGATCGACGCACGACACTTCTCTGCATGCAAGATGTTCACACTAGAGCTCTTGATTCTGACCAGGTACCCGAAACAATACTCGGATACCCGGGTACCCATTTGTAGAATGTGTTATGATTTTATTAGTGGTTGAAAAGTTATACACCAATCTTGGCCGTCGTCGTCGTGGTGGTCGTCGTCGTGGTGGTCGTCGTCGTGGTGGTCGTCGTCGTGGTCGTCGTGTTCGTCTTGGTCGTGGTCGTCGAAGTCGTAAAAAAAATAAAAACCAAGCTGTTGGCAAGTGTTTGGTGATTTTGTTATTGTTGCAATGTACGAAAAAGAAATGCAAGTTGTGTTTGGATAGTGATAATTGAATAGGGATGATTTTATTATGTTGGTTAATCACTGTCCTGCATTTTTCTATGTATGGCCTTCTTAAAACAGGTAGTTGGTGCTTTTCCTTTGTTTTGATGATTCATAAAAAATATTTAGTTGAAAATATTAGATGGATTATTGTTTTATTAGGGGTTGAAAATTAAGATAACCGATTTGGTGTGTTTGGTGTGTTGTCGTCGCTGGCGGAGCCTGTTGATTGAGGCCCAAGTCCACAACGGACTGTAGCGCCACCTTAAGTAAGTAAGTAAGTAAGTGTGTTAACAAATTGGGGATAAATTTCACTGTTTGGGGCCTAATTTCATTAATTCTGGGACCTTTTTTCATTTCTTTGGGGTCTTATTTCATTGGGGCATAATTTAATTTTTTCTTTGGGACTTTTTTTCCTGGGGCCTAATTTGGCAGAGCCGAAGATTACTCAAAACTCTTCTTCTCATTTTCAACGCTTCAATTTAAAAACTAATCAAAGTAACAAAACGTGACATATTTTTTATAAGAAGTTATTTATTAATTTTTTAAATATTTATTCACCGTTTTAACATATCTATAGTCTTTGCTATTGTTATATTTTTATTTTCGTTTTTTTTTTAATAATTATTACGTTTAGCCGTTGTTGATAAAAGGCTGTATGAAGAAGAATAAGTAAACATTTCAATCATTTTTGAATGCCTTGAATTGACAAAAATGCAATAAAAGAAAATAAAACCGGATTGCGTTAATGACAACATTTTGATGATAATCGATGGATACTTGTATAAAAGATGGCTGCATTCTCAAAAGAAAAAGCAACCAAAGGAAAACTAAAAAAATACAAACGAACAAATGCAAAATGATAAATAAACAACTGAAATCTATAAATATTTTATTTTTCTATCACTAAATTACGAAAAAAACGAAGTAAACTATACATTAAACTGCAAACATTTTACTACCACTCATTCAAGAGTTTTTTCCCATTTCTTTCTATCTACATAAAGTGTTCTTTTGTTTTTTGTGTTTTTAAATTGCGAATTAATAATTAGGATCATGTATTTCATGTTTAATTAAAATATCAAGTACGTAGAACAAATCACAACAACACAAAAATCGATTTCTTATACAAGGCAATTTTTTAACTAAAATAATTTGACATTATCGTATTCAAAAATTATTATACATTTCATATTAAGCATTTGCATTTTAACAGTTACTCTTTAAGGTCTTAAATATTCATTTCAATAGATTATTTTTAAACAGCCTATTCGTAAGACATTAAAGGGGTTTTTGCACCCGCATTAACATTCTTATGTCATTTATTCAAAGGTTGAAAGTTGAAAGTTCTAAATCGAAACAAACAAAAAATCAAAGTTTTAGTTTTGATAACCACCGAATTGATTTGGATTGTAGAATTGAGGGCCTCCCTAAAAGAACAAATTGTATTTTATTTCACGGTTTTGATTAGTAGAGAAAAAAATAAATTACTTCTTGTGTGGATTGCTGCTGCGGTTGGTAGGCTTCATTTGGAGCAGCTCCTGGCACAAAGAAACTGCCTGCTGGCACAGCGGCAGGTGGAAGAGCTGGTGCTAAAACTTGCTCAGTCGGTTTCGGTTGTGCACCAGATGGATTGAAGACATCAACATACGAATTTTTAAGTGCTGTAAGTAAATTAAACGTAATTTTTCAACTTAGTTTTTTTTATTATTTGCACCCACTCAAGGGATTTTTTATACCCTTTTTATGCCAGAGACACAGGGAGTGCATTAGGCAGAAGGGTTTGAAAGGAGGTGTCGGTGAACATTGGTCTTAAATTTTTAAACATTGGAATAACTTGGAAAGACAGATTGTGGAAGAGAGTTCCACATTCGCGAAGTACGGCTAAAACATGATTCCCTATACTTGAGAGTACGTCCGAAGTTCGGCTCGAGGCTGCTAAATTGATGGGCATTCCTGCAAGCGCGGATATAACGGTTGAATTGTTTAAGGGGAGGAATGCAACTGGCTATTTCTCTAGAGCACTTACCGTAGAGGTAACGATAAAACAAAGAGAGACACGAAACGTTACGACGGTGGTCGAAAGGAGTGAATGCGTCAGTGATCTCTCTATCACCAATCATTCTTAAGGCTCTTCTTTGTATAACATCCAAGAGGTAAAAGTTAGTTACTGGAGCACCAGCCCAAAGATGGGAATTGTACTCAAGCTTTGGACGCATATGTCTTGTAGATAATAGCCAGATCAGACGGAGAGAAACATTTCTTGCACCATCTTAAGAAACCGAAACATCTTGCGGCATTTTTGGCGAAAAGAGGTGGTCGATGCAAGTGCCACTCATGGACAGTGGCAAGGACGGTATATCTCGCTGCAACGATACAAGACAGCATTGAGTTTTCATTCCCCATTGTACAATGTTGTTTAAGTCAGAGTCTAATGAGCTTATCATATTTTGCCGTTGCAGTTCCACATCCGAAGAGGAGGGATGTGAGTCTGGAAACGAATAAGAAAAGCTAAGGGAACTATCGTCAGCGAAACAATTTATTGGATTAGAAGTTACAGACAAGAGATCATTTGTGAAAATGAGAAAGAAGGTCGGAGACAAAACGAAGGCCTGGGGGACACCAGCATCTATATTGTGGGTTTAAGACTTGAATCCGTCCAATACAACTTGTATTGAATGGTTCGAAAGAATGTTTCTAATCCAACGAAGTAGGGATTCATCGATATCGAAGGCACGCATTTTCGATAAGAGAGCCTGGTGCCAAACTCTATCGAATGCCTTTGAAATATCAAGTGCAACAATCTTACTTTCCCCAAAACGATGTAAGGATTTGTTCCACTGTTCGGTGAGATAAACCATCAAATCACCAGTGGACCTGTTGCTGCGAAAGCCGTACTGCCGGTCATTAACAAGCTTTCGGTCTTCGAGATATTTCTTGAGCTGATAGTTTATCAGCGTTTCCATGCCTTTAGAAAGACGTAAGTGCGATCGGACGATAATTGGAGGGAGAAGACGATTCGCATTTTTTGGGATTGCCTGGACAAATGATGTTTTCCAACTGCTCGGAAAGAGCCCAGAAGAATAGGATAGACGGTTTTGCCAGCGTTGAAGAAAACCTTTTCACAACAATAGCGGGGATACCATCCGGGCCAGCGGATTTGTGTATGTTGAGATCTTTTAGGACCCCCACTAAAGCACGAGTGCGGAAGAAGATTTGTCCCATGGAATCATTGACTCTCTCAAGAACTGGCGGAGTCATGACACTCTTTGGCAGCGAAGAGTTGGCGACGAACAGCCTAGCAAAAAGGTTAGCTCTCGAGAGAGCTCACAACTGGAGTGTCATTGTCAACGAGCGTAGGGACCGAGGTCATGTAAAAATTTGGTCCGGCGAATATGGGCATTGCAGGCCTTCCTGGCTTGTTTAAACTTGTTCCGATTTTCCTCAGTTGGGTTAGCTCTAAAACACCGGAACTTTACTTCTTTTTCCCTGATAACCTCTTTACAGCTTGAATCAAACCATGACTTTTCCTTGGGTTTGATGCTTTTAACCCTATTCGGGGTAAAAGTTTTCATTCCCAAAATAATCATATTAGTAATCATATCTGCGCTGGAGTCTACGTCACTATCGAGGAAGCATAGTGACCAGTTAAAGATCCGGAAAAAATTGTAGAGACTGTCCCAGTTGGCTTTCTCGTATTGCCATACGGTTCTATTCGGAGCTCTTTCTCTAACTGGATTAGCTCGACACGATAAATTTGCAGATATAATACTATGGTCTGATCTGCCTAGAGGCTTAATACACTTCGTATTTATCAGAGTCAGACGGAAGAAACAAGTCAAGAGTATTTTCCGCTTGGCCATTAATGTCCGATATTCGAATAGGCTCAGTGACAAGCTGAGTTAGGTGGTTAAACTCAGCAAAGATTTCAGCACACATTCCTTCGGGTGTTGTCTGGCCCGAATGGAGAAGAAACCAAGAATTGTGTACATTGAAATCGCCCGTAATAACAATTTCAGTGTGAGGATACAAGGATAAAATTCTTTGAATGCAGTCAGACATCATCACGAGAAGTTGAAGCCCCGTCTAAATTTTAACTTCGATAAAGAAAACAATAGTGAATGATGTGTTTATTTAAGGTGAACTTAAACCACATAGAATTGAAAACAGGGTTGGAGCAGCGTCCATATTGTGGAAGGAATTGATAAGCGACATCATTCCTAATGTAAACGGCGAGACCATGGTGGAGGAAGAATAATGGCACTAAGCTATACCCATGAATAAGGAATTCAGTAGGATCGGAATTCTCACCTACTTGGGTTTCACGCAGTGCCAATACAGCTGGCTTATTCGAATCAGTGTGGATATACGCAGCAAGAATATTGCAATAATCGACTCTGAATTTAGAAGTCATTACAAGTAAAAAAAGAAAAAAGAAAAAAAAAATGAGATCTAAAAGAGTTACTAAGAAATCATTACAATCATTAAAAAAATTAAATAACGTTGTAAATTAACTTATTGACTTACTTCGATTTCTCTGCATTTTGAACATGTTCGACTGCAGGCTTGGCGGTTTGGTAGGTTCAACGAGAGTTGGGGCAGCATAACCTGTTGCCGCTCCTACCGCACTAAATGCTTGCTTAGGATCTTGATTTTGTACGGGCATTGTCTGAACAAGCTGTTGTGGAGCAGATTCTTCCCGTGGCAAAGCTTGCTGAGATTGCTGCTGCATAGATGGCATTGATGTCGTCAGAGGTGCCGGCGATGATCGAGGAACAAGATCACTCATTTTTGGTGGCGGTTTTAAACTTTCTTCACTCTGCTCATCACCATCTGTGTTTACCCATTTCTTTTTCTCGGAATCCCATACAATAGCTGGATTTTTATCATCAGGCAAAATCATTTGGTTTTTCGGCTTAAGTGAGAGCTTATTCCATATGCCACCAAACCATCCTGAATTTTGGCTAGAACTCTGTCCACTATTATACATTTTAAGTTTTACAAAAATTATTCAACTTTAAAATATTTTATGTATACAAACCCTTTTGGTGCATTCTTCGAATCAGCTTTTGTTCCAGCACTAGAGGATCCCTGATCGCTAGACTTCTTGGCATCTGCGTGCTTCGAATCGCTTGAATTTGAACCATCATTATTTGAACCAGACTTTTGTGATTGTGTGTTTGGCATCGTTATTGTTGGACGTGCGGTCTAAAGTTATTTTTAATGTTTACTTATACTTTCACATGCTTAAGTAATTATTATGTTTTGATTGGCTTGGTTAAATTATTTTCAAGGGTTAAGGAATTGTGTGTGTATTCTTTTTAAGAAACGCAAACACATTTAGGTTATAAAAGAAAATAAAACACACATTTATTTAAATGAGAAAACGGTTAAAAAATTATACACGGTTAAGTTTAATTTGTGTTGGATCATTTTTGTGAGCAGACAGTACTTGACAGCTGGTTAATTCTTGCACTAAGCTTCCATTTTCGATAAAATTTGTAGAAAAAAAAAAAACACCCTAAACGATCTTCATTGTTTTATTCGAAACATTATGCAGTTATGCAAGCATTTGTTACAGTATTTTGAAAATATATTGATTAATCAAAATTTAGTGATTTATGATGCAATTTCTGGTGTCGTTGCTTTTATTCCTTTGCAAAAATAATGTTATCCTCCAAACCAAAATAACTTCATACGCCAATCATCAGAATACATTAAGAAATTAAATATTTGCTTCTTCTTTGTTTATATTTGTATATAATTATGAATAAGTATATGTTTTTTTTTTTACATTTTACAATTTATATTATAATAAGTTTTAGTTTAGTTTTCAGTATCTACATTTCCAATATTTATTAAACCTATAAAATGAATATGTAACTAACATTTAACTTAAATACTTTTTGTTTCAACTAATACGAAGTTGTATCGAAATTTATTGAAAACGTAGTTGAATGTGAAATTACTCTCCCTCACTCCCCAAATGTCTATCTACTAGACTTAAAGTGAACCGCTTTTTTAATGGAATATGCTCTTATAATATAATAAGGTGGTTGGGTGTTGTAGGATCTGGGGGCATATGCTGTATCTTTTCCTACACACCAAGTCCTTACTTTACCTCCAAGTGGTAACCACGGGGTACTGGTTATACCTCTAGATATAACTTGCGAAACTTGTAAGCACGGGTGCAAAACGGAGAAACAGAAGCACCTTATCAACGGCCCAACAAATTTGGAAGTTAAGGCGAGAGGCTAACAACCCCTCCACAGTAAAAAACTTGAACGTAATGAGACGGACACCATCCTCGGATAATGACACACCTCTTATGGTAACCAGACCCGGAACGACAACGGACTATGCATTGAGAGTTTGTACCTGGAATGTAAGAACACTCTACCCTCCAGGTGCAATTCAGAAACTTGAATCTGTCCTCTCGCAGTATAAGGCAGAAATTACTGCGATCCAAAAAATGCGATGGATAGGATCAGGGACAATGAAAAGAAAAAAACTGCCACATTTATTACAGCTGTCATTAAAGATTGCACATATTTGGATGCGGATTCGTCTTGAGGAATCGGCTTAGATCGAAAGTCATGGAATTCAAGCCAATTAGTGGTCGCCTGTCTGCAATCCGCATCAAGGCACACAGGCCCCTACCGGTGATGCCGAAGAGTCAAGCAAGGACGATTTTTAGGACCTCCTGGACAGACCCTACGGAGCCTGTCCAGAGTACGAAGTCAAAATCATACTCGGAGATTCCAATGCAAAAATCGGGAAGGAAGACATCTTTGGCGGATTAGTTGGAAAGCACAGCCTCCATAGATCACGACTAGTGATAAGTAGCACTAGGTTTTCAAGACGAAAAATCTGCACAGCAACCTGGCGATCTCCGGATGGTCGAACCAGCAACCATATCGACCATGTGCTAATCGGCGCAAGGCACGCATCCAACATCGTGAACGTGCGCACTTTCCGAAGAGCAAATGTCGACTCTGACCTCTTTCTGGTAGTGGCTAAATTTAGAGCAGCCCGAAGAAAGAAGTCCAACATCGGTTGTATTTGCACTCCGGATAATGCCAGAGACTACAGTGAGCGCCTTAGTGAGCGACTCTCCGCCGTCCTCCCAAATACCACAGTTGTCAACACCTTGTGGAACCAATATCGCGAAATAAAAAAAAAATGTAGCCGAAACCAACATTGGTTACCAGCCACCCCCGAAAAAGAACCCGTGTTATGATGATGAGTGCGCGTTATTGAAAAGAGAGACTGAAAATGCACGTTTTGCAGATGCTGCAACGGAAAACAAGAGCAGCAAGAGAAGAGTACCGAACAAAAAGGAGAAATTAAAAAAAGACTCTGCGAAGGAAGAAAAGAGCATCCGCGGTCACTCAGCTCAAAGATATAGAAGAGTCCGTGCCAAGAACAACACCGGAAGTTTCTTTAAAAGGTCTGGTTAGCTTCTGGTTTCAGAATGGGGACACCGGGCTCTTCGAAATAGTGAAGGAAAAAAGGCGATCCTATGTCATGCAAAAATTACTGCGGCATATCCCTGCTTAATGTTGCATACAAAATCCTATCCAACGTACTGTGTGAGCGTCTTAAACCGTTCTGCAACACAATAATCGGCACGTACCAGTGTGGCTTTAGGCCCGGCAGAGGAACGATAGAGCAAATATTCACACTGAGGCAGATCCTGGAAAAGACCAACAAATTTCAAGTCGAAACCCAACATATTTTCATCGATTTCAAAACTGTTTATGATAGCATCCGCTGCCAAGAGCTTATGGTGTCGATGTCTGAATTTGGGATCCCGAACAAACTGATCCAGCTGTGCCGCATGACGGTAAACAATACGCAGTGCAGTGTGGATATGGATAACAGCTCACCCGAATTTTTTCAAACATGCGCAGGGTTTAGACAAGGAGATGTGTTTTCTTGTGACTTCTTCAACATAGTCCTGGAGCTGATAGTGCGCAAGGCAGGTGTGAGCACGGAAAACACTATCTTCAACAAATCCACCCAGCTTCTTGGCTATGCGGACGACATTGACATCATCGGTCAATCCAAGAGAGCTGTGCTTGAGTCCGTCAAAGCGATTGAAGAACAGGTGAAACTCGTTGTTCTTGAAGTGAATGAGGACAAAAGAAAGCACATGCTACCAACAAACAAAGCAGCAATTTCGAGGTAGTTAAGGAGTTCATCTACCTTGGAACAATCATCATTCCCACAAACGACACCTTAGTGGAGATCCGAAGAAGAATTACCCTAGCGAACAGCTGCTGCTTCGGTTTGGCAAAAAACTAGGTTCAAAGCTCCTCACTCGAAAGACAAAGTTTCTGGAACAGAGTTCCTTATTCGCGTAGTACGACTAAAGAACGATTCTCTGAACACGACCGTACGTCCGAAGTTGGGCTCGAGGGTGAACTGATGGGCATTCCTGGAGGCGCGGGTATTACGGTTGAATATCTTAATGGGAGGAATGCGACTGGCTATTTCACTAGAGCATAAACCGTTGCAGTAAAGGTAAAAGAGGGTGACTCACCCGTATGCAAAAAGATGAGATCAAACTCTACTCACTTTTTTGAGAACTTTCTTAAGGTGGTTTGCCAAAAAAAATAATACTAACCAAGTTAGATCTCAATTTGTGAGTTCAATCTCATAGGGATGAGATCGATCTCACAATGAAAGCTCGCCATGGGATTGAGCTCGTTTTCATATGTAAAAAGATGAGATAATACTTGGTTACATGAGAAGTAAGAACTAATTAAAATTTCCGATTAACTATTTATATATGCATCATTTTCAGTTTCAGAGCTTTGAGATCGATCTCAATTTCAACGAGTAGAACCTATTGAGCTTGAACTCGTTAAATGAGTCTGATTTCCACCCTACTTGATCGATCTCACAGGTGAGTTCAAGCTCGTCAGCTCAAACTTTGAGGTCTTGCTCATTTTTTAGAGTATGACCCATTACGTCGATCAAGCGACGCACGTCTCAAATGTCTCAACGATATGTATGTTCAGCAATTATCTTGAACGCTCTGTTTTGAATACTGTCCAAAAGACTTAAGTATGTCACTGGAGCACCAGCTGAAACGTGGGAGTTGTACTCAAACTTTGGACGCATATATATTTTAAAGATGGTAGCCAGATCAGAAGGGGTGACAAAATTCTTGCATCGTCTTAAAAAGCCTAAACATCTTGCGGCAGTTTTGGCGACATCACATATGTGATCATTCCACAAGAGGTGGTCAGTGATGCACATACCGAGAATCTCGAGATGTTCGGTTTCACTGATTCAAGTGCCACTCATGGACAGTGGAAAGGGGGGTATATCTCGCTTGAACGATACAAGACAGCATTGAGTTTTAGAAGCATTAAACTCTACACGATTTTTAATTCCCCATTGTACAATGCTGTTTGAGACAGAGTCTAATGAGCTTATCATATTTTGCCGTTGCAGTTCCACATCCAATGAGGAGGGATGTGAGTCTGGGAACGAATATGTAAAGCTAAGGGTACTATCGTCAGCGAAACAATGAATTGGATTAGAAGTTACAGACAAGAGATCATTTATGAAAATGAGAAAGAGGGTCGGAGACAAAACGGAGCCCTGGGGCACACCAGCATCTATATTGTGGGTTCAGACTTGAATCCGTCCAATACAACTTGTATTGAATGGTTCGAAAGAATGTTTCTAATCCAACGAAGTAGGGATTCATCGATATCGAAGGCAAGCATTTTGGATAAGAGAGCCTGGTGCCAAACTCTATCGAATGCCTTTGAAATATCAAGTGCAACAATCTTACTTTCTCCAAAACGATGTAAAGATTTGTTCCACTGTTTTGGTGAGATAAACCATCAACTGTTGCTGCGAAAGCCGTACTGCCGGTCATTAAGAAGCTTTCGGTCTTCGAGATATTTCTTGAGCTGATAGTTTATCAGCGTTTCCATGAACTTAGAAAGAAGGGACGTAAGTGCAATCGGACGATAATTGGAGGGAGAAGAAGATTCGCCTTTTTTTGGAATAGGCTGGACAAATGCTGTTTTCCAACTGCACGGAAAGAGCCCAGAAGAATAGGATAGACGGAAAAGCTTACGCAAGGGTTTTGCCAGCATTGAAGAACACCTCTTTACAACAATAGCGGGGATACCATCCGGGCCAGCGGATTTGTGTATGTTCCGCACGAGTGCGGAAGAAGATTTGTCCCATGGAATCATTGACGCACTCAAGAACTGTCGGAGTCATGAGACTCTTTGGCAGCGAAGAGTTGGCGACAAACTGCCAAGCAATGAGGTTCGATTTCACGAGAGAGCTAACAACTGGAGTGTCATTGTCAACGAGCGTAGGGACCGAGGTCATTTAAAAATTTGGTCCGACGAATATGGACATTGCAGTCCTTCCTGTCTTGCTTGTTGGCTTTGTAGCAACGGAAATGTACCTCTTTAACCCTGGTAACCTCTTTACAGTTCATAGCGTTCTCTTTGGATCTGATGCTTTTTAACCTTGTTCGGGATAAAAGTTCTCATTCCCAGAAGAATTAAACTTGTGAGCATATCCGCACTTGAATCTACGTCACTATCGAGGAAGCATAGTGACCATTTAAAGATCCTGAGAAAATAATTGTTCTCGTTCTTCGAACAGAGCTGATTTTTCGTCTTAGAAAAATAGAAAAAATAGAAAAACACACATGACGTTTAGTAATAAATTTCGATACAAGCACATACTAGTCGCTTAAAATTTTGAATACTCCCATTTTGTCGATAAAACAGAGTTATCTAAATGTTTTTCTTTTCTTCAATTATCGGACCATCAATGTCGAACGTTCGAACTTCTCTTTCATTAATCACTTTCTTATTATCTAAAAACTTTTCAAAATTTGTTAGACTTGTTTCCACATCTGTGCACATTTTTTTATAATTCAATGGTATCGAAGGATCATTATAAAGTTCTTGTATTGTCCAAGCAGCATGATTATCTTCATAGAATTCTTCGACGTCGTCCTCCACATCGTTATCCTCTGCATCGTAGTCGTCATCATCATCATCGTCATCGTCATCATCAACGTCATCACCATCCTCATCTTCCTCATTAAAAAAATTGCTTTTATTTGCTTCCGGATCATAATTTTCTAGAATTGCATTGAACCTACTCTTGAGGGGCATATCAATGGGGTACGTTCCATTAAAAACAATATTCTTATAGCTCACACACATTGGTTGTTTGCTTTTCAAAAGTGTTTGCTTTGCATACTTATTCGAATAATTAATTTTACTGTTTACAAAATTACTACTACACGCTTGGCTTACTAATGAATTATTCAATTTTGTTTCATTCTCTACGGAATTATTGGAATTGGAGAGATCAAAATTTACTCTTTTACTATTGGTAACAACATAATTCAATTTTGATATTGCACAAGAATCTAAGGACTTGTTATTGTTACTGGCACTGGGGTTAAGTTTCGTTACTAATTGCTTATCAGTTATATTACGAGGCATAAGTGAAAGCGTTTGACTTGTTGTTTTATTTGTCGATGCAAGAAGACTTTTGTTGCGTGCATGTTCTTGACTACTTACATCTGTGTTAATATTATAAGGCTGCTGATGTTTTTGTGATTTTTCAATTGTTCCCGAAGAACCAGGAGATGTTGAAGAGTTATGTTTATGCAATGATTTAAGGTTTCCTTCGATTGGCATTAAATTGAGTGGTTTTGTTTGTTGTGTTTCTAGCAAGTGGGGTGTTTCCGGAACTAAGCATTCTGGTGATTCCGGTGAGGTGTTTTTTGATTTCATATTTAAATGCTTTGATTGATATAAGGGGCTGTGGGGACCGTTAATGTATGGTTGCCGCTGGGATTTAGTAGGGTTACTTATTGAATCGGAGTTATCTGATTGTGAAGTTGATTTTGAGTTACTTTTATCCTCAAGCTGCATTCCAGGTGGAGCATAATAATGAAGGGCAAACGTAATTATTACAAAAGGGTTACGCTTATGTTAGCATAAAATAATATCTTTATAAACTTTTCAAAACAAAAAATAGGAATCAAATAAAATGATAAAATTGTCTTAACTTTCGTAAAAGAAAGCAAACATCAAATTAATTCTTTCTCTTTAAGCTGTTGGTCAATTGAATCAAATGAGTGGCACATACCACCCTCAAAGTTCAAAACGCGGCTATTAATCATGTACAGGAAAAAAATTAATTTGCTTGTTGAAAGACGGTGTTCGGGTAGACAGGTGCATTCAGGAGGACACAAGCGTCCACAGAAACCTCACTCTATCAACTACTACTCTCCACCTCCCCGTGGTGAACATCGGGTGCCCAGTACCTTTAACCGAAGATTTGGTTCCAACCCCAGTGGGAAATTGTTGGCGGCAGCAAAGAGAGAAAGGGGAAGGAGGTATGCGTCCACTAAGGCATGTCTCTTTTTCAACAGGCGGCAGCGGAAGAACTCCCAAAATGGAATTAACGCGGTGGCGTCTACAGTTCCAGTCAGGATGAACTACTTAGTGAACACCTTGTAGGACTACTACGACATTTTCGTAGCTCAGGCCTATAAGGAGTGGTTTGGCCTGCTCTTCGTCTTAGAGTTAAATTCAAGACCTTGCCCTCTAGGTTGGGGGTCATGCGTCGAGGATTGCTCGGCCACATAAGGAAGAAATTAATTATGACGATCCACGCAAATGATTTAAGGACAACGAATTTCGGTTTTGCACTTGGAACGTTAGATCCCTTAACAGCCCACGTCCAGCCAAAAAACTGGCAGAAGCCCTTAACTGCTATAAAGCAAATATAACTGCCATCCAAGAAATGCGATGGGATGGTCCGGGCCTACGTAAAATGAACAACTGTGATATTTACTACGGCGACTGTCATTGGGAACAAAATCAACGTCTATTTGGATGTGAATATGTAGTTGGGACTCGACTCAGGAGGAAGATCTTGAATTTCAACTCAGTGAATGAGCGCATCACGACAATGCGTATCAAGGCTTAATTCACCAACATCAGCCTCATCTGCACTCACGTCCCCACTGAAGGAAAGGATGAAGACACCAAACATAGATTCTACGAGCTCCTTGACAACACCTATGAGCAATTGGAGAGTTTAATGCTAAGCTGGGTGGAGAAGAAATCTTTGGTTGAAAAATCGGACGACAGAGCCTACACAACACCACCTCCGATAACGGATTTAGGCTAATCGACTTCGCTGCGGGGCAAGTCGTAATTGTAGCAAGTACGCGTTTCCCACATCTCGATATCCACAAGGGGATGCAAGATGTCTGCACATTCCGAGGTGCCAACATCGACTTAGACCATTACCATGGTATGAATGCGGATATCCCGATCAAGGCCAACACGCGAAAATGCTAGGAGGAAATTCGACGTCAAACGGCTACAATCGCAAGAGATTCCTAGATCCTTTCCGATCATGTCTCCGAAAATCTTCTCAGAAGTTCTTTGCCAGCCAGTGGCAACACTGCCAAGCAGCCATCAGAGATGCCGCCTCTGAAGTGCTAGGCTTTACACGGCCACCACAACGAAACCGCTGATTTCAAGATGAGTGCCGGCGAGCACATGCAGCAAAACAAGAGGCATACATAGCGGCGCTGCAAGGAAGGACATTAGCAGCTCGTGTGCTCTACGAGCAGAAAAGGAGAGAGGAGCATTAACTTCTCAGAAAGAAACAAAAGGGAGCATGAGAAACGAGCGATCGAGGAGAAAAAGGGATGTCACAACAGGAACGAGGTTCGAAAGTACTACAAAAAGGTGAAAAAAACCTCCAGGGCTTATACACTCTAAACTGAAGCCTGTAGAGACCATCATGGGAACATCGTAGTGGAATCACAGTCAGTGCTGAGGATTTGAAAGAACCACTTCTCCAAGCTGTATAATGGCAATGACGAGCAAAACTCCGCCAGCAATACAGAGCCATTCAATTTGGGTGCAGCAGGCCAACAATTCCACACACCCGACCTTGGCGAAGTGAAGATAGCGATATCTAAACTTAAGTCTAACAAAGCCGCTGAAGCAGACGGGCTAGCCGCCGAACTGTACAAAGCAGCAATAGATGATTTGGTAAGGAGCATGCACCAGCTCATCTGCAAAATTTGGTCGGAGGAAAGCATGCCCAATGAATGGATCCTCAGCATCGTATGCCCGATCCTCAAAAAACGAAATCCTCTGAACTGCACCAACTACAGAGGTATAAGTCTCCTTAACATCGCCTATAAGATCTTGTCTGCTGTGCTGTGTGAACGTTTGAAGCCCTTCGTCAACAACCTGGTAGGTCCTTATCAGTGTGGTTTCAGACCCGGAAAGTCCACCATCGATCAAATATTCACCCTACGGCAGATCTTGAAGAAGACCAAGGAACTGCAAATCGATACCTACTACCTGTAGGTATCGATTTGCAGGTAGGCCTGATGTCAGTGGAGCGTTTGTGAGTCTTGAGACGGAGGCCAGGAAGACGGTTCTAGCGGTTAACGAAGGCAAGACCAAGTTAATGCTGTCGACAAGAAAGGACTACCAACATCGACGTCTTGGAGCAAACGTCAACAAAGACAGATTTTGCTTCGAGGTAGTTAAGGACTTTGTCTACCTGGGATCCGCTATTAACTCAGACAACAACACCAGCGCTGAAATCAAACGAAGAATACCTCTTGCCAATCGCTGATTCTTTGGACTTAGAAGGCAATTGAGTAGTAAAGTCCTCTCCCGAGTCACTAAATTGACACTCTACAAAACCCTCATCATCCCGATCCTCATGTATTGTGCAGAGACATGGACCATGACAACATCTGATGAAAACGTTTTGGGCTGCTTTGAGAGAAAATTTCTTCGAGTGATTTATGTTCCTGTCTGCGCCAATTGAGAATGGAGACGAAGATTCAACTGTACGAACTGTACAGCGACACTGACCTAGCCAGAAAAGTAAAGGTCCAACGACTTAGATGGTTGGGTCATGTTGAGCGAATGGAAAATAATGCTCCGGCAAAACTGGAGACAGCTAGCTAGGGACCGAGCTGACTGAAGAAGTTTGTTGGGTGAGGCCCTGGTCCGTCCTAGACTGTAGCGCCACTATAAGTCAGTAGGTAAGTTGAATCCACGGCCACAAGAGCTAAGGCAGAGTGTAATTATAATATGTCTGGCACGAGAGCTTCGAAGACCGATGGCTTTAGTGGGCCACACCCGTTAACAATTCTGTGTGTGCGTTTAAAAAATTGAGGGGTCTAACAGTTTTATACCGATTACGAACGGCTGAGTTGAGAAGAACTTTTCCATGGCTCCTGAAAGCATGAGCCGAACAAAAGAGAAATGATTTTGGACAACTGTAATTGATGATAAGATATAACCTATGGGCAAATGCCAATCATGCTCTTGTAAGAAAACCTTCGAAGCAGGGTTTTCATGGCTTTAAGATTGGAAATTCTGATTTCATGTGACTCCAGTACTCTTTACTTAATACACAATGTTTAAGCGCACTGCATACGTGTCGTTTCATTGTTTCGTTTGTGTTATTTTTCTATTCTCGAGAAATAACTCCCCTCGTCAACAAATCTATTTATACAGTGGACAAAACAAATCATCTTTTACCGTACCTCATCGTTTTGAATGGGAGTCTGATTAGCCCAATAGTTTTGCTGATCATCTTGACGATACGACGCATATGATTGATTGTTACCGCCATCGATATTTGATTGCTGCTGGTATGATTCCTGCGACACTGGCGGTTGCATGTAACCATTGGTATTTATATTCGTTGTTTCTTCCGGAGCAATGTTTTGTGTCATTTGACCATCCAGTGGATTGTAAAACTGTGGATACATTTGCTCATTTGAATGTGGAATTTGGCTAACATCAGATGGAGCCATATATTGCATTTGACTTGGATCTGCCTGTGGTGGCAGCATCTGTTGTTGATCTTGCATAAGTGTATTCGAGTTATCGTACTGTAAGTTTAACTCGTTAAATTGTCTATTAATTTCCGCAAACTGTTGATCAATTGCATTCGCTGTTTGATGATAATCTTGATTTATGTTTTGTGAATTAGAGTGAACCTGAGTAAAAACAAAATTGGTTTACAATAATGTTGCAAGGCACAATTTTTAATCTATTTTTACCGCATGGTTTAGGGCTAATGAATGAAGTTCCTGTAGCCATGGCTGTTCATCAAAAGACAAGTCATTATTCTCATCCCGACTTCCCTCAACTATTTCATCTATAGATTTCTCCAGAACTGGGTCATAGTACTTCAAACGATCGGCGAGTTCATATACCTATCCACAAAATAAGAAGAAAAACATGACGTCATAGTTTAATTCACAATTTAATGATTAATTTAAAATACCTGGTTGATGAACATTGGTTCATATTTCGCCGGATCCCGTTTAATATGCAATGATATTTGTTCCATATACATCAAGCATTTTAATTGATAACCGTAATCAAGCATTCGGGTAGCAAGCAAAAATTTGTAAGGCTGAGAAGTAAATACAAGTTAATTGGTTTCGGCATTTTTATTTGTTATTTTTTTCAAACAAACCTGGAATTCCACGAGGGAAAATTTATCATCGTTTAGAGAACAAGCATATTCGTAGACCTCCGTCATCATAATTGACTCGTTTGTTGCAAATTCTTCAAATTCTTTTTGATGCGAGGATCCAAGCAGAACCAATCTGTAAGAAAAAAAAATGATTTCTTAGGTAATTTCAATAGATATATTCCAAAAGCCTGGAGAATGGCAAGAGTAGTCTTCATTCCTAAAGCAGGGAAGCGCCCTCTCACGTTCAGCGATCAGCCTATCATCCTCCTTCTTAAAACATTCGAAAGATTAATTGAAAATCACATCAGACACAACTTGAAACCATGTCTCATTTCCACAGCTCAACACGCGTACTCTAAGGGAAAATCTGTAGAAACAGCACTTCATTCGCTGGTACTTAGCATTAAATAAAATATTCCCTCAAATACAAAGAATATAACCTTGTACCTTTCCTAGACATGAAAGGAGCTTTCAACAACGTCAGCTACCAGGCGATCACAACAGCAATGGTCAAGCTGAAATTAGAGAAATCGCTAATAGACCTAATAAGTCTCATGCTTAAAAGCAGGACAATAACTTCCAGCATGAGAAGTTTTACTACCACCAGAATGGTGAATCGAGGTACCCCCCAATGCGAGGTGACTCTTTTATTGAACATGGTAGTAAACGACTTCCTAACTTCAATGGAAGCAGAAGGTATCAAGGTGATTGCCTATACTGACGACGCGATGTATCTGGGAAACATCCTCAAGTTCTCTCGGAACTCCTTCAAAATGCCTTAAACAGGCTGACAAATTGGGCTAAACAGTATGGCTTGGACAATCCACATAAAACAGAACCAGTACTCTGTAAAGAAGTTACAAATTCTGTTAAAATTACACTCAGCTAGTTTAATTTTAGTTATTCGTTTTTATGTTTACTAAGTAATTTTGTTTTCATACGTTAGAAAATTATATTTTCAGTTTATTCAAATTAAACATTTCAAAACGAAAACAATTATTTTATTTTCAATACGGACCATTTTAATAGGTTATGGGCCCAGCATTGTGACTGGAATTTTCGAAGTAATTGTAGGAAACAAATAAATTATCAAATTTGAGAAAAATGGAATTGAAAGCAAATATTTCCTTACTAAATGGCGGAAACTACATCTTTTGGAAAACGAAGATGCAAGCAATTCTAATCAGAGATGAGCTGTGGGATGTGGTTTGTAAAGAAAAACCAACTGAAGTTTCCGATGAATGGAGGAAGAAAAATAATAAAGCTAAGGCATATATTACATTGAGCGTTGAGAATGCTCAATTAATACATATTGCTCATCTGGAGTATGCATGTAATATTTGGGAAGCTTTATCGAAGAAGTATGAGAGGTCAACTTATGGAAGTAGGCTTTATTTAACAAGAAAGCTCTACAGCATTCAT
>CAKKXW010000001.1:78213200-78245740 GCA_920937365.1 Sphaerophoria rueppellii
CACAAGTGTTTATTAAAACAGTGACAAGAATTATAACTACGGTCACCGGTCAGGAAGGAATTGTTCGGAGAGTTATCGACGTCCCGGAGATACAGGTTCAGCTGCTACGGTAACTACTTCTCTATTACTATTTGTAAGTCGCTGTGCTTATCTAAGTCTTCTTACCGGTCAAACGTTGAATATATTTGATGGTAGCCTCGCAGAAGATAAAATTACAAAATGTTTTGTATGTACCTGGACTTGATGGAGGACTACTTTCTGTACAACGATTAGCTGATTGTGGACACAAGATTCTTTTTGAAGAAAATACATGTCAAGACTTTAAGGAATCACAGGCGATTGCACAAGCAAAGAGTGATGGTAGTTTATATAAGTTGCAAACTGGCCATTCTTCTGAATCTATTCGTGTCGCTGAATGTTTATCATTATCTCTTCATCAATGGCATCGTCGACTTGGACATAGAGGCCCTGCAGCTATTGAGAGGCTTGTTAAGGAAGGACTGGCCACTGGCATCAATATTAAGAACAGTGACAAAATTATTTGTGAACACTGCATTAAAGGCAAGTTGACACAATCAAAATTTCCAGTGAGACTTTCAAGAGAAGAAGAACCTTTGAGATTGATTCATTCAGACGTTTGTGGCCCTATGGAGACAGCTACTCCCAGTGGTAACAGGTACTTCTTAACTCTTATTGATGATTTCTCTCGTTATACAGTGGTGTACTTAATGAAGTCTAAAGCTGAGGTTACAATAGCAATTAAAGATTATTTTGCATTCATGTCAAACAAGTACAAGAGGAAACCGTTAATTCTGCGTTCAGATAATGGTAAGGAGTACGTTTGTAAGGAACTAGAGTTATATTTGCGAAGAGAGGGTATCCAACATCAATATACAGTTCCTTACACACCACAGCAAAATGGTGTAGCGGAACGAAAGAATAGGAGTTTAGTTGAAACAACAAAGTGCATGCTTCTTGACGCCAATTTACCTGATCGCTTCTGGGGAGAAGCAATTTTGACTGCAGCTTATTTGCAAAACAGACTACCAAGCAACAGTATAGAACGAACTTCAATTGAGTTATTTACTGGAGAAAAACCGGATTTAAGACATCTCCGAATATTTGGATCCAAAGCTTATACTTTTGTCCCTAAACAGAAAAGAAAGAAATAAGGTGATAAAGCTGAAGAAGGGGTTTTTGTTGGATATGATTCCAATTCAAAAGGCTATAGAATTATAAACCCAAGAACAAATAAGCTTTGGATATCAAGATCGTTGAGAATAATTGAAACTGAAATGAATCAAGGCGTGAAGACTTTTAATAAACACAATTTTGAAATTGAAGGATATCAATCGAATGAAAAAGATAGTCTACAAGATATTGCAAATAACTGTATTGATGTGGATTTAGTGGGTGATTCTGAAGACAGTAAGGTTGCAAATCAAGAAGAAGTTATAATGAACAGCCAAATATCAGATGAAGTCATTAGCATTGAAGATCAAGATGAAGACTTTAGTGAACAACAGCAAGTAAGAAGATCTCAACATTCAAATAAAGGTATTCCACCCCAACGATTTCTGTATAAAGTTGAAAGTCAAACTGTAAAAGAGCCTGATTCATGGGAAGAAATATTACATTTACCTGCAAATGAGAAGCGTAAGTGGACTGAAGCTGCTAAAAACGAAATTAATTCCATGAAAGAGCTAAATGTTTGGACTATTGCGGATTTACCTGTCGGAAAAAGAACTGTGAGTTGCAAATGGGTCTTCAAGGCAAAACGAGACGTTGAAGGTAAAATAAGTATATACAAGGCACGTTTGGTAGCAAGGGTTTTAGTCAAAAATATGGTGAAAATTACGACGAAACCTTTGCACCAGTGGTAAAACACGAAACGATTCGTTCACTTCTTGTTATAGCACATTCCAGAAAATTACAAGTGCGACATTTTGATGTAAAGAACGCATACCTAAATGCAAACCTAACCGAAGAAATATATATGGATCAACCTCCAGGTTTCAAAATTAAAGGACAAGAAGACAAAGTGTTAAGACTCAACAAGAGCATTTATGGTCTAAAACAATCGGCAAGGGAATGGAACAAGAGAGCAAATGAAATTTTAAGTGAAATTGGATTCAAGTCTGCCGAAACAGATCCATGCTTGTTTTCAAGAAAAGAAAATAATGGTTCAACAACTTACATTTTGTTATACGTTGACGATATGATGCTGGCTGGAAATTCTCAAGAAATTATTAATAATGTTTATGAAGACTTGCAAAAGAAATTAAAGATAAAGAACTTGGGACAGTTAAAACATTATCTAGGTGTAGAGATTGAAAGAGAAAAAGATGGTTCATTTAGATTGAGTCAAAAATCGAAGATCAAACAGTTAGTTGAAACTTTTAAACTTCAAGACTCTAAACCGGAAATAACTCCAATTGAAACTGGGTTTTTGAGTTGCAGTGATGAATCAAGTCCCAAATTATCAAACAACAACTTATATCGTCAAGCAATTGGTTCGTTACTGTATATTGCTACAGTTTCAAGACCAGATATATCTTTGGCAGTGAGTGTCCTTAGTAGAAGAATAGAAGCACCTACTGAAAGTGACTGGAAAGCCGTTAAGAGAGTTATAAGGTATCTTGGAACAAGTATCGACAAATCACTTTGCATTCATTCGAATGGTCAAAGAGAATTAGTTTGTTATGTGGATGCAGATTGGGCTGGCGATACAAAAGACAGAAAATCAACAAGTGGATATGTGTTCCAATTTGGTGGAAGTAGCATAGCTTGGTCAAGTCGAAAGCAAAATTCTGTAGCTATGTCATCAACTGAAGCAGAATATGTTGCAGCTTCATTTGCAAGTAGAGAACTCCTTTGGTTAAGACGTCTTTTAGCTGAGTTCGAAGAAAATGTTCTAAAGCCAACAGTTATGTATGAAGATAACCAAGGATGCATTAAGTTGATCGAATCCGATAAATTTGGAGCACGCACTAAACATATAGACATATGCCATCATCACATAAAAGACTTACGAGAGAAGAAGATAATCGAAATCAAATACTGCCCATCAGAAGAAATGATAGCAGATGTTTTAACAAAACCTCTTTCAAAAGATATTTGTATAATGTAAACTATCTGGAGCGAGAGGGGGTGTTAAAATTACACTCAGCTAGTTTAATTTTAGTTATTCGTTTTTATGATTACTAAGTAATTTTGTTTTCATACGTTAGATAATTATATTTTCAGTTTATTCAAATTAAACATTTCAAAACGAAAACAACTATTTTATTTTCAATACGGACCATTTTAAAAAATTCAGAAAGCAAAACGACAACACACAACATTGCGCCGAAAGAAAACAACAACCAACAGCAGCGATCAATAGAAGAGTAAAACTAAAATGAAAACAACAACAAACACACAAAGTTTACAAACAACAACCAATGTCAATAGCATAGTGCAAAATGAAACAACAATAAACACACGGACAACGAAAACAGACAAGCAGCAACACAGAAGTTACATGGTGGCATGTGCAGCTGCATGATTGGTACTTTTCTATCTTCTTTCAATTCACTCCTACTTCTTACTCGAAATCAAGTAGGAGTGATATCGATGATAAAAATCAGACTTCATTCGGTCGTCGACCGACTTGGTGCTCTGTACAAAAAATATTTTTTATTCAGAGTATTCCTGAGGCATGCTTTTGGTTAACGTCATAAGAAGCCTCAAATAAAGTTTTGCTTCGGCCTTTATTGTCTTGACTAAGGATTGAATCCCACTTTTCCGTCAAGGCTAGGGAAATTATCCCATTGCAGTATTAGTAGTATTATTATTGTTCCGACTAGGGAATGAATCGCATACTCATACACTGTAGGAACTAGGGAAATTATCCCACCGTTAAACTCCTAGAACTAGTGATTGAATCCCATCCGCCGCCGTTTGTTCTAAGAATCTGCCGTTTATTATATTTTTATATTTTCATTTCAATAAATAAATCTGAATCGTAATTTTCTTTAAAAACCGAGTTTTATTTTGTTCTTTCCTCGGAGAAACCTGGACCCGCTGACCTACCTTAGCTGAGAAAAACAAAAGAACATCAGAACTCTTTACGAGAAGGTAAAAAACCCACCCTCGATGAAAGGAATACCCTTAAGCTTTTCCGACCGAGCCAAATATTTAGGCCTCATTTTAGATAAAAAACTAAATTTGAAGCAAATATTGATGTAAGAGTGAAAAAAGCTACTGTAGCTCTTTTTTACAACAACAGCAGCCTTGGAAGTGCTTTTAAACCTAACACCTCTTGACATCTTCTCCAAAAAAGTGGCAGCTAACTCATGCTTAAGACTTAGCCACCTCTCAATGGATCAGTAACAACACTGGTCATACTACTATCTTAGACAGCTTCAGATCTATCCCAGATCGCTTAGACTATACCACCCTAAAAATGGCATTCGATAATAATAGATTCCAAGTTTCAATCCCTTCAAGATTTTCTTAGGAAGAAGAGAGACCCCTGGAAGACCATACAGTACACTTCTACAGACGGTTCAAAGACCGATTACGGAGTTGGAAGTGGTATCTATTCAAAACAACTGAATCTCAGTCCATCAAATAGACTTCCCAGTCAATATAGTGTGTTCCAGGCAGAAGGAATGGCGATTAAAGAGGCACTATCCTGGCTCAAAGAAAACGTTATATCTTGCAAGGATTGAGGCCTTCACAGCGATTGAAGAACAGGCTAAACTCGTTGGTATTGAAGTGAATGAGGACAAAACAAAGTACATGCTATCAACAGGCAGCAACATCTGTCCACCGCCTAGGACAAAACGTCACTGTTAGTAGCAGCAATTTCGAGGTAGTTAAGGTGTTCACCTACCTTGTAACAAACATCAATCCCACAAACGACACCTTAGTGGAGATCCGAAGAAGAATTACTCTAGTGAACCGCTGCTCCTTCGGTTTGGCAGAAAAACTGGGTTCAAAACTCCTCACTCGAAAGACAAAATACAATACAATACTTTGATTTTACCAGTCCTACTCTAGGGCGGGGCCGAGTGCTGGACGATAAGTAAAACAGGGGAATTGATACTGGGCACTTTCGAAAGGAAAATTCTTCGACGGATTTTCGGTCATGTATGCAACGATGCTAGTGTCCGTAGCTTAGTGGTAAGGTGCGTTGGCTGCTAAGCAGAACGTCGTGGGTTCGAGTCCTACCTGGGCCCATAGTTTTTATTTCATCTTTCACGGGCACTGCCTCTTGCGAAGAACTGACAAAACTTCCAAGAGTATCATCTGTCATGAAAAAGTGCTTCTCAACTTTGCCGTTCGGAATCGGCGTTAAATTGTAGGTCCCCTCAATTTCCTCACACGCACCTAGAGAATTGTTGATGAGAGTAAGCCACTTAGGCCTTGGCTCTTCAAGAGCTGTCGCGCCACTCTATTTTTTTTTTTATTTTATTTTATGCAACGATGGCGAATGGAGAAAAAAGGTTCAACCGAGAACTGTACGAGCTGTATCAAGATGTGGATGTAGTCCAGAAGGCCAAGAAAAGAATGGACGACAACGCTCTAGCCAAGAAAGTCTTCTCATCCCAGACCCCAGGTACGAGACGGCAAGGAAGACCGAACCTACGGTACGACCAAGTGACTGCGGATGCCAGAGCGCTTGGTTTCGGCGTCTGGAGAGTGCATGTGAGGAACCGATCACGATGGAAGGCTGCAATATCTCAGGCTGAGATCCTTTTTGGATTGTGAGCCGAATAAGTAAGTAAGTAAGTAATACTTCTTGCCTTAAGTTTTGGGCATGCTTAGAGGCGTCAGAGGTAAGAAAAAAAGTCAAGAGAATCGTGAAAAAAATTAATAGGTTTTAAGAAGTATTATATGGTACTACTCACCTTACAGAGTTTTGAGAAGGAAAAGGATCACTTCGTTCTTCTGGATATTTATTAAATCCAACTTGGGCCATTAAATAACAGAAATGTGCTGCAAACAAGTCTCCACGATTAAACAATGAATCGCCTAGAGTTGTAATAGCCTTTCTATCCAATTCTGGTTTTTGCGAAGTATTTGATAAAATCATCGACAAATGCGGACGCCAATCACCCCATTTTCCATCCTGAACACTTGTTACACTAGAAGGTGTACGCCCGCTCATCAATTGATAGAGCGTTTGAAGCGGATCGTTCAGTGCCAATTTGTTTGCAAATTTCATCATAACATTTGCATGCGAACGCCTGTCAACTTTTGATGCCAGGAACAATGCATGTCCCCAAAGATTTTTATCCGTTGCCCAATCTAAGGCTTCATTAACATTTCCATATAATAAATAGTTTCGGAATTTTTCGGTTATTTCTTCTTCACTTAGCGACGGTGTTTTTGATATTTGTTCATCAGATTCGTCTTCTGACAATTCGTCTACATTCTGTTCTGGGTCACTTGGGGTATTTTCCTTAGATTTTCTCATCTCATTTTCTGACTGCAGAGAATCACGTTCATTTGAATTCGAATCAACAGAATTCCTAGTTATTTCATATGGAAATTGTTGTTGGTTTTTGATAAGAAGCTCTGCTATGTCAGTTCCCACGACCATCTAATAAAAAAACAAAAATGTTTACAGTCAATAGATTTGGTTCATCATATTTGGAAGAACTTACTCCATTTTGTCGCAATAATAGTATCAATAAATTCCACATCAAAGTGAACGATGGTCTTGAAGCTTGTGCCATGGTGGATAGGCTGCTTGTTGAATTTTGCCTAGAGCGATTTATAGCCGAATATGGTCCAAGACGAATTTGGTCCTCACAAAATTCAATAATCGTTTTTTTGTGTGTTAGGCCGCGGACAAGTGGTCCAGGGAACGATTGAAATAGTTTGTTAGTTGCATCATTGCAACCCATTCGGAAGATCTTCACCACATTTGTTATACCACCATGAGAGTAGTTGGGTTTGACAGCGACCATTAGACCTGGGCCTAGGCTAACAATCGGATGATCACTTGTAAATTTCTGTGGTGTTAGTCGCTGAGGATCTTCTTGGGTTGATGTATTTGGCGCATCAACTAAGTTCAGTGATAAGTTATCCGGTCTAAGTTCAATCAATTAAAAACATTTTAGAAGTTAATTTCTTTTTTACATGTATTTGATAGGCGGGGAGATCCCATACAAGAAATTCCCGTCATCGCGCCCACTAAAATTTTAAATGAGGAATAAAAGATAAGGCCAAGACGAATAAGATTCGCTTGGTCGACGTGAATTTAGTTAGCCGGTTAGTTACCTGTTGCAATGTCGTGAAATGTCTCCGCGATACTTTCGGCAACTTTCAAGCAAGGTATTTCTACATCTAACATAAGGACGCGTGTAATGAAAGAAACAGGAATAGAATCCGTGATGATGGAAACATTTCACCGTCATTCACCACATTGCGCGGTCTTTCCGGCTAACTAAATTCACTCCGACCAATCGAATCTTACTCGTCTTGACTTTTATTCCTCATTTAAGATTTTAGTGGGCGCGATGACGGCAATTTCTTGTATGGGGGCTCCTGGACTATGATTTTTAAATAAATTTCATTTTGAAGGCAAGTAATGGATATTATTAACTGAAAAAGAGACACACCAAATATTGAATAGGATAATATACAAATGGGGGCATAGCAAGAAAGCAATAAAATAATATGAAGCGGAAAAATAAAAACGGTTTTCGACATGATAATCGTTTCGTTTAAATAATGATTTTAGTATAGATAAACTGGTACTGAACTGAAATTATATACAAGTGATATGATTTGAATATAAATAGGAAGAGGCGATTGAATTAAATTCCACAACAACTATGACATAAAATTATTTCAAGAATCTGTTTGTTTCTTTAAGAATGAGTTATCACATGAGAGATGAGAAATATATGTTGGCTTCGGCGTCGCACACTGACGATTTTGCGGAAAAAAGTCTTAAACATAAAATTTTGAAAACAAAATTTGTGATAATATTTTCTGATTCCAGAATAAAATCTGCACCTAAATCAGAAAAAATTATTGAAATCGGACCATTGGTTTCGTTTTTATAGCCTTTTAAAGACATAACTTGTTAGTGGTATTGATTATATGGTAAAAAAGCACTAAGGCGAAAAATATTTTTCTTTATTTTTTTCTTAACGAACTTTATTGTCTCAATATTAAACCGAAGAAAAAAATGATTTTTCAAATTTGGTTTTCATTGTATGATTATTTTAAGAAAGCACTAAAAAATTTGCAATTTTTTTTATATTTTTGGACATACAATTTTAGCTACATTTGCCTACAGTCAGAGACTAGTGTCATCTTTATCCTTTCAAGTTTATCTTTCGATAGGTACCAAATTTAGGTGCCACCAGGTGCCACTCTGTATTTTATTGCAGATGGAAAACTGCAATTAGTTACAAATAAACTATAAAAATGGTTATAATTTCAAAAAAAAGTTTTGTTTGCGTTACAAAATCTATTTTAGTAAATTATTTTTGCATTTTTGACGAAAATATGGAAGTACATCAATAGTCAAACAATATTTAAAAAAAAATCCATTAAAAATTTGACCGGATGAACCACCATTTTGTTTTTAATGAATTTAAGAAGCTGCTCATAGCTGGCTCAATTTTGACGTTAGAGAAAAATCACCTTCGACAAAGTTGTAGAAAATTTAATTTCCTATAAAATTTGTGAAGACAATTTTTTCTTAAAACTTATCGTTTAAGAGCTATGGTACATCTTTGGCTAACAATTGCATTTTT
The DNA here is from genome assembly GCA_920937365.1 of Sphaerophoria rueppellii. NCBI lineage: Eukaryota > Metazoa > Arthropoda > Insecta > Diptera > Syrphidae > Sphaerophoria > Sphaerophoria rueppellii. The sequence continues at coordinate 78,221,966 of CAKKXW010000001.1, forward strand.
TTTTCTTAAAATCGACGAAAAGCTCTCTTGTCTATGCTAATGCACTTGAATATAATACAAAATAAGTAAAAGAGAGTAGATTTGCCACACAAAAAATTGTTGAATGTAATGTTTAACTTTTTTCAAATCTACTACAAAAATTTACTCATAATAATTTGACCTTGGCTCAAAGAAAATATGGTCCGTTTATCTTTTGCATACACATTTATTGAAATCTGTTGAAGTCAATAATTTGTGGAAAAGTGATTTTAAGATTTTCTTGATTAAAAATAATTATTCATACATAATGGAAAGTTTTACGATTTCATTTTCATACAAAGATTTAAGCAGTAAGCTTATAGAATGTGACACAGATGAAATAAAATTTCTTGGAAGATTTAAATCATCAAGTAAATGATATCCAAATTGAATGTGTTGTGGACCAAGTGTACAAACGTTCTTATTCTCAATTTAAGAAAAGGTGAGTGCAAAATACTTTTTTTTAAACATTTTATGAAACTTGTAACATCTTCATGATACTGTTCTGTAGATCTTAAAAAAAGTAGGAACCAGGTACCCAGACAAATTTGGGTATTTTTGTATGGATACCGCCAAAAAGTATGTCAAGCTGTACCATTGGTACAATATGCCAGCCACTCTTCACAAAATTCTGATACATGGAAAAGAAATAGTGGAAAAATGTATTTTTCCTGTTGGAACATTGTCTGAAGAGGCTCAAGAATGTCGGAATAAGGACTATAAAAAATACCGACTTACACATTCTCGGAAATGTAGCTGCATATCAACGAATCAGGATGTTATGAACCGATTGATGATGACGTCTGACCCCTAAATCTCAAACCACTACCCTTCTTTTACCATGAAAAAGCATGACCAGTAAAGTGAAGAAGTTGTGGCTCTTCTATAAGACTAAAATTTCAATAAAATGCAATAAAAGTGTTTTTTTTGTATTTATCCACTACACTTTCTTGTGTTTCATTTTATAATCTGTATTTGCGATGGCTAATATTATATTATAGTAATATATTACAGCATTTTTTAATTTTTTTATGGAATTTATTTAATTTTTTTATAATTCTGAGTAAAAAATATTTTTTTTTAATAATAAGGGGCGTGGCAGTGGGCGGTAATTTATTATTTTGATTTCTTACATGCCAAGTAAGCATTCCTGAAAATTTCATCCAAATCCATCAAGTGGTTCATTTTTTATAGAATTTTTTCCGCATTCCCATACTAATTTCCCCAGTGTGCGTCGTCCTATTGACATTGAAAATATTGCTAAAGACTTACTGAGCCATACACTTCATAAAATTTAAACCTGAAATCTACCTGATCTGATATCTACCTTAATACCAGTTTCACATGCAGGCTTGAACTTCAGATCAGCTGAAATCTTAACAGCGTTTCAGTTTTTTTTTAATTTAACTCGTTTGGTTTCACAGTTTAATCCGAACTTAAGTTCAGTAGAACTTCGTTCAATAAGATACAGCTTTTCTAATAAGAGGTCGTATTTTGAATAGCCCACTATTTCGGTAAGTCTCACTTTTGAAGATGTTCATAGGGTAGACACGTGCATTCAAGAGGACACAAGCGTACAAAGAAACATCTGTCTATCAACTCCCAGGGTGCCCAGTACCATCAACCGAAGATTGGGTTCCAACCCCAGTGGGAAGTTATTGGCGGCAGCAAAGAGAGAGAGAGAGGGGGAAGAGGCATGCGACCACTAAGGCATGCCTCCTTTTCGACAGGCGACAACGGAAGAACTTCCAAGATGGAATCAACGGTGGGGTCTACAGTTCCAGTCAGGATGAACTACTAAGTGAACACCTTATAGGGCTACTACGACATATTCGTAGCAAAGGCCTATAAGTAGCGGTTTGTTCGGCTTTTCGTCTTAGAGTTAAACTAAAGGCCTGGCCCTCCAGGTTGGGGGTCGTGCATCGGGGTGACTGCCCGATCACATGAAGAAGACATGGTTCCGAAACACCAACAAGCCTCGGGTACGAACGGAATTAATGATGACAACCCACGCAAACGATTAAGGCCATCACGCGAAAATGAGGAGGAGGAGGAAATACGACGTCAAACGGCTAAAATCGCAAGAGATTGTTAGAACCTTTTCCGATCATGTCTCCGAAAATCTCCTCAGAAGTCCTTTGCTGCCAGCACGAAATATAGAGAACCAGTGGCAACACTGCCAGGCAACCATCAGAGATGCCGCCTCTGAAGTGCTAGGACTTACACGGCCACCACAACGAAACCGCTGGTTTGACCATGAGTGCCGGCGAGCACATGCAGCTAAACAAGAGGCATACATAGAACCGCTGCAAAGAAGGACACGAGCAGCTAGTGAGCTCTACGAGCAGAAAAGGAAAGAGGAGCATAAACTTCTCAGAAAGAAAAAAAGGGAGCATGAGAAGCGCGCGATCGAGGAGATAAGGGATGTTACAACAGGAGCGAGGTTCGAAAGTTCTACAAAAAGGTGAGACCATCATGGGAACATCGTAGTGGAACCACAGTCAGTGCTGAGGATATGGAAAGACCACTTTTCCAAGCTGTATAATGGCCATGACGAGCAAAACTCCGTCACCAATACAGAACCATTCAATTTGGGTGCAGAAGACCAACAATTCCACCCACCCGACATGGACGAAGTGAACATAGCGATATCTAAACTTAAGTCGAGCAAAACCGCTGGAGCAGACGGGCTAGCCGCCGAACTGTAGTTGATTTGGTTAGGAGCATGCACCAGCTCATCTGCAAAATTTGGTCGAGCAACACTCTACAATACCCTCATCATCACGGTCCTCATGTATGGTGCAAAGACATGGATCATGACAACACCCGGTGAAAACGCTTTGGGCTGCTTTGATAGAAAAATTCTACGAGTGATTTTTTGTCCTGTTTGCATTAATGGAGAATGGAGACGAAGATTCAACCAAGAACGGTACGAACTGTACAGCGACACTGACCTAGCCAGAAAAGTTTGGTATAGGACCTGAACCAACTTGGCGTGCGAAACCGGAGACAGTTAGCTAGGGACCGAGCTGGCTGGAGAAGTTTGTTGGGTGAGGCCCTGGTCCGACCTGGACTGTAGCGCCACCATAAGTAAGTAAATAAGTAGAAATTAAGCCGTTACTAAAAACGATAAACGCTTCAACGACGCATTGAAATTATTAACATTTACTACGAAAATGGTGAAAACTTAGCAGTCACAGCTTGCGAAAAATTTTTGGATCTTCGTGAAGCACCTTGTCGGACCGCAATACTTAAATGGATCCGATCATGAATAAGGGAGATCCTCTAAACTTCTTAACATCGCCTACAAGATCCTCTCTGCCGTAATATGTGAACGTTTAAAGCCTTTCGTCATCAATCTGATTTGGCTTCAGGCCAGGAAAGTCAACCATCGACCAAATTTTCACGCTGCGGCAGATCCTGGAAAAAACATATGAACTCCAAATCGATACCCACCACCTTTTCATCGATTTTAAGGCCGAGACGAACTGTATAAGGCTATGTCTAGTTTTGGCATCCCTGCCAAGCTCGTTCGCTTGGCGAAAGAGAACTCACGCTGCTCCATCAAGGTTGGCAACGACCTTACGGAATCTTTCGACGTCAATAAAGGACACAGACAAGGCGATGTACTGTCGTGCGATTTCTTTAACATCGTTCTTGAGAAGATAGTGCAGAGCTCCACCGTCAACACCAGAGGCACTATCTTCCAAAAATATGTCAACTTCTCGCGTACGCCACCGATGATATTGATATAATGGGAAGAACACAGCGTGATGTCAATGGCGCCTTTGCAAGAATTGAGACAGAAGCGGTAAAAGTGGGTTTAGCTGTAAATGAGGGAAAAACGAAGTGTATGCTGTCTTCGAGGAAGGACACCCAACACCGACGGCTCGGGCAGAACGTCACAATAGACACATACAACTTCGAGGTAGTAGAGGAGTTTGTCTACCTAGGCTCCGCTATAAACACGGGCAATAACACCAGCGCCGAGATCAGACGAAGAATAACTCTTGCCAATCGCTGTTTGTTTGGGCTAAGAAAACAATTGAGTGGAAAAGCCCTCTCTCGAGCAACTAAGGTAAAACTGTACAACAACCTCATCATCCCAGTCCTGCTGTATGGTTCAGAAGCAAGGACTTTGACAAAATCGAATGAATGTGCCTTAGGTTGTTTCGAGAGGAAAGTTCTTCGGGTCATCTTTAGCCCCGTGTGCATTGAATGGCGGAATGGCGAAGAAGATATAACAGTGAACTTTACGGGTTGTACAACGACATTGACCTAGCCAGAAGGGTTAAGGTCCAGAGACTCAGATGGCTCAGTCATTAAGAGCGGATGGACTGCAATGCACCGGCCTGGAAAGCCTTCGACACTATTCCCGAGGAACATAGGAGGAGAGGAAGACCGCGACTCAGGTGGCGCACTGAAGTGGAAGAGGACCTCAATCAACTTGGAGTGCAGAACTGGAGACAGCTAGCTAGGGACCGAGCTGGCTGGCTTAAACTGTTTGAACTGAGTTTAATTTGGAGTTCAAGTGAATCCAAACAAAGTTAATATAAAACCGAATAAATTCTTGAACTGAAATATAAACCAAACGCGAGGTTTAAATTATTATTACTGTTAAACTGGGTGTTGGTTGATGTTCTTCACTCTTACTTTCCCCCGTTTACAAGGAAAGGCTCATTTATGAAAAGTTCACAAGCAATGGAATAGGAAATACTAACAATAACGTTCTTCTTGGAAAGAATTCTCTGTTCTAATTCAAGTTTTGTGAGTTCTTTACAAAAAGCAGTACCTATGACCGATGAACAAAATAATATTTGGCACGACATTAGCATAACGTTTAGCTACTGTAAGTTACTGTTACCAATACTAGTTTAAGTACATTCAATTGAGTTCAAGGATAGGCTTGATTTCATCAATCATGGATTGGATCAATATTTAAGGCAATACCCTGGGGTGAGATTCTGTATGGCGAAAGCGAAAGAACGTTTTCGTTTGTGCGAAAAATTAGCGACACCAAATTGTTTATCGTTTTTCTTTCTTGTTTTGTTTGGTGTCAAAATTTTGATAAAAAACATCTGTAAAGATTATTTTAATAATGTTGCAGCAATTGACGGAGCATGCACCAGCTCATCTGTAAAATTTGTTCGGAGGAAAGCATGCCCGATGAATGGAACCTCAGCATCGTATGCCCGATCCTCAAAACAGGAGATCCCCTGAACTGCACCAATTACAGAGGTATAAGTCTCCTTCACATTGCCTACAAGATCATGTCTGCCGTGCTGTGTGAACGTTTGAAGCCCTTCGTCAACAACGTGATAGGCCCTTATCTGTGTGGCTTCAGACCCGGAAAGTCCACCATCGATCAAATATTCACCCTACGGCAGATCTTGGAGAAGACCCAGGAACTTCAAATCGATACCTGTCACCTTTTCATCGATTTCAAGGCCGCGTATGACAGCGTCTATAGAGACCAACTATATAAAGCAATGTCTAGTTTTGGCATCCGAGAAAAACTCATCCGTCTGTGTAAGATGACAATGGGAAATTCACGCTGTTGCATCATGGGCGGAAAAAAGCTAACGGACGCTTTTGATGTCAAAAAAGGTTTAAGACAAGGCGATGCGTTGTCATGCGATTTCTTCAACATCAGTCTTGGAAAGATTGTGCAAAGCTTCAATGTCAACACCAGAGGAACAATCTTTCAAAAGTCCGTCCACCTACTAGAATATGCAGATGACATTGACATAATTGGAAGAACATAGCGTGATGTCAGTGGAGCATTTGTGAGCCTTGAGACGGAGGCCAGGAAGATGGGTCTAGCGGTTAACGAGGGCGAGACCAAGTTAATGCTGTCGACAAGAAAGGACTACCAACATCGACGTCTTGGAGCAAACGTCAACATAAACAGATTCAACTTCGAGGTAGTTAAGGACTTTGTCTACCTGGAATCCGCTATCAACTCAGACAACAACACCAGCGCTGAAATCAAACGAAGAATCACTCTTGCCAATCGCTGCTTTTTTGGACTTAGAAGGCAATTGAGTAGTAAAGTCATCTCCCGAACAACTAAAGTGACACTCTACAAAACCCTCATCATCCTGGCTTTCATGTATGGTGCAGAGACATGGACTATGAAAACACCTGATGAAAACGCTTTGGGCTGCTTTGAGAGAAAAATTCTTCGAGTGATTTTTGGTCCTGTCTGCATTAATGGAGATTGGCGAAGATTCAACCAAGAACTGCACGAGCTGTACAGCGAAATTGATCTAGCCAGAAAAGTAAAGGTCCAACGACTTAGATGGTTGGGTCATGTTGAGCGAATGAAAAATTATGCTTCGGCTCGTAGTCTTCGAATCCAACCCGGAAGGACGACGCAGAAGAAGAAGACCGCAGCTCCGGTGGAGCACACAGGTGGTAGAGGACCTGAACCAACTTGGCGTGCGAAACTGGAGACAGTTAGCCAGGGACCTAGCTGGCTGGAGAAGTTTTATGGGTAAGGCCCTGGTCCGACTTGGACTGTAGCGCCACTATAAGTAAGTAAGTATTAGTGATGAGTCTTTTCAATTTTTGTATGTTGATTAAATTTTACTTCTATCGATATTTTTTCATTTGTTGTTTTCTCCTTGTTAAATGTGTTTTTAACTTAAGAAGTTAAAATAAATAGAGTGGCGCGACAGCTCTTGAAGAGCCAAGGCCTAAGTGGCTTACTCTCATCAACAATTCTCTAGGTGCGTCTGAAGAATTGAGGGGACCTACAATTTAACGCCGATTCCGAACGACAAAGTTGAGAAGCACTTTTTCATGACAGATGATACTCTTGGAAGTTTTGTCAGTTCTTCGCAAGTGGCAGTGCTCGTGAAAGATGGGCACGGGTAGGGCTCGAACCCACGACGTACTGCTTAACAGCCAACGCACCTAACCACTAAGCTACGGACACTACGAAATTGAAGTTGAAATCTTTAAAAAAGAAAATACATACGCTTTCGTTTTCTTCTTTGTTTTGTCTCATTTAATTTATTTCTCATCTCTCACAACATTTTACAACTGTCAACATCCTAAGAGTAGGCAACACATATTTTTTTGATTTGAAACAAAAACGAATACAAAACCGAAAACGAAATGCGATACAGAATTCAAATTCGCACAATCTCTTTCGTTTTTTTTAAAACGAACGTTCGCTTTCGCTTCGTTTATTACAGAATCTGACCACTGCTTAACTTGACAAACCCTATGGGAATTAAATGCAGATAAAGTTGTTTGAATTGTTTCCGTTTTTCACGATACATTGATACTTTGGCTTAGTAAATAAATTATTAAGTTCGAATTGTTCTTAAATTATAAAGAATAAAATCGTGAAATAGTTCACAGGCTCTAACTACAATACCGGAGCTTTGTAGCATTACAATTATTATGTTTAACTGCTTGTTACCGTTTGTTTACGTTTGATTCTCTTAGAACAAATTAATTTATGGTAAGCACCTTGATTCACTGTATTCACTTCGAGCATAGTAAGACCGAGCCGTTGATGCATAGTAATCAGGCCCAGACAATGGATTTATTTGCGAAAGATTTCCGGTTGATGTTCCACCACTTAAACCATACATGCGCTGCTGTTGTGCCTGCTGGTGCTGTGATTCGTTCATGGTTGAGTTCATTGAAACTGACGACATATTGGCCGCCATAGTCCCAGGGGGCATAAAATGCCGCTGATAATCAGTCGGATGAGGAATGTATTGATGATGTTGAACGGTGTACCTAAATTGATTTTTTGTTTTCAAGGAATTTATGTTTTTTCTATTTTTTTTTTTTTTTTAAGACCTTACTATATAAAAGTTAACTATTGTTTAAATAAACGTAAGATTTCATAATTTTTGTTTAGATTTAATTTCGCACTTTGGTACTTCTGAAGACAAGGAACACAATTTTGTTCGATAAGTATTAAAATATTTTTGTTAATTAGTGAAGTGTTAATAGTTCGATGGATTCAAATGAAATAAAACAATTTTATAGAAAAATGTTTTGATGTTTATATCAACAAAGGAAATGAAAAAAAAAAAAGAAAAACCAACACAGTGTCCACTCAACAATTGTGTGCAATTTAAAAAAATATAAATTTGTTAGCGGCTATGTGTATTGTTCGAATTCTTTTAAAGCTGTGTGGAATGATGTTTTTTTTTTTCTTTTTTGTAATTTCGTTAAAACGACAGAGAATGCGTCGACTAAGGCATGCCTCCTTTTCAATAGACGGCAGGGGAAGAAGTCCCATGATGGAATCAACGGTGGCGTCTACAGTTCCAGTCAGGATGAACTACTTAGTGAACACCTTATAGGGCTACGACGACATATTCGTAGCCCATGTCTATAAGGAGCGGTTTGGTCGGCTTTTCGTCTTAGAGTTTAACTCCACACCTGGCCCTCTAGGTTGGGGTCGTCCTTTGGGATGATTGCCCGGCCACATAAGGAAGAAATTAAAAATGAAGATCAGAGCAGACGATTTAAGGACAACGAATTTCTGTTTTGCACTTGGAATGTTAGGTCCCTTAACAGACCACGTGCAGCCGAACAACAAGCGGAAGCCCTTAACTGCTATAAAGTAGATATAACTGCCATCCAAGAAATGGCATGGGATGGTCCGGGCGATATTTAAATCAGCGTCTATTTGGATGTGGATTTGTTGTTGGGACTCGACTTAGGAGGAAGGTCTTGAGTTTTAACTCAGTGAACTCAGCGCATCACGACAATAATCCCTATCAAGGCTTAATTCACCAGCATCAGCCTCATCTGCGCTCACGCCCCCACTGAGGAAAAGGATGAAGACAGCAAAGACAGATTTTACGAGCTCCTCGACAAATCCTATGAGCCAAGCCCTAGCTATGACATTCAAATCGTCTTTGGAGATTTTAATGCTAAGCCGGGTAGAGAAGAAATCTTTGGTGGAATAATCGGACGACATAGCCTACACGGCACCACGTCCGATAACGGATTAAGGCTAATCGACTTCGCTGGGGGGCGAGACGTAATGGTAGCAAGTACGCGTTTCAAACATCTCGATATCCAAATGAGAATATGGAAATCTCCTGACCAATCAACCGTCAACCAGATTGATCACATTGCGATTGACGCACGACACTTCTCTAGCATGCACGATGTCCGCACATTCCGGGGTGCCAACATCGGCTTAGACCTTGTTGTAGTCAAGGTACGACTGCGGATATCTCGATCAAGGCCAACACGTGAAAATGCTAGGAGAAATTTCAACGTCAACGAAACCGCTGGTTTGACCATGAGTGCCGGCGAGCACATGCAGCTAAACAAGAGGCATGCTAAGCGGCGCTGCAAAGAAGGACGTGAGCAGCTTGTGAGCTCTACGAGCAGAAAAGGAGAGAGGAGCATAAACTTCTTAGAAGAATAAGGGAGCACGAGAAGCTCCCGATCGAGGAGATAGAGGGATTTCAGAACAGGAACGAGGTTCGAAAGTTCTACAAAAAGGTGAAACAAACATCCAGAGCTTATACACCCCGAACCGAAGCCTGTAGAGACCATCATGGGAACATCATAGTGAAACCGCAGTCAATGCTGAGGATATGGAAATACGACTTTTCAAAGCTGTATAATTGCGATGACGAGCAAAACTCCGCCAGCAATACAGAACCATTCAATTCGGGTGCAGCAGGCCCCAACAATTCCACCCATCCGACCTTGACGAAATGAAGATAGCGATATCTAAACTTAAACCTAACAAAGCTGCTGGAGCTAACGGGCTAGCCGCTGAACTGTACAAAGCAGCTGGGGATGATTTGGTTAGGAGCATGCACGAGCTCATCTGCAAAATTTGGTCGAGCAACTAAAGTGACACTCTACAAAACCCTCATCATCCCGGTTCTCATGTATGGTGCAGAGACATGGACCATGACAACACCCGATGAAAACGTTTTGGGCTGCTTTGAGAGAAAAATTCTACGAGTGATTTTTGGTCCTGTGTGAATTAATGTAGAATGGAGACGAAGATTCAACCAAGAACTGTACGAGTTGTACAGCGAATGGAAAATAATGCTCCGGCTCTAAGAGTCTTCGAATCCAACCCGGAAGGAAATCGCAGACGAGGAAGACAGTGACTCACGTGGAGCACACAGGTGGTAGAGGAGCTGTACCAACTTGGCATGCGAAACTGGATACAGTTAGCTAGTGACCGAGCTGTCTGAAGAATATTAATATTTCTTCCATTGAAATTATTAACATTTACTACAAAAATGGTGAAAACTTAGCAGTCACAGCTCTCGAAACATTATTGGGTCGTCGTGAAGCACCTTGTCGGACCGCAATACATAGATTGGTGGAAAATTTCGAAAATCCCGTGCACTTCGCTCAAGAACAGATATGGTCAGACGAATGCATGCCCGATGAATTGTTTGCCCGATCCTGGAAAAGAGAGATCCTCTAAACTGTGCCAACTACAGAGGAATAAGCTACTTAACATCGCCTACAAGATCCTCTCCGCAGTAATATGTGAACGTCTAAAGCCTTTCGTCAACAATCTGATTGGTCCTTATCAATGTGGCTTCAGGCCAGGAAAGTCAACCGCCGACAAAATTTTCACGTTGCGGCAGATCCTGGAAAATTCCTATGAACTTCAAATCGATACTCACCACCTTTTCATCGATTTTAAGGCCGCGTGTGACAGCATCTACAGAGACGAACTGTACAAAGCTATGTCTAGTTTTGGCATCCCTGCCAAGCTCGTTCGCTTGTACAAAATGACGATAGACAACTCACGCTGCTCTATCAACGTTGGCAACGAGCTTTCGGAATCTTTCGACGTCAATAAAGGACACGGACAAGGCGATGAACTGTCGTGCGATTTCTTCAACATCGTTCTTGAGAAGATAGTGCAGAACTCCAACGTCAACCGAGGGAAAAACACAGCGTGATGTCAATGGCGCCTTTGTGAGAATTGAGACAGAAGCGGCAAAAATGGGCTTAGCGGTAAATGAGGGAAAAACGAAGTACATATATGCTGTCTTCGAGGAAGGACACCCAACACCGACGGCTCGGACAGAACTTCACAATAGAAGCATAGGCTCCGCTATAAACACGGACAAGAACACCAGCGCCGAGATCAGACGAAGAATAACTCTTGCCAATCGCTGTTTGTTTGGGCTAAGAAAACAATTGAGTGGAAAAGCCCTCTCTCGAGCAACTAAGGTAAAATTGTACAACATCCTCATCATCCCAGTCCTGCTGTATGGTGCAGAAGAATGGACCTTGACAAAATCGGATGAAAGTGCCTCAGGCTGTTTCGACAGGAAAGTTCTTCGGGTCATCTTTGGCCCCATGTGCATTGAAGGAAAATGGCGAAGAAGATATAACAGCGAACTTTACGGGTTGTATAACGACATGGACCTAGCCAGAAGGGTCAAGGTCCAGAGCCTCAGATGGCTCGGTCATTTAGAGCGGATGGACACTATTCCCGGGGGACGTAGGAGGAGAGCAAGACCGCGACTCAGTGGTGCACACAAGTGGAAGTGGACCTCAACCAACTGGAGACAGCTATCTAGGGACCGAGCGAGACTGTTGATTGAGGCCCAAGTCCACAACGCTCTGTAGCGCCACCTTAAGTAAGCAAGTAAGTGGGTTATATAGACTTTATTTATCTTGATCTTGAAAAACTTATGACTAAGTTCATAGTTCGAAGTAGTTCAATCTTTAGACTATCTGAATTCGTATTTTGTGAACAGTAATCATGGCTAGACAATACAAAAAAAAAAAAAAACATCTTTCCACTTCTCTAAAAAAAAATTGTTTAATGACTGCAACCAAAATTGTGTCTGGGATACGAAAAACAATTAAAATTATAATCGATCTACATTCACAACTACCACTGTATTAAAGAATGTTTTTGTTGTTTTGCTTAGTTGTCGAAAATTGTGAAAATGTACAGAAGCATTGTTTAACCATTAAATTTAACCAGCAAATACCAAAACTTACCGATCCTTCTCATTATTGGCCGAGCTTCGCCCCGAATGTACCGATTCCCTTCCGTTATTGGTCATGGCTTCGGATGCTGGAGCTTGTCCGTAATATTTCTTATACCACTCGGAATATGCCTGTGGATTTGTACGTACCATCTGTTCATAATAGTAAGCTGCATAAGGATCATATCCATATCCAGAATATCCAGCATACATGCTATGACCAGCATAGCGGGGATCCTTTTCTCGCATTCGTGTGTCCTTTTCAATGTCGCTCTCTCGTGCATTACGGCTGCTTGTTTTGCGATATTCATCATATTCATTGCGTGTTTTTTCACGACTTTCTTTGTGGCGGCGTATATCACGATCATCACGATAATCTCTTTCTACTCGCCGGCGATCACCATCAGTACGATGTCCTCCTCGTCTATCGTGTCCGCCACGTTCGTCGCGAGAATCGTACTTTTTATAGCGACGATATTCTTCGTAAGCCTCACGATCACCTCTTTCTCCCCGATCAGCACGATCGACCCGATCCCCACCACGGTCTGCGCCCCTTCGGCGTTCGATACGTATTGAGCTTTCCGTTTCGTATTTCGAATCTGCATCATAGCGACTGCCAGCGTATCGACCACTTTGTTTACCCTCACGGTCATGGTACAATTTTTCGCGGTACCTGTTATCACGATCATCACCCCTGTAGCGTTCACGAACACGCTCACCACCGGCATCTCGGTCTCGTTTATCCCTACGTTTGCGCTCTTTGCTGTCCCTCTCTCTGTCTCTTTCGCTTCGGACGCTGCCTTCACGATATCGCCTCCGTTCTCTATCACTAGAGAACTCCGATTCTTCGCTTTCGTATCGGTTTTCTTTGGACTCCTGGACAGGCCGTCGTTTTTTAGTTTCATTATCTGCTCCTAGTCTCCGAGATTTATTGTAGTGACGGTCACGCTGATCACTTTCATCATTTCCAGTTGAAATATTTGATAGATCCTTAAGATTTATGTCCTGAACCGCACTAGCTTCTTGTTTCTTATTTTGACTTCCTTGAACTTGACGATCAAAACTATTGGCTCCAACAAGTTCCTCATCGCGAGCGTTTTGTACAGGACTTATGGGTCGATGCTGATGATTATTATGATGTTGCGACGTTTGCGAAGGCTGCGGATGTTGATGTTGATCTTCAACATTTTCTCCGTCCAATTCCACTTCTCTCTGCTCGACCTGAATCGGAAGAACTATAGGAGTGGCCGATGAACCATCTTCTAAGCCAGTTACTACGCGCTGTTCTTGAACATCACTTTCTCCAGGAACCAAGTATAAATTTCGATCGGCCGTAATGTCAATTTGACTTGGTAAACTGTTATTCTGATTATTGTCGGATGAAGTGGCAAATGTAGATCTTTGCGGCTGAGTGGGATCTGTATCCTCACCATCAGCTTGGCGCTCAATATTCAGACTACTGGCATCCTCTGTTCCTAGAATGTGACGAGATTCGTTTTCTGGCTGTCCTAGCACAAGCCTCGATAACCCAGGAGGTGGAAAGTCGTCCGTTTCGTTATATTGCTCCTGGGTAGCGATATTAAATGCACTGTCAGCATGACCACCGCCAATTTCTGATAAGTGACTGGTTTGAAGATATTCATTGCGATCGTTATTGGGTGCGATTTCTTGATTTTCGTGCAATATCTCTGAGTTATCAGGAGCGATAACTTCATGGTTTTCCACCGATGGATTAGCAAAATCTTCAGGAGGTGGAGGAGGAGATGCATAAAATGCAGCTGGTGGTGAAACAATGTTAGATTGTTGTACATTTGCTGGTGGCTCAAGAACAGCCACACGATGGTGTTGTGGTAATCCAGCTCGTTTAAATGGATTGTTCGAAGGCGCCGCGGAAGACGTTGGACCACTATTAACCACATGTGGCGGCAGTGTTGGATTTGATGACATTGTTGATTTTAATATTGAAGCTGTTGCAGCACTAGCTGGTGGTGGAGCATGTTGTTCTGGTCGATTTTGAAATGCATGAGGAGGAGTTGTTGGCCCAATAGAATTGACAGTATCGTGTAATGTTCCAGGCGGACTGGCGAATTGTCGGGGTGGTTTTGGTACGGGCTTAGCCTGAGAAACATACACAGGACTTGGTATATTGTTGTTTGCCTGCATGCTTTCGGGCATACTTGATAAATCGTTCAGAGGAAGATTAGTTGGTTTAACTTGAATTGTTGAATCATGCTCAAGTGGTTGCGAAATAGTGGACAATATAGGTTGTTGCAATGTTCCTGTGTTGTTTGAGACTGGTGGGGGCTCGGTTTTGTCGTTGGGTCCGTGAAGGGGAGGTTTTAGAGAATTCTGATACAAGTCATCAGATCCTTGATTTTTACTTTGTTGGGCGTTTTCTTCAGAAAGTCCCCATTGCCAGTTGTCATTGGATTCTATGCGGAAACTGTCATCTATGCCTGTTGAATTGGCCTGCAAAGTGCCAGTGCCAGCAATAGCGGTTGCAACATGCGGTTGCGGTAATTGGGGCTGTTGTTCTAGTTGTTGGTGCTTTTGGGGATTATTTTCATTCCAATCCCAATCGCCCCAGCCGTCATTAGAGTTGTTCGGCCTATTATCAAAATATTCTGTGGCCTCTTGGACGTTATCCATTTGCTGTGTAGTTTGACGCGAATAGCTTACAGGAACTGCAGGAACAATAGGAGTCGTCAATGTGTCGTTTTGTGGCGAATCGATAGGTTGTTGGACATTTTGCTGTTGGTATTGTTGTGGAGATGGGTATGTCGCTGGCGCCGATTGTAATGTGGGGTACTGTTGTTGTTGCGTTTGATTGAAATTATCGTTATTCAAAAAATATCCTGATGTCGATAGTGCTGCTTGTTGTTGCCGTTGAACTGGGGGAACTTGGTAATCCTGCGATGTCCAATTGTTATTCAGGGGTTGTTGTTGGTTCGGTTGAGACATTGTTGTTAAAACATTATTATCTGGTTTTTGTTGAAAGGCATTGCTCATAGGATTTGTAGCCCAATTGTTTGGCGGCGGTTGCTGAATTGGTTGCATGAGTTGTTGTTGGTTAAAGGTTGGCTTCCAAACCGACTGAAAACAACGAACACATTATTTAACAAAAAATAATTGCTTTATTTAATAAAGAATTAATTGTTTTAATTAAATAAAAATATATACCTCGTTTCAGTAGTCTACGATAGAGGAAGGAGAAAGTAGAAGGAAAGACAAAATGTTCCTGAATATAACATACAATGTATAGGACTGGCTTACGCAGAAGGTGTATGAAAGAGGGAAGCAATACTTTACTACTTGCTTGTGTTGTGATGCAGTTAATTGTCATTTTATCTAAAGACGGGGCCAGTTTGGATTGATATTTTCACAAGAGTTAAAGAAAACTACCACAATCTTTAAGACTTATTAAACTTGTAAATTTTTGAATCTGACTATCTTCTGGACTATGTAGTGTTGTAAATTAAAAATTTGTTCTCTGTAACTCGACTATCAACCGAACCATTGTATTCAGACGAAAGCTGAATAGATAAAAGATAGTCATCAAACATTTAAAGGTAGACACGTGCATTCAAGAGGACACAAGCGTCTAGCGACACAACATCTGTCTATCAACTGGTAGATCAACTGTTCACCTCCCCGCGATGAACATCGGGTGCCCAGTACCTTCAACCGCAGATTGAGTTCCCACCCCAGTGGGAAGATGTTGGCGGCAGCAAAGAGAAAGAGGGGGAGGAGGTATGCGTCCACTAAGCCATGCATCCTTTTCAACAGGTGGCAGCTGAAGAAGGAAGAACTCCCAAGATAGAATCAACGGTGGCGTCTACAGTTCCAACCAGGATGAACTACTTAGTGAACACCTTATAGGGCTACTACTACATATTCGTAGCCGGGGCCTATATGGAGCGATTTGGCCGGCTCTTCGTCTTAGAGTTAAACTAAAGACCTGGCCCTCCAGGTTGGGGGTCGTGCGTCGGGGTGACTGCCCGGACACATAAAGAAGAATCTGAAAATCTCCAAGTCCTTTGCTGCCAGCACAAAATATAGAGAACCATCGGCAACACTGCCGAGCAGCCATCAGAGATGCCGCCTCTGAAGTGCTAGGTCTTACACGGCCACCACAACGAAACCCCTGGTTCGGCGATGAGTGCCGGCGAGCGCATGCAGCTAAACAAGAGGCATACAAAGCGGCTCTGCAAAGAAGAACACGAGCAGCTCGTGAGCTCTGCGAGCAGAAAAGGAGATAGGAGCATCAACTTGTCAGAAAGAAGAAAAGGGAGCATGAGAAGCACGCGATCGAGGAAATAGAGGGATGTCACAACAGGAACGGGCTCGAAAGTTCTACAAAAAGGTGAAACAAACATCCAAGGCTTATACACCCCGAACCGAAGCCTGTAGAGACCATCATGGGAACATCATAGTGGAACCGCATTCAATGCTGAGGATATGGAAATACGACTTTTCCAAGCTGTATAATGGCGATGACGAGCAAAACTCCGCCAGCAATACAGAACCATTCAATTTGGGTGCAGCAGGCCAACAATTCCACCCACCCGACCTTGACGAAGTGAAGATAGCGATATCTAAACATAAGTCGAACAAGCCGCTAGAGCAGACGGGCTAGCCGCCGAACTGTACAAAGCAGCTGGAGATGATTTGGTTAGGAATATGCACCAGCTCATCTGCAAAATTTGGGTCGGAGGAAAGCATGCCCCATGAATAGAACCTCAGCATCCAATGCCCGATCCTCAAAAAAGGAGATCCCCTGAACTGCACCAACTACAGAGGTATAAGTCTCTTTAACATCGCCTATAAGATCTTGTCTGCCTTGCTGTGTTAACGTTTGAAGCCCTTCGTCAACAACCTGATAGGTCCTTATTAGTGTGGCTTCAGACCCGGAAAGTCCACCATCGATCAAAAATTCACCCTACGGCAGATCCTGGAGAAGACCCAGGAACTTCAAATCGATACCTGCCACCTTTTCATCGATTTCAAGGCCGCGTATCACAGCGTCCATAGAGACCAACTATATAGAGCAATGTCTAGTTTTGGCATCCGAGAAAAACTCATCCGTCTGTGTAAGATGACAATGGAAAATTCACGCTGTTCCATCATGGTCGGAAAAAACCTAATGGACGCATTTGATGTCAAAAAAGTTTTAAGACAAGGTGATGCGTTGTCATGCGATTTCTTCAACATCATTCTTGAAAAGATTGTGCAAAGCTCCAAAGTCAACACCAGAGGCACAATCTTTCAAAAGTCCGTCCAGCTACTAGGATACGCAGACGACATTGACATAATTGGAAGAACACAGCGTGATGTCAGTGGAGCGTTTGTGAGCCTTGAGACGGAGGCCAGGAAGATGGGTCTAGCGGTTAACGAGGGCAAGACCAAGTTAATGCTGTCGTCAAGAAAGGACTACCAACATCGACGTCTTGGTGCAAACGTCAACATAGACAGATTCAACTTCGAGGTAGTTAAGGACTTTGTCTACCTGGAATCCGCTATCAACTCAGACAACAACACCAGCGCTGAAATCAAACGAAGAAACACTCTTGCCAATCGCTGCTTTTTTTGGACTTAGAAGGCAATTGAGTTATAAAGTGAGACTCTACAAAACCCTCATCATCCCGGTCCTCATGTATGGTGCATGGACCATGAGAACATTGCATGCACGATGAATGATGAACTTCAGCATTGTTTGCCCGATCCTGAAAAAGGAAGATCCTCTAAAATGCTCCGCAGTAATATGTGAACGTCTAAAGCCTTTCGTCAACAATCTGATTGGTCCTTATCAATGTGGAGTATGACAGCATCTACAGAGACGAACTGTATAAAGCTATATCTAGTTTTGGCATCCCTGCCAAGCTCGTTCGCTTGTGCAAAATGACGATGGAGAACTCACGCTGCTCCATCAAGGTTGGCAACGAACTTACGGAATCCTTCGACGTCGATTTCTTTAACATCATTCTTGAGAAGATAGTGCAGAACTCCAACGTCAACCAAGGGAAGAACACAGCGAGATGTCAATGGCACCTTTGTGAGAAATGAGACAGAAGCGGCAAAAAGGGGTTAAGCGGTAAATGAGGGAAAAATGAAGTGTATGCTGTCTTCGAGGAAGGACACCCACCACCGACGGCTCGTAAAGAACGTCACAATAGACGCATACAACTTCGAGATAATAGAGGAGTTTGTCTACCTAGGCTCCGCTATTAACACGGGCAATAACACCAGAGGAGGCGCGGAGATCAGACGAAGAATAACTCTTGCTGATCGCTGTTTTTTTGGGCTTAGAAAGCAATTGAGCGGAAAAGCCCTCTCTCGAGTAACTAAGGTAAAACTGTACAACACACTCATCATCCCAGTCCTGCTGTATGGTACAGAAGCATCGACTTTGACAAAATCAGATGAAAGTGCCTTAGGTTTGTTTCGAGAGGAAAGTTCTTCGGGTCGACTTTTGCCCCGTTGCACTGAAGGGGAATGGCGAAGAAGATATAATAGCGAACATTACGGGTTGTACAACCCAGAGGGACGTAGGAGGAGAGGAAGACCGCGACTCAGGTGGCGCACTCAAGTGGAAGAGGACCTCAATCAACTTGGAGTGCAAAACTGGAGACAGCTAGCGAGGGACCGAGCTGTCTGGCGGAGACTGTTGATTGAGGCTCAAGTCCACAACAGAAGTAAATAAGTAAGAATTGGAATAAACCATTATTTAAGTTAAATGTAAATTTTTAATACTGAATAACTTTAGCAACTCTTTTTTGCTTCTTTGTAAGTGAGCTATTTTAGTCAAATGATTTCGGAAGCAAATAAAACTACTCTTATTTCAACTTTAGCTAATTACAATCCATAGTTATTTCCCAACAATTTTAATCTACTTTTATTTTTAACATGATCTTTCTCAAACCTATGTGGAATAATTATTCGATTAGTTAACATTTCTATCATCGACAAAATCCAGACCTAGGTTAGGTTTGCATTCATAATATTAATGTATTTGTTTGAACCGGTTCCTGTGTAGTATTTGTTTAAGTTGTACTCAACTCAGCTCCACATTGCTACAAATCTGTGTGTTGAACACAGTAACAAAGCAACTAGTATCTCTTGAAAAGTTGCAGTGGAAATTCAACTAGAACACTTTCATGACGTTTTCGATCGTTAGTGAAAATATAAATGTGTTAGACTTGATAGTTTCCGGGAGTATTTGGGTAAGTTTAAAATAAAAAAAAGGAGATAAAAGTAAGCACAATTTTTCCAATGTGTAACAGAAAAATAAAGAAAAATACAACATTTAAAGCAACTAACTACATTTTGATCTACTTCCAGCACAAGCTTTTTACCTGTGAGCCAAAGGGTACCGCACTAAAGTGATCATTAGGGCCACCAACAGCAGCACCCACCTGCGCTTGAAGTGGCTGCTGGTGTGATACCAACGATTGTTGTTGAGGATTGGCCATATTCGCCTGCTGGCGATTAGGAACCCACGACATATCCGTCACTTTTGTTAATTAATTGAATAATCGATATTTTTTTCGTTCGCCAGTCCCAATTTCCAGTTTCAATATTAGAATCGTATGCACTGTTGGACTCGATTGAACTTATCCCCACTTTTCTGCACAAATATATAATTTACCTATCAAGCATTGTCAATAATCTGGAATTCATATTCGTTTTCTTTTTGTTTTAAATTTTATTATTTATTCGTTTTCGTTGATTGTGCAAGTTAATCGCAAGTGAATTTTTAATAAAAATTCTCTAAGGTGATTGACGGGTTCAGTGCGAAGTTTACGACGTGGATGTTTTCGTTCGGGGTTGCTTACGAATGAAGTTGAGCTAAGAGAAATGCTATTTCAATGCAATTAATCTACTTTTTGATCCCAACATCTATTTGCGTATTTTTTGGTGATAAATTGAAGCAGAAAATAAAACTTTTATCGATGAATTGTACAAATTTTGTCAATTTTTTCACAAAAAAATCACCACAATGAAGAGACGAAAGAAATTTACTGTGTGAAAAAAAACACTAATTAAAAAATGACAGATGTATACTAGTGGTCTCTTTCTTATCGGCTCACAAGAAATTTTTTTAGTGGCACCAAAAACAAAACGATAACTGTTATACTTGCACCAATAACCGAACACTGTAGTCTTTTTTTTCTTTTTAAATGTAGACCTATGCGAGTCGACAGGTTTCCGAAATAGTTTTTGAAACCAAAACAAGATTTTTTTTTTTACTTTTGCAGACTTTCACCTATGGTTGAGAAAAAAACACAAGGACTATTTACCTAAGCATGCACGAACATATAATTAGCAAGACACTGGATAATTTAATGGATTTGAACTTGTATTTTGTTTTGTTTTTTTATTGATGCAAAATTCTTCGTATTTTTGAAGAAAATTTGGCTTTTTACAAGTAAAAAAGGCAGACAATTGATAGCGTAGAAAAAACTTACTGCCAACTTGGAACTTAAAAACTTTCGTTTTCAACCTGTCAAATGAAAAAGCGGAAGGGTTGCTATTTGGAAAGTAGCCAAAACGGGATGGCGATAGAGACAGGTTTTTGACAAAAGTAAAATTGAACAGGGATGAAAAAGAGTAAAATTGGAGGATGAAGCAAATAAATTGAAACTTAACTGCATATTTCATAATTTCACTGCTTTACTGCAGTGCAGTCGAAATTTATTCCAAATGTACTTCGCTTAATACCGTAATTAGGGTTGGTGAAAACGTAGTATAAATCTACTTCTTAATTCCAAGATTTACCATACAAATTTAAATCAGACAGAGATTTAAAATCAATCTTCTTCTCGTTGGAATTCGAAATGAATTTTGATTGAGACTTTAAGGTTACAGTTGCTGTCTTATATGCTGATTCCACTGACGCTAATAACAAGATTTAGTGATGTAGATTGAAGATGGAATGAGAAGACTTTCTTGGCTGGAGCGTTGTCGTCCATTCGCTCGATGTGGCCGAGCAAATGTATTCGTCTTTTCTTCTCCTTCTGGACTACATCCACATCTTTGTACAGCTCGTACAGTTCTCGGTTGAACCTTCTCCTCCTTTCGCCATCGTCGCAAACGGGACTAAAAACTGTGGAAGAATTTTTCTTTCGAAAGTTCCCAGTATCAATTCACCTCTTTTACTTATCGTCCAGCACTCGGCGCCGTAGATTAAGACTCGTAAAATCAGAGTTTTGTATAGCATCGCCATCATAAGCTCTTGGCGGTGGATGCTATCATAAGCAGCTTTGAAGACGATGAAAAGATAGTGGGTTTCAACTTGAAATTCGTTGGTCTTTTCCAGAATCTGCCTCAGTGTGAATATTTGGTCTATCGTTCCTCTGCCTGGCCTAAAGCCACACCGGTTCGTTCCGATTATTGTGTTGCAGAACGGTTTAAGACGCTCACACAGTACTTTGGATAGGATTTTGTATGCAACATTAAGCAGGGATATGCCGCGGTAATTTTTGCATGACATGGGATCACCTTTTTAGTAGATGGGGCATATGGAGCTTATCGACCAGTCAGTGGGCATGCATTCTTCCTCCCACACTTTGTTGATGACCTGGTGCATGCGGTTCAACAAAACACTTCTCACATATTTAAAGAGTTCCGCAAGTATGCCATCCGACCCGTCGGACTTGTTATGTTTTAGCTTCTGGATGGCTCTTTCTACCTCTTCTGTTGGCTGGGACTGGATAGTCTCCGATTGGTCTTGCTTCTCATTCGTCATAAGGTCGCTCGACATTTTGCGCATTCAGCAGATGTTGGAAGTGCTGCTTGAAAACATTAACAATTCCATGTGCTTCGGTGACTAAGTTTCCTTCACTATTTCAAAGAGCCTGTGTTCCGGTTCTGAAACCAGAAGCTAATTGCTTTGACCTTTTAAAGAAATGCCGGGTGTTGTTCATGGCCCTAGACACTTCTAGACCTATGATCATTTCTCCCTTTTGTTCGGTACTTTTCTCTTGCTGCTCTTGTTTTCCGTTGCAACATCTGCAAACGTGCATTTTCCGTCTCTCTTTTCAATAACGGGTTCTTTTTCGAGGGTGGCTGGTAACCTATGGTGGTCTTGGCTACATTTTTATTATTTCGCAATAATGGTTCCACAAGGTGTTGACATCTGTGGTATTTGGGAGGACGGCGGAGAGTGGCTCACTCAGGCGGCGCTCACTGTAGTCTCTGGCATTATGCGGAGTGCTAAGGCAATCGATGTGTTTTTTGTCGTTTCAAAGTCGAGCTCTAAATTAAGCCTCGAAAAGTGCGCCGATTAACCCACGGTCGATTTGGTTAGTGGTTCGATCATCCGGAGATCCCCAGGCTGCTGTGTAGATCTTTTGTCTTGGAAAGCTAGTTCTACCTATCACCGTATTACGAGCTGCAGCAAAGTCGATTAGTCGGAAGCCGTTATCTGTTGTAAAACTTCGTGTAGGCTTTGCTTTCCAACTAATCCGCCAAAGATGTCTTCCTTCCAGTTTTTAGCATTGAAATCTTCAAGTACGATTTTGACGTCGTACTCTGAACAGGCTCCGTAGGCTCTATCCAGAAGTCGTAAAAATTCTCCTTGCATCATCGGTAGAGGCGTGTGCACATATTATACTGAAATGTATTAAATAAATGCAATGTATTTTTGAAAATTTTATTTGAGTATATCTAGTAATATAATATAACTAGCTGACCCTGCAGACTTCGTACTGCCTTAATCGATAATCGATAAGGATAACCCTCTACCACTCTACCCAACATACTACCTCCTTGTGCTACCCAGTACGTCTACCCATATCCGCTACCCCGTTACGACACTACTCTGTTACGCTACCAATTATTTCTACACGCTTACCGTTACACCATTAGCCAGAAACCCACTTCTCATTACTCGCAACGCGCAACCAATTTTTTTTTGGCATTTCAATTTTTCCATTTTTTCATTTTTTTTTTTTTTTACTATTTCTTGCTTACCAGTTCCCCATCACAAATTTTCCAGTTTCCCTTTGAAAACCAGTGAGTTTTCCGAGTTCCTTGCTAAAACCCATTTTTTAATTTTCCAGTTTTCCATTTGAAAACCTCTGTACCTAATATTACATGAAACTTTCCCTTTGAAAACCAATGAGTTTTCCGAGTTTCATTCGAAAAGCGATTTTGAAATTTTCCAGTTTTCCATTCGAAATTTTCCGGTTTTCCACTTGAAAACCAATGCATCCACAATTTCATGCAATTTTCCATTTGAAAACCAATGGGTTTTCCAAGTTTTTCATCAAGAACTTTCTATTTTACCATTCTAAAACCCATTTTCAACCAAAAAATTCCAACCAAAAGATCTAATTTCCGACTTTTGTTTGGTTTTTCCAGTTTTTCCACTCTCCCATGAGGTTTTTCCAAATTTTTTATTCACAGAAATCATCACTGAATACAACAGTATCAAACATGAAAATTTCACAAACATCTGTTAGGCCATTTCGGAGTCTATAAGAGACATACAAACAAACACACATCCATTTTTATATATATAGAGATATAATTTTAATAATTCTTCTTGATTGAACACGTTTTCTCTTCGACGAAAATTCTAGAATGAATCCGTTATTTTTACAAAAA
Organism: Sphaerophoria rueppellii; assembly: GCA_920937365.1. Taxonomy (NCBI): domain Eukaryota; kingdom Metazoa; phylum Arthropoda; class Insecta; order Diptera; family Syrphidae; genus Sphaerophoria; species Sphaerophoria rueppellii. The sequence continues at coordinate 78,245,566 of CAKKXW010000001.1, forward strand.
ATGGTTCTTCTTTCTTTTTTAGGCCGTGTCCGAATTGGGTAAAAAGTGGTTAAAACCCCAACGCACAACCCCCAACCTGGAGTACCAGGCACTTGATGTGACTCCAAGTGCAAGAGCCGGAAAAACCGCTCCTTTTACGGCCTGGGCTTCAAATAAGTCGAAGTAGCCCGTAAAG
>CAKKXW010000001.1:78252687-78267360 GCA_920937365.1 Sphaerophoria rueppellii
CTATTCCACTCATTGCACTTATTTAAATACCTAAATTAAGTCATGCAAATCAAAAATAAAGGTGACAAAAAAATTAATTATATTCTTTTCATATGAAAAAAACTAAAAAAAAAAAATGAATAATCACTGACTTGAAGCAATTAAATTGCCATAACTCGGCTTTATGCAACTTTACGCAGCTGAGTTTTTGAGGACATGTTAAGGAATATGTGGGCATTCATCCCTCACTTAGTTTGGTTTGACGGGTTTTGACGTTTTTTATATGAGCCAAGTTAAAATTCAAAAATAGGTGCAAAAAGTGATTTTTTTTTGTTTTTTTTTCATTAAAAAAAAGATATGCATTTTTTTCTGTTTCCAAAATTTGATTAAAATAATGTCAAACTTTTCAAAAAAAAAAAAATGAATGGATTTACTTGCACCGTTTTTCTAATATTCAAGTTCGAAGTGCAACAAAAAACAAAAAAAAATATTTTTTTTTTTTTTTTTTTAATATTTTCTGACTTTGATCTGACTTTGGCTCCTCAAGCCAAACCGTTCATCAAATATTTTTTTTGATTTTGGATTCTTACACTTTAAACAATTCTAAACAAAATGTGATTTTTACTTTTTCAAAATAAAATCACGCGAAAAATGATTATTGCCACGTTCCTCGCCTAAACGGGCCACTGTGCGACGTTCAAATTCACTTGAGCTACAAAATCGGCATGGTTGAAGACGCAACTGCCAGAATAAACGAAGATTTGATGTGTATAAACCAGTGGTCCAGGGAGAATCATCTTAAACTTAACCCTAAAAAATGACAGGCAATTGTTATCAGTAACACTGCAATAGATACTTCTTATTTCCCTAGTATTGAACTTGAAGGAAAAACGTTAAGCTACGTTAGAACAGTTAAGAACCTTGGGTTTGTTTTTAACCAGAAACTTACATGGGACGATCACTTGACTTGTGCTGTTGGTCGAATTTATGCTGCTTTGTGGGTTTTATATATATCTGCCAGGACCCATGTTCTGTAACTTAGGTGATTACTTATCGCAGTGATAAAAATGAAACAGAAAATTCCACTTTTATCACATTTGCTTAAAATAGGGTTTCTGTAACTGAGAGTGATAACTTAAGACTTCCAATGGTAAGTCCAGTAGAATGTGGTAAATTTGACACTAGAAATTTGTTAACTTCACCATTTTGTTTATTTTTCAGCATTTGTATGTATCTTTTTCCTATCAAAGAATTTTAAAGTTGATTTTTGTTTCATTTTGTAAGTAACATGTACCTACTTTTGTTTGTTTCCATGGGAGAACTTCACTGTAAAATGAATGTAGATACAAAAAAGGACTGAAGACTCATACAGAATAGTCAAAACGTCTTAGCTTGTTCTTTAAAGATTATTTTATTAAAACAACGTTAAAAATAAAATAACAAAATAAAATAAAACATTTTGTTCATGCTTTGATTTTGATACCCTTCTTGCTGGTAGTCTTGACACGATACACTTCTTTGCCATAGCGTTGACCTTTACGAAGGATGAACGAGAATTCCAAAGTTCCTGTATGAGCATTAGACCTTTGTTGGTTGCTATTTGCTGTGATGCCACGACGACGTTCGTCTTCCTCATCGGCTTCTGCTGCTTCGCTTTTCTTCTCCTCTTGGGTATTTTCATTTTGAGTGCAACCAAACGCTTGATAATTGAAAAACGTAAATAGAAGGCAACATTTGTGTAGCATAATTGTGTCTTGTTCTTAAAAAAAAAAATAACAAAATTGGAAAGTTCATTCACTTTTGTCAAAAAATTCTATAATTGGAATTACCTAGAACATTTTTACTCTCAAGTAACTCAAAAAATCTTAGACAAGATTTTTCTTATCACCAACAAAATTGCAAGTGATAATATTTTGTTCTTCATCTGACAAAATTATCGAACTTGAAAAATACAGAACACCAGTTATCGATAATTTTCCAGTGTTTCTGTTGAGTTCGTTCCAGGTGATAAAATTAACGATTTTCAAAGTTACAGAAACCCTACAACGTGATAACTTGAAATTTGTTTCGATTTCGCGCGTTTATCACTTTTTTCTTGCGAGTGATAAGTTACAGAACATGGGTCCAGTTGTCTTCCAGTTTCAACAAAAATGACTATAGCAAAAACTCTTGTCCTACCAACACTTTTCTATGGCAGCCCGATTTTCTGTGCCCTTGACAGCGCTAATAAACGAAAACTTCAAGTCGTGTTTAATAATGTTGTTCGTTTTATTTATGACTTGCGACGGTTCGATCATGTTTCGATGCAAGCAAGTAGTGTTTTCAACATGACCTTTAACAACTACGTAAACTATCAAACTTTGACATTTCTTTTTAGTAAGTCTAAAAAGAAATGTCAATGTCATACTAGAACTCCTGAATATCTATACGAAAAACTTAGTTTCCCAGTGTCACAAAGAAGTAATGTTCTAATTGTCCCTACTTTCAAATTCAGAAACTCAAAACAACAGTTCTTTGTACACGCTGTTGCCCTTTGGAACTCCTTGCCTGCTAACCTGAGGGGGATACATAGAAGCACTCGTTTTGAGAACTCTTTAAAGAACTTATACAAATGTTGAAAATTTTTCCAAAATAAAAATCACTTTGTCTTAGAATTTAAAAATTATATTATTTTTTTTTTTGTGTACATAATATATATAAAGGGTCATGACCATTTATTTATATTTATCTTATTTTCTTAATTTCAAGCCAAATTGTAAACCTTTTATAATAATTTGATTCTTCTTTTTTGTATTATTTGATTAAATTTAAATCTTGAGATAACAAGTATTAAAAATAAGACAACATGTTTTAAAATGCTTAATGTTTAAAATAAATACAAAAAATAAAAATGATGCTTTTAACCCTGTTCGGGATAAAAGTTCTCATTCCAAGAAGAATCTACGTCACTATCGAGGAAGCATAGTGACCAGTTAAAGATCCTGGTCACTGTTTGGCAAAATATATAAATGCTGGTGTGCCAACAGTCACCAACCCATAAACACTTATCACATTTTTCATATACCTTTTCCAGGCCCACGTCCCTATTATTCCGGATATGGAACTGCATTGGCATAATAATTTTTGTTTGTCTCTCTCTTTTGCAATAACCAATTGAATTTCACATCAAAAGTAACTCTCGTTGTTTTTTTCTGTTATATTTCAGGTACAAAATATTGATGATGTATTGCAAAGAGGAACAGTTTTGTCAGGTAATTTAAGTTAAATTTTTTGCCAAATAACTAAAACACATAAATTGCCTTTCCAGAACTTGATACGAAAACTCAGAACCTCTCAATGATGTCGCAGAAATACAAAAAAGATGCAACATATTTGAATCGTAAATCAATGTATGTTAAGGCAGCTGCTGCCGGAATTGTTGTTGTAGTGTTTATATTATATTTTTGGGTATTATAAGAAAAATAGAAAAAAAAAGAAGCTATATAAAAAGAAAACGAACTCACTGTGCATAAATTATTTTTAAAAAATATATTACTTTAAAATTCAAAAACAAATCGAAGTATTGAGTTCAGAAAATGCATAATAACTTTTTAGAATTCTTCTTTCATACTTAGTCTTCACTAGAAACCAATCATCTATTTCTGCCAGCAGAACTGCAGCCAGAAACTTCTTCTTCAGTCACGTTTCCGCCATCGGAATCCGATGAAGACGAAATTTCATCCCAAAGTTTCTCATCGGAGAAAAGATAGTTACTTGGCTCCATTTCCAGTTGTTCTCGTTTAAGGCGCCTTTCTGCGCGTTTTTTCTCAATCAATTCCTTTTCGATAGTTTCTTGGCTTTTTTCATTGTATTCTTTTTGGATAAGTTTTTCCATTGTTTTTTGGTATGAATTCTTTTCCGCTTCGAGGTCATCATCTGGAAAATAAAAATTGCACAATTGAAATTATGAAAGCTTATCGAAAATTCTGGCTAAGGTATCTGAGAATGTTATGATCCAGATTTCGTTATTTCAAACCAGCATGAGGCAAACAGTTGAGAAAAAAATGCTAAGAAAACAATTGAGTGGAAAAGCACTATCTCGAGCAACTAAGGTAAAATTGTACAACACACTCATCTTCCCAGTCCTGCTGTATGGTGCAGAAGCATGGACCCTGACAAAATCGGATGAAAGTGCCTTAGGCTGTTTCGAAAGGAAAGTTCTTCGGGTCATCTTTGGCCCCGTGTGCATTGAAGGGGAATGGCGAAGAAGATACAACTTTACGGGTTGTACAACGACATGGACCTAGCCAGAAGGGTCAAGGTCCAGAGACTCAGATGGCTCGGTCATTTAGAGCGAATGGACACCAATGCTCCGGCCCGGAAAGCCTTCGACACTCCGAGGGACGTAGGAGGAGAGGAAGACCGCGACTCAGGTGGCGCACTCAAGTGGAAGAGGACCTCAATCAACTTGGAGTGCAAAACTGGAGACGACTAGCTAAGGACCGAGCTAGCTGGCGGAGACTGTTGATTGAGGCCCAAGTCCACAACGGACTGTAGCGCCACCTTAAGTAAGTAAGTAAGTCTCTGTGGCCTGGCACCCAAATGAGGTGAATCTTAAACTGTTCCGTCATCTCATCCAGAGATGATCGACAATCGTGGACTATTTGAGAGTTTGTGGAGACAGACGCGAGAGATGTGAGAGCGGCTTGGCTGTCCGAGAAGATTCGTATATCCTTGCAAGATATAACGTTTTCTTTGAGCCAGGATAGTGCCTCTTTTATCGCCATTACTTCTGCCTGGAATACACTATATTGATTGGGAAGTCTGTACTTCCAACTCCGTAATCGGTCTTTGAACCACTTGTATAGAAGTGTACCGCATTGTCTTCCAGGGATCTCTCTTCTTCCCAGGACGATCTTGAAGGGATGGAGACATGGAAGCTTTTATCGAATACCATTTTTGGAGTGGTATAGTCTAGGCGATCTGGGATAGATCTCAAATTGTCTAGAATAGTAGTATGACCAGTATTGTTACTGTTGACATGAGTTGGCTGCCACCATTTTGGAGAAGATGTCAAGAGGTGTTAGGTTTAAAAGCACTTCCGAGGCTACTGTTGGTGTTGAGCGAAGTGCTCCTGTGATGCACATACCTACTGACCGCTGGACTTTGCTTATCTTATTTAGATTTACCATCTTGTCCAGTATCCAGACGAAAGCGATAAGATTTGATGTTTTACGTGTTAGAAGTCTCATCGCATTTGCAGCTTAGTAACAATAAGAGGCTTAAATTAAAATAGGTGCCGAAACATCTGAAAGCGCTTTAGAAATTCCTTAAAATTACAAAGAAGCTATAACTAGGACAACAATTGAGGCAGAGAAGCATGAATTCGAAGTACGATCCTTCAATTACCTTGGATCAGTACTTGCAGTCAATTGCAATAAATGGAAGAAGAAATATGCGGACGGCTAATCAAAGCCACTCTTTTAGTCCGTAAACCTTATAATTAGATCGAAAGATAAGGGATAAGACGGTTAGTCCTCAGTTACGTATCCGAGATTTGGGTGCTTAGCCAAAGGCAATCTGAACTCTTAGCCGCGTTCGGGAGTAAAATCGTTGTCGATTCCGGATACGATATAATCATACGTCAAAAAATAAACTTGGAAGACTCCGGTTAGAGAACGGATCAATGTCCATAGGAATTCATAAGCCATGAGTGCTATTTAGGCCAGAAAACCCAGGACCCATCTCACTATAAATTGTAAAGCCGTCGGCAAAGGTCGCCCTACCTCTAGCCAAGAATTTATTTTTAGTTTTAATAAAAACTTACCACTTTCAATGATATCCGAAGAGAGTATATTTTTATCATAGGCAACATGAATGCACGGATACTCAACTAGAACTTTGCCCGCCAGGTTATCCTTCAGAGATTTCGTACAATCCAGCCGGAAAAATCTATTCCGTGATCTTTTCACACCCTCCGCTTTCAACAATACAATTAGATTCGCAATGCCCTCACTCTGATAATATTCTAAACACTTCTTCATCGGTACAACTTCTGGATTCTGTTCATTGACATATTTGTCCAGCAATGACGCCAGGGTATCGTCTTCGGAGCATTTCTCATCGACAAATACCATATTCTCAGCGTTTACAAACACCCAATCTACTCGCCAATAAATTGTATTGGTTTTCCAATTCAAATATGAAGTGTTCCCCTTGCGACGTGAAAAGTTTTCAAGCAAAAAGCGCACTGTTATATTTCGATCAGCTGCAGCATTTCGAAAACGGAATAGTTGTGTTGGTAAAATTTTGTTGTAACGGGTATAACGTTTGATACGGTCGTGTTTTCGATCTTCTACGAATCGTGTACATTCTTCGAGGAAATAGTAGTCGCTCATAAAATCCATTTTTGTCATTTTTTTAAGTGGAATAAATTTTGTGCGGTCTCGAATTCCTGAGCACTCAAGTTCCTTTTTGTGAATTTGTAAACAGGATAAGCAACAAGTTTTAACCTCGCATTTGGGACAAGTGTACTTGGCATCTGTAGCTCCGCAAACTTCACATTTTCCCAGGCGTGTACTGTAAAGAAATACGTTTTGATGGCGTTAAACAAAAGTTAAAGTTGGTTAGCATTGGAGAAAAATATAAGGTTCTCGGTAAGTGGGTAAGCAATACTTAAATATTGTAAAATTACTTACTTTAAAGTTCCCGTATTGGACGACGATATGGAAGTGTTTGAATCTGTATCGCTGTCCATGGCTAAATGTCGCTTCATTGTGGGGTTTGTCTTTGTTAAATATTCTTTTGTGCTAGGTTTTTAACGTTATTGCCGTTTTTTGTTTTAACTTTAAACAGTAATTTAGTTGTAAAAATTATTATTTTTTGTTTCCGAAAAAAATTGATTTTCTCTGTAGTTGTTCACAAGCAAGATTTTCGGAGTGTCAACTGCAAGTCCTGCCACTTTTCCAAATTAAAACAGTAGGCGTGTGTTTTTGGCATCGCTATCTGCAGCCAAATTCAATTTACCAAAAAAACGTATCCGCAGTTGCCCATCCACAGCAGTTTTATTTTATTTTTAAGTTGGTAGACTTCTCTAGCTGCTGGATAATAAAACAAAAACAAACAAAAACCGAAATTTATTCAAGATTATTTTTGTGTTCTTTTAACGTAGGTATAATTGATTTATAAACCAAAGTAAATTGCTTAAAATGGAAGATTCACCTTCTTTCCTTATTTTCCATTTGTGCAACCATCTGCATTTGTTCAAAGTTTGATTTGTTATTTAACAGCTCAATGCGACCCAGAGCGCACATCGAACAAATCTATTTTGTTTTGAATTCTGATTCAAAAAAACAAACACGACTCATAGAAGAAATAAGTTTTATGTTTTTATCATTGGTCCTAATATACAAATAAAAAAGTAGTCTAACTGAAAAACCAACCATGCGTCGAAAATCGGTGAGTGGCAACATTCGGTCATTACGTTTTCGGAGTTCCGGCAATGAACTGTCAAGAAGCACGTGTACACAAATACAACAAAATTACCAAATTACTAAATCTCTTACTCTTAGTTGCTTATGCTTAGTTGAAGTTGAAGGTTGAACCATGTTCTCTTCAAAACGCAATCATTTTTTTTGTGAAATTTTTTGTTTGCTTTTGCTATAAATAATAAATATCAAAACAAAATGTTATTTTTGTTATCTTCTTAATTCTCTTTTCTCTCTGTAATTCGATTGTAAAGAGAGGAAAACAAATAAAAATATGAAAAAAAAACATGAACGATCAAAGCAGTGTTACCGCAGGGAAAAGAAAGAAATTTAAATCATTGTTTTTTATTTTTTAAGCTTTTAACATACAAGAAATTAATTGTATGGTTGTATGGTTTGAAATTTAGGACAAGAAATAACGTTTTTAACATATGATTATTTTTTTTCAAATTATAATGTTCTTAGTAATTGAAGCTATTTGTGTCTGCAAAAAAAAAAAAAAAAAAATGAGTCAAACGTGATAAAAATGAGTCCCGGAGGCAAGGAAAAAAATCGAGCCCATTACTCCATTTTGACTCTAAACGTGAAAAGTTGGTCGATGGTTGACTTTCCTGGCCTGAAGCCTCATTGATAAGGACCAATCAGATTGTTGACGAAAGGCTACAGACGTTCACATATTACAGCAGAGAGGATCTTGTAGGCGATTTTTAGTAGACTTATTACTCTATAGTTGACGCAGTTTAGAGGATCTCCCTTCTTCAGGATCGGGCAAACAATGCTAAAGTTCCATTCATTCGGCATACATTCCTCTGAAAATATCTTACAGATGATTTGGTGCATGCTCCTAACTAGCTCGTCGCCTGCTGCTTTGAACAACACAGCAACTAGTCCATCTGCTCCAGCGGATGGATTTCAGCCGTTATATTGCGGTTTTCACTTCTTCTAGGTTGGGTTCACGGAATTGTTGGCTACCAACGTGTTTTATGAAAGGCTATTGTCTAACGGCGGTGTTTTGCTCGTGGTCGCCGTTATACAGTCTATAAAAGTGGTTTTTCCAAATCCCCAGCATTGACTGCGATTCTACTAGGATGTTGCCGTGTTTATCTCTGCAGGCATCGGTTCTTGCTCGATGACCTTGAGCCAGCTGTTTAACCTTTCGATAAAACCTCCGAACTTCATTCCTGCTGTTGGCTCCCTCAACATCCTCGATCTAACGGGTGGACCACCCTTAACATTTAGGGTGATGAAAAATAAATGTTAGCCGATTCTCAGACCTACTCAATATGCTCACAAAATTTCAAGCCGTTTCGGAGGAGTACGGGAACGAACATCGTTACCATAGAGAATATATAATTCCTAGAGTTGCGACCTCTTCCTCCCTTGTCGAAAACACCCTCAAAATTTTTCTGAGGTGAACACTCGTAATCTTCTCTTTTTTTTCGTGTCCGTGAATCTGTGTAAGGCCTCGGCCACGCAGTAAGCGGCTGAGCGGCTGAGCGGAAAAAAAAATATAAAACATATGAAATCACATAGAAGCGGCCACGCAATGAGCGAGCGGCGAAACAAGATTCTGAGCGGCTAAGCGGCGCCGCGCAGCAACCAAACATGTTTTAATTGTTCTGAGCGGCAAGAAGTAAAGATGGCCATAGGACGCACTTTTTCAAGCAGCAAATCAAAAGATTCGATAGACATACGTAGATATTTCCAAAATCTATCTGGAAATTTAGGTAGATTCAGAAATAAATGATAAGATAATTCTCCAAACTCCGATCTTAATTTGTTAATCGGATGAACACCAAATCGTATTCTTTTTTGTATCCGTTTAAGTTATTTGTACACATACAAACGATTTTTTGACAGTAAAATACGGCGAACTGTTCTTGACAACGGCATTTTGACTACTAATCGCTCAAGAGCAGTCGCTCAGTGGTGCCTGGCCATACGTCGCTTAGAGCTGCCGCTCAGCCACTAGCCGCTCAGCCGCTTACTGCGTGGCCGAGGCCTAAGAGGTGAAAAAAGTGAGTACTCAGCAGTGAGTACAATTTTTTTCCTGTTGCCCAAAGCAGTGTTACTACATGGACTCAAAATGGATTCGTTTTTTCTTCCTTGACTCCGGGACTCGTTTTTATCACGTTTGACTCGTTGTTTTGCAGACACAAATAGGTACAATTACTAAGAATTTTTTATTTTGAAAAAAAAAAAAATAATAACCACATGTTTAAATCGTTATATTTCGAACATTAAAACCATACAATTAATTTTTCGAATGTTAAAAATAAAAAAAGAAAGAATTTAAATTTTTTTTTAGCGTGCACTTTTTTTTTGTAAATGACTCGTTTTTCAAGATTCTGGGACTCGAAAATATTTTTCCCTGCGGTAACACTAGCCCAAAGTGACAGACTTTCACCACAGCAAATACGAGACTAAAGGCACGATTGTATGCGTACTATTTTGATTTTTTCTTGTGTTTTTTATTTTAAAGATTTATTAATATTTTTGATACAAATATTGGTAAATTATAGTGCAATTATATGTTAAAAGTGCAAAGAAACAATAAAACGTATTTATTTTTTATATTACATGCATTTTTTGTATGTTTAAGTTTTTTTTTTGAAAATTTTGAGCTCAACGGAATCTTATTTTCGAAATCTGAGCCCATGAAACCCACGTCGACTCAAACCTGAGCATTGTATCTAACTCAGTGCGAATGTATTGGTGCAGTCTCTCGTTTAAAAAGCATTGGAAAACTAACACATTCTTTTTTTTTAATCCCACGCCTCTTCTCCCCCCCCCCCCCAGATACCACACGCGCTGGGGTCCATTTTCACCGAGTACGATTACAGTTACGGTTGTTAATCGTATCGGCACTTAATTAGAAATTATTTGGAATATAAAATAAAAAAAGTGATGGCCATACGAGTTTAGGGAAGATTAGAGTTTGGGACTGCTTAATGCAAGCAGGTATAAAAGGAAAAACAAAATAATTTAAAGTGTCGAAGACTAAATTATCACAAACAACTTGCTCGAAAAGCTTTGGAATGCAAGACAGTTTAGATATAGGCCTATAATTTGTAATATCAGACTTGTCTCCTTTCTTGAAAACAGGTGTTATGTAAGCAGTTTTCCACATGCTAGAGAATTTTCCTAGTTTTAATGACAATTCAAAAATATTACGTAGAGGCAAGACCAAAACCATCCCACATTTTTTTTTTAAACAATGAGTGGAATACCATCCGCACCAAAAGAATAGTCTTCTTTAAGGAGGCACATACAATTAATAAGTTTTTCAAAGTCGATAAGAACATTGTTGAAAGTTACTTGGGGACAGTTTCGCAGATAATCAAAGAAATCAGTATCCACAGATATGGGAGTATCGATGAAAGACTGACTAAAATTACTTACAAAAGCATCACAGATTTCAGAGTTACAGTACAGTTCAAAGCAATATTGTTGTAGATATTTGAAGTTTAACGGATAAACATCATATTTCTTTTTAGAATTGACAAAATTGCAAAAACTTTTAGGGTCCTGTTGAAGTGAATTTCCCATATTTATGAGATATTCATTGTAAAGATCAAAAGAGAGTCTTTTGAACTCTTCAAAAAGGGAGATATAAACTACTTTGTTCTCCATTGTCATAGAACTGATATAATTTTTCCAAGCCTTGTTCCTTCTATTACGGAAGCTCCTCAGTTCTTTCGTATACCAAGGATGACTGGAGTTATTTCAGTTGAAACTTCTTTTTTTGGGTACTATTTCGTCAATGGATCTCATCATAACAGTGTAAAAGCTTGAGATAGTTGCTTCGATGTCATTTAAGACCGGTATAATCTCAATACCGAAACTACTTAAACTATCCGAAAGCTGTTGAAAATTAGCTCTGCGGAAGTCATATTTATACGAACAGTCGTGAGAATTACTATTGATGACCGCTCAAGTCAAAGAAAATGTCAAGCGGTGGGTGAAATTTGTCTATATTAGATATAGCAGAGGAATTTTCAACAACTACTGTGCTAACAGCATTTGATGAGAATACTAAGTCAAGTAACCGATTCATAGAGTTCTTTATACAGCTTACTTGTTGCAAGTCAGCTGAAGTAATATTGTCCAAAAATTGAAGTTCCTGTTTCAATGAACTTGCGGAGGCTTCAAGATAAGACTCGTCGTCTGAAAGGACACAGTCTACGTTTGGGAGATTAAAATCACCTAGCAGGAGAATATTATTTTCAAAACCAGCAATTTCTATGACATAGTCAACTGCTGACGAGAGTTCATTAAACACTGAAACAGGACTTTTTGGTTGGTCACTTTGATGCATTCAATTGAGAGATTGAAAGGGAAGATAATTTGTGATGAACAAAATCTGTTTCTAACAGCAATAAGAGTTCTCACTGGTTCATATGATCATTCGATATCATTTACTTAAAACATAGAAAATATAGAATGTCAATCATAGGGTAAACATACATATGTAACAACTGTTCATTTTGTTCACTATGTTTGGGCAGTAAATTTTGTCTATGGGTAAGTCTTAAATTTAAACATTAAAGAGAAACAGTAAAATGAATGGAAAAACTACGTAAATGCTTAGCATACGCTTAGAATTTAGAAATCAAAGCAGAATGTGTATTGTGTAGGTGTACACATAAGAGAGTTCACCATTGTAGGTATTGCTCTTGTTATGTTTATATTTTAAAATGTTTATGTTTGATTATGTGGTTGCTCTCTGCATGTTGTCTTACAGATACAATAAGTTTTTAGGCTCGGACTCGGAGTAATTTTTGTTTTGTATAACTTGCAGAAATGCAGACAATGTACATGTACAACACTTGTTATTCCTTCAAACTCAAAACCAAAACAGATTGCCGAAACTAGATTTTTTCTTCGAGAAACCTCTTTCAAAAAAGTACTCGCACCACAAGCCCCACTACAATAGACGCCTCTTATCTGATACTGACATCGGGTATAGTGGTTGGCTTTCTTCTCTTGTTATAATGTTCCTGTATTCAGTTCTACGCTCAGTCATCAAGTCGCGTCTAGCAGTCATAATGCTACGGAAAAACGACTCTTGCAATCGTAAAATACATACACCAAGCGAAAACTCGAAACGAAATGATGGTAATGCAGACAATATGGACTACGAGGTCAGTGTCAATGTTGAATTTTTAAGTGCCTCAAAATATATTGATAAGAAATTTGTTTTTTTTTTTTGTTTTTATTAAAAAAAAAAGAGTACGATTCAAAAACTAAATACTCTACAATCAAACGCTGAAAGTATACGTCAGGCGATTCTGAATCAGAAAATGTTAACAAACTTAGATGACACAATAATGTATCTGAATCGTAGTGGGATTTCAATGGAAGAGCTGGATAAACTCTCTGTGATACACGTTTCCGGAACTAAGGGAAAGGTAAGAATAAGAAATGAGCTACAGATTTATTTTAAGTGTAAACACGCTGCTTTTGTAAATTGAACCTAAAATAAGACAAAAATTGACAAACTGTTTGCATTAAGCTATTTTCTCTCAAATTTCAAAGGAACGCAAATTTTCAATAAACAAAAGTAAATTTTTAAAAGAAAACATGTACCTAAATAGACGTATGTATATATATTAAAACTGACAGTGCATTTTAAAATTAATTGTTTTCAAGCATTTATTGTGTTTTATAAACAAAACTTCGTATCAAAGGGCACGGTAGTGTCCAGCCAAGTTTTAGCACTACTCCCTTTTTACAGAATCGAACTCAAGGTACAAAGGCCTTGTAGAACCACTACTTCCTGAGATATTGAACAGTCAAAATTTCAAAAACCGTAATTGACTGACTGACTTAGGCGCCAGTTATAGCGATCATTGAAATCCATCAGGAAAAATGTTTGAATGGATATTTAACTAAGTTTTCTTTGATTACTAATGCAATTTATATACCAATCGACCGGAAAATACTTTAAGAATTTTTTTGAGAAAAAAAATATAAGTTCGCAAGCTTGTTTTTCGTTGAAAATGTATTTTTCTATTTTCCGTACGGAAATTCGTTTTCCTGAACAGCTGATGGATTTTTGTCAAAAAATGAAACGCATCGTTCCAATGATTTGCGTTTCAATTTTGAATAATTCCAATGATCTGTGTTTCAATTTCTCACAATTCCAATGATAGAATTACGGCAGGAAAAAAATTCCTGACAGAAATTTTCAATGATTGCTATAACCGACCTATCAGTAAAAATTCCAATGATGTGTTTCAATGATGAAAACCAATGATAGCTATAACTGGCCTCTTACTGACTGATCCACAAAATTATGAAGCACTTCTAACAATATCAGAATCTTGAAATTTGGTACAATGGGAGGTTTTCGGGTGTATATTTTTTTCATTCAGGGGGCGTGGTATCCGCCCACTTTATTAAAATGGTCGTAGGATGTTGAAATTCGCGATTCGAATAGGGTTTAGGTTGAATATAAAGAAAAATATAAGTACATATTTAAATTTCATTTAGGCGCGTGGTTTCTGCCCACTCTCTAAAAACGGTCGTAGGATGTTGAAATTTGGAATTCTTGTATGTTTTTGGTTGAATGACATTACAAAAAATGAGAAAAAATTGTATTTTCATTTAGGGGTGTGGTATCCATCCATTTTATCTATCGAAATGGTCGAAAACGTTAAAGAGAAAATGTATGAGTTAACAACATCTAATCTACCTATTATTTATTTATATATTGGCAGAGCAATTATTTCATTGTTAAAGTTTGCAAATTGCTAGCTGATTTAGTGTATTTCGAGGTTCACTCTTCCATATAAAAAACAATTTGCAAAAAGATGTAAAATCAGGACAAAAACATAAAATGTGAAAAAAGAGCCAAGTTTTCTTATGTGCAAACAACACTGCGGTGAAAAGTCAACCACCAAAAGTAATGAGATCTAGAAGAACGCCAAGTTCTTATATATGTCTAAAGTATTGCAATAAGGAATGTAAATGCATTCCCAAAATTTAGTTAAATGAATGGGACTTTTGACGATGCAATACCAAAAGATTGCATTCTTTAACAGCTCTGCCGAAAACACTGTCCAAGACGTCGATGTTGGTAGTCCTTTCTTGTCGACAGCATTAACTTGGTCTTGCAACCGCTACACCCATCTACCTGGCCTCCGTCTCAAAACTCACAAACGCTCCACTGACATCAAGCTGTGTTCTTCCAATTATGTCAATGTCGTCTGCGTATCCTAGTAGC
>CAKKXW010000001.1:78267860-78279731 GCA_920937365.1 Sphaerophoria rueppellii
TTTGCGAACTTATATTTTATTCTCAAAAAAAATTCTTTAAGAATTTTCCGGTCGATTGGTATATAAATTGCATTAGTAATCGAAAGAAAACTTAGTTAAATATCCATTCAAACATTTTTCCTGGTGGATTTCAATGATCGCTATAACTGGCCCCTAACTTGGTCTTGCAACCGCTACACCCATCTACCTGGCCTCCGTCTCAAAACTCACAAACGCTCCACTGACATCAAGCTGTGTTCTTCCAATTATGTCAATGTCGTCTGCGTATCCTAGTAGCTGGACCTGGACGGACTTTTGAAAGATTGTGCCCTGGTGTTGACATTGAAGCTTTGCACAATCTTTTCAAGAATGATGTTGAAGAAATCGCATGATAACGCATCGCTTTGTCTAAAACGTTTTTTGACATCAAAAGCGTCTGTTTTTTTCGACTCCTCTTAAGAGGAGTTCAAGCTTAAATTTCCATATGTGGTAACTGTCGTTTCCCAATTTCGTAATTGATGTCCTCAATGAAAATAAATTCATTTTGAAAGGTTCTGGGCCTATAACCTGTTGAATATAATGGACCTAAGGAATTCTTCGAGGCAAAGAAAAAAACAAACTTACTCCAATGAATGATTTGAGAAAATGAAAAATTCTGAAAGCTGATTTTTTCAAGTTTACAAAAAAAAGTTTCAAGTTCGACAGAAGAAGTAGAATAATGTGAAAGTTATTTCATTTTCGAATGTTAAATTCTACAGTTTGGACTTAATAATCCTTTAAGTATAATCTAATAATCTTAGTTCATTTCATCTCAGTTCTCTTATAAAACACACAAATTTTGCCATTATTCAAAAAAATGAAAAAAATGTATCAAAAAGTCATTTCGTTTTGCAGGGTTCCACATGCGCTCTGGTTGAATCAATTCTAAGAGAATATGGAGTTCGAACTGGATTTTTCAGCTCACCCCATTTGGTTTCCGTCACAGAAAGATTTCGCATAAATGGAGAAGCAATTTCGAAACAAAAGTTTTGCAAAGCATTTTGGGAAATTTTCAATAGACTTGACAAAAACAAGCAATCAGACAGGGACATGCCCGCTTATTTTAAATTTTTAACTATTTTATGTTTTCATATATTTTTCGAGGAAAAAGTTGATGTAGCCATACTGGAGGTTGGAATTGGTGGTAAATATGATTCTACAAACATTGTAAGGTAATTACATATTTTTTTAAATGTATTTCAAATTTGATAAGTTTTATTTATTTGACATTATTGAGAAAACAGGTGTACATTATGTAAACTTTATTAAAAGTACAGGATATAATACAATACAATGCTATTATATTAATTGTTAAATCAAAATTTACATAATAAACAACTATTTTAAAAATTAAAATTAAAAATTAAAATTAAAATTAAAAATTAAAATTAAAATTAAAATTAAAATTAAAATTTAATAATTAGAACTTAAAAGCAATCACAGGTTAGGTGGAGTTAGGTTGGAGTGGCTGTCTTGATGTTACTGATTCACTAAGACCTCAAGGGTCCATTGTGATACCACTAAAGAAGCTTCTCATGGGAGAGTTATGAACTTAAACAAACCATTTTGTACTCTTAATGAAGTTAGAGAGACATTTTGTGTCGATCGTTGCCAGTTCACTGGTATTATCGAAGAAGGGATTACTGAGATAGTTATTCCTTCTATTGGAGAGTGCCGGACATGTACACAGATGGTATTGGACTGTTTCCTCTTCCTCCTCGTCCATGCAGCTTCTACAGAAGTCGTTTGCGTAGACCCCTAGCCTCAAAGCATGTCTACCTATGAGGCAATGTCCTGTTATGACTCCAATTGTAAAGCTTATATTTTGTCTATTTTTGTTCTCAGGGAAATCAAGCCTTTTTACCGTTTCAGGTCTATGCTTGGCCATATTTGTTTCGTTGCTAGGCAGGTGGTACCCTGTAACCATCTAGCATTTATTGATTCAAGAGCATATTGTTTGAGAAGATATTTGTATGCAGCAAGTTGTGTTCCGTAGGCAGAAGTGTTCCGTTTTTGGCGAGCTCATTGGCTTTGCAATTTCCCAGGATGTCTCTGTGGCCCTTTACCCAAATGATGTGAATGTTAAACTGTTCCGTCATCTCATTGAGAGATGATCGACAGTCGTGGACTATTTGAGAGTTTGTGGAGACAGACGCGAGATATTTGAGAGCGACTTGGCTGTCCGAGAAGATACGTATATCCTTGCATGATATAACGTTTTCTTTGAGCCAGGTAGAAATGGCTGTCTCACTTCCGTGTGGACACAATTAGCGCTGAGTTCGCCGTTTTGATATTGAGCCAGGATAGTACCGCAGCCGCTGTAATCGCCATTTTACTTCTGCCTGGACAACACTACATTGATTGGGATATGATAGACTGAGATTCAGTTGGAATAGATACCACTTCCAACGCCGTAATCGGTCTTTGAGCCATCTGTATTGAAGTGTACTGCATGGTCTTCCAGGGGTTTCTCTTCTTCCTAAGAAAATCTTGAAGGGATTGAAATTTGGAAGCTATTATCGAAACCCTTTTAAGGGTGGTATAGTCTAAGCGATCTGGGATAGATCTGAAGTTGTCTAAGATAGTAGTATGACCAATTTTGTTACTGATCCATGGAGAGGCGGCTCTGAGCCCTACGCATGAGTTAGCTGCCACCATTTTGGAGAAGATGTCAAGAGGTGTTAGGTTTAAAAGCACTTCTTAGGCTGCTATTGGTGTTGAGCGAAGTGCTCCTGTGATGCACATACCTGCTGACCGCTGGACTTTGATACATTTATTTAGTTTTGCCATCTTGTCCAGTGTGGTCCACCTTACGACAACTCCATAAATGAGTATCGGTCTCATTTCCGAAGTGTATAATAGCCAGTGGGTTATTTTTGGGGAGAAGCCCCCTTTTGAGGCTATGACCTTTTACAAGTAAAAAGCGCTACAGTAGCCTTTTTCACTCTTTCATCAATATTATCCTTACAATTTTTTTTTCTCTAAAATGAGGCCTAAAATATTAAGGGGTTTCCTTTAATCGTAGTGTCCGTAGCTTAGTGGTTGGGTGCTTTGGCTGTTAAGCAGAACGTCGTGAGTTCGAGTCCTACTCGTGCCCATAGTTTTTTTTTCATCTTTCACGGGCACTGCCTCTTGCGAAGAACCGACAAAACTTCCAAGAGTATCATCTGTCATGGAAAAGTGCTTCTCAACTTTGCCGTTTGGAATCCAGCAGTAACTCTAATGTCTCCATTGGAGATGCTGTCCAGCTTCCATCTGTTTTTGTAAGAAAGGAGGGGTTCGAATATATTCACCCTGACTTTATCAAAATCCTTCTTCCGTTTGTACTTCCCCATATAACTCATATCTTTAAAACAATTATTATGACCTCAACTTATCCTGTCTCCTGGAAAATATCCAAAGTTATCCCTATACTAAAACCTGAAAAAAAAAAATATAATACAGACCGATAGCAAACCACTAAGCTACGGACACTACAGAGAAAATATAGTCTGGACTATTAAAACTTTCTGGCCTTACAAATCTCCAGGCCCTGATGGAATATTGTCTGTAATGCTGCAGAATCAGCTGAACTAGTAGTACCACGGCCACCACGGCGCGATGATGGGAATTTCTTGTATGGGGGCTCCTGGGCTATAACTATATTAAGCAAGTTTTATTAACCTGGTTACTAATTTTCGAGATGATTTCGTTTCCAACGGCCGTCCGGCGATAGCAAACGTCTCTCGTCCTCATTGCGCTCAGGATTCCCGGGGAAAGCCAGGAGCAACTACGGGATTTTATAGTCCGTGTTTTGATAGGTACATGTTTGTTGAAAAGGCAGTTAATAGTAGTGTTAACGAATTCAATTTGAATGTGAACATTGGGTGTTGTATAAACGGGATGAAAATCGATAACAGAACAATCACTCAACATATGGTCGACATTTATACCACAAAAATCACGAAATTGGATCAATTGTGGTGTTTTGTCAAATTGTAAGTCTTAATAAATTACTTAAGATGGCGCTGCAGTCCGTTGTGGACTTGGGCCTCAATTAACAGTCTCCGCCAGCTAACTCGGTCCTTAGCTAGTCGTATCCAGTTTTGCGCTCTAAGTTGATTGAGGTCCTCTTCCACTTGAGTGCGCCACTTGAGTCGCGGTCTTCCTCTCCTCCTACGTCCCTCGGGGATAGTGTCGCAGGCTTTCCGGGCCGGAGCATTGGTGTCCATCCGCTCTAAATGACCGAGCCATCTGAGTCTCTGGACCTTGACCCTTCTGGCTAAGTCCATGTCGCTGTTATATCTTCTTCGCCATTCCCCTTCAGTGCACATGGGGCCAAAGATGACCCGAAGAACTTTCCTCTCGAAACAGCCTAAGGCACTTTTATCCGATTTTGTCAAAGTCCATGCTTCTGCACCGTACAGCAGGACTGGGATGATGAGTGTGTTGTACAGTCTTACCTAAGTTGGTTGAGAGAGGGCTTTTCCACTCAATTGCTTTCTTTGCCCAAAGAAACAGCGATTAGCAAGAGTTATTCTTCGTCTGATCTCGGCTCCGGTGTTATTGCCCGTGTTTATAGCGGAGCCTAGGTAGACAAACTCCTCTACTACCTCGAAGTTATACGCGTCTATTGAGACGTTCTGCCCGAGCCGTCGGTGTTGGGTGCTTCCTCGAAGACAGCATATACTTCGTTTTTCCCTCATTTACCGCTAAACCCATTTTTGCCGCTTCTGTCTCAATTCTCACAAAGGCGTCGTCATTGGCATCACGCTGTGTTCTTCCCATTATATCAATATCATCGGGGTACGCGAGAAGTTGAACAGATTTTTGGAAGATAGTGCCTCTGGTGTTGACGTTGGAGTTCTGAACTATCTTCTCAAGAACGATGTTAAGGAAATCGCATGACAGTGCATCGCCTTGTCTGAATCCTTTTTTGACGTCAAAAGATTCCGTTAGTTCGTTGCCTACTTTGATGGAGCAGCTTGAGTTCTCCATCGTCATTTTGCACAAGCGAACGAGCTTGACAGGGACGCCAAAACTAGACATAGCTTTGTACAGTTCGTCTATGTAGATGCTGTCATACACGGCCTTAAAATCGATGAAAAGGTGGTGGGTATCCATTTGGAGTTCATAGGTCTTTTCCAGGATCTGCCGCAACGTGAAAATTTGGTCGATGGTTGACTTTCTTGGCCTGAAGCCACATTGATAAGGACGAATCAGATTGTTGACGAAAGGTTTCAGACGTTCACATATTACGGCAAAGAGGATCTTGTAAGCGATGTTTCGTAGACTTATTCCTCTATAGTTGGCGCAGTTTAGAGGATCTCCCTCTTTCAGAATCGGGTAAACAATGCTGAGGTTCCATTCATCGGCCGTTCATTCCTCTGACCATATCTTACAGATGATTTGGTGCATGCTCCTATCTAGCTCGTCGCCTTCTGCTTGTAACTGTAAGTCAAGAGTTGTAAAAAGTAAAAATAAGGTCATAATACGGCAACATAGGAACGGGTAGCTGGCTTGATAACTTAACAGAGCTGGGGTCACTAACAAGAAAAACATTAAGCAGCGATGGGGTGCAACCCGGTGAAAAATGGGTAGATTCAGTGCTATTAACCAAAAAAAGTCCCAGAGAATCCACTGATATTTTAAAACAATAAGATGAGTGTTATAATAAATTAATATTTAAATCACCACAAGCAATAAGTTAAGGTATACGAGAACACAAATTTTCTGTTATGGGTGTAATAAGATTAGAGTTCGACAAGCATAACGTAACGTTACGTTTTATATTTTTTATTATATATTGCTTTAATTTTGAATATATTTTAAAAAAATAAATAAATAAATAAACCATCAGTTTTTTGTGTATATTGACAGAAATAGCACCGCTGGTATCACAACTCTTGCATTAGAACACACGAACACTTTGGGTAACACGATTGAAGAAATTACACTACAAAAAGCGGGAATCATTAAACCGTTTTCCAGAGTGTATACAAACGTCAAACAGGCGGAGTGCTTAGAAATTCTCAGAAAGAAGGCTGCCGAAAAAAACGTAAGCCTTACAAGCTTCCAAAAATTATTTGATTTAAAACTAATTTTTCAGGCTACAATCAATAAAGTTCCTGCATTATCAGAATATAGTTGGCCCAAAAGAGTTAACATCGACAATTTCAATAAAATGGCACATCTAAATGGATCTCTTGCAATACAGTTAGCTTACAGTTGGCTAAGAGAATATCAATCCAAGAACTTAAATGCACTCCGCGACGAAATTAAGTCCGATGACATCATTCTGACAATATCCGACCAAGTTGTAAAAGCGTTTGAAAACTGTGTTTGGCCGGGGCGTTGTCAAACAATGGATTTTAATAACAATTTAAGGTTTGTCTCCAAATGTAATTTCCAATATTCAAATTATATACTTAATTACTTACTTAAGGTGGCGCTACAATCCGTTGTGGACTTAGGCCTCAATCAACAGTTTCTGCCAGCAAGCTCGGTCCCTAGCTAGCTGTCTCCAGTTTTGCACTCCAAGTTGATTGAGGTCCTCTTCCACTTGTGTGCGCCACCTGAGTCGTAGTCTTCCTCTCCTTCTACGTCCCTCGGGAATAGTGTCAAAGGCTTTCCGGGCCGGAGCATTGGTGTCCTTCCGCTCTAAATGACCGAGTGTAGATCTCAATCAAAAAGAAAATAAACGCGAATAACTTAATAAATAAGTGCTTTATTGCATGAATGCTGAACTTAGACTAATCTCATTCTTTTACTTTCTTCACTTACACCGCATGCTTTCTTTAATTCATATTTATTACAATTCTCTTTACCCTTAATTCTTTTATACTTGACTTATGCAGCGCTTTGGTAAAGTGACCAATCTACTACACCGAGCCATCTAAGTCTCTGGACCTTGACCCTTCTGGCTAGGTCCATGTCGTTGTACAACCCGTAAAGATAGCTGTAATACCTTCTTCGTCATTCCCCTTCAATGCACACGAAGCCAAACATGACCCGAAGAACTTTTCTCTCGAAAGTGCCTTTCATCCGATTTTGTCTAGATCCATGCTTCTGCACCATACAGGAGGACTGGGATCGGGATGATAAAGCCTGAACTACATCGGAACATAAAGTGCCAAAAAGTACAAAACAGTGGAAGTTATGTTCTGTACTGCTTCTACAAACGCATATCTGAATATCTCCCTCTCATTTTTATAAAGTGAGCGTGAACAAAAGCTTGACCATGATCGAGCTTTCACTATGCACAAAGTTCTCAATACGAATACGAATACTTTTTTGTACTTTTTACACTTTGTGTTTCGATGTAGTTCAGGCTTAAGGGTGTTGTACAATTTTACCTCAGTTGCTAGAGAGAGGGCTTTTCCACTCAATTGCTTTCTTAGCCCTAAGAAACAGCGATTAAATTAAAATTATTTATTCATGAAAACAATTTTTTTTCCTTAAGGCTTCACTTGGATGGAGCACACACTCTGGAAAGTATGGAAATGTGTGGAGATTGGTTCAAATTCATGACAAAGAAAAGGTAAAAATAACTCAAATCCAATCGAAATAAATATAAAAATTAAACACATCCTCATTGTAGTGCTAATAACCCAAAAGTGTTGATTTTCAATGTAACTGGAGAACGTGACTCGAAAGCCCTTTTAACTGTCTTAACCCAGCGAATTAACTTTGATGCAGCGTACTTCGTTCCCAATGTTCCTTTCAACCAAAAATCTGTTAGCGATCTTTGTTCTGATACCGGCCATCAAGATCAAATTCGCAGAGCGGAAATTCATGCCGGTAATTGGCGGGATTTAACATCGTTTGAAAGCAACACACAAGGGATATGCCGTGTTTTTGAAACTGTTTTAGATGCATTCGAAAACTTGAGGAAAGAATTCGGAAACAGAAAAATTGAAGTTCTTGTGACTGGTTCTATACATTTGTTAGGGGCCGCGATATTGGCTCTTAAAGAGTTGGAAATAAAATAAATTATTTAAAAAATTTTGAAGTACATTTTGTTGTGTGGCAAGCGGAGGGAGACATTGGAGAAAACCTGATAAGTCACAAAGAAAGGGTAAACTAGGGTCGTAAATGGAATTCTGAGTTTCGGGCAAGCGGTTTCCGATACATGGCGGTGGCGTCACCTCGTCGGACAGTGGGATCTAGCTCACAAAACTAAACCTAAACCTTAACCTAACCAGAAAGTAAAAACAGACCAGGCCTAAACACAAATAGGGAAAATCAGACTAGAAAGAAATGGATGAACTATGCATTGAGCCTATTAAGATTCTCTAATTAGTTAACCCACTGGTATATATGTTAGCTTAGGCCTATTGAGCATTAATTTACTGCAACGTAAAGCGTTGAATGGGACCCACTACTCACAACGCCAATATCTGGTACCCCACTACCCGATTTTCCTTTACCAGCTACCCTTTTACCCCATCAACCCACTGCGCCGTTATCCCTCTACACGCTATATGTTAGCTTAGGCCTATTGACCATTAATTAACTGAAACTTTAAGCGTTGAATGAGACCCACTACCCACTATCCACTATGCCAATACCCGCTACCCTACTACCCGATTTCTCTTTACTAGCTATCCTTTTACCCCGTTACCCCTCTACTCGCTACACGTTAGCTTAGGCCTATTGCGCATTAATTTACAGAAAAGTAAAGCTTTGCATCAGACCCACTACCCACTACGCCAATACCCTCTACCCCACTACCCGATTTCCCTTTACCAGCTACCCTTTTAACTCGTCACCCTACCGCCCCGTTACCCCACTACACGCTACATTGCTACCCCACAATCCGCTTTTAAGATATCTGCCACCCACTTCCTAACTACCCCGCTAACCACTACCCTACTTCCCGCTACCCACTACCTTGCTACCGCTACCATTCTACCCGCAACCGCCTACCCGTTGGCCACTACTTAGATACATTTTACCCCGCTACATATTATGCTACTTCCCGCTTCCCCAGCATACGCTATCATCTCAACCTGTTACACTGCTGCCCACTAATCCATTACCCCGCATAACACTTCTCGCTACCCTTCCACCCGCCACTCGATATCCTCTACCCACTACCTGTCACTCAGATATCCGCTGCCCGCTACGTCTCTAACCCGCTTCCCTCTACCCTTCTACCCACTTCTCACCTAAGTGTTTCATACGGCCCAAAAACAGTTGTGTGTTAAGTCCCACATATTGTGAATCAGAAATCCTGCTTTAATTCTATTGAAATATCAACAAAATTATGTTTGGGTTAAATTACTTGTTTTCGTTTTTTTCCTTTTATTTTTGAAATATTTGTTTGATTAAAGATGCTTATAAAGCAAATATAGTGCATTATACATGCTATATTAAAACGTGCAAGACAAGATTAATATTTAATAGTGGAATAAATAAAATAGTAGTGCAATTGTGTCATCATACATCCACATTGCACATAGTGACTAGGAGGATATGATGAAGAAAATAAAACTTTTGAATTCAATTAAAAGTGAGTGCTCATGACAGACGCAGCACGACTAGTTCAAATTAGTCTTTGTATATGGAACTTCTAAGTCATGAGAAGGCAGGTTTGGGTTACTCATTTTTATCAGTTTCATGATCATACTTGGGCAGTTGCGTAGAGCAAGTTGGTCGCCAAGGAATATTCTCCGTGGTGGCGTTGTAACAACGTCAAGTTTGGCACCCCGCCAGTCTTCTGGCAAGCCATTGACAGCAACCCTGTACAGATCGAAAGATTTCTGATTTTCACAGGCGATGAGTTTTATATGATTTTGGTATCATTCTGCTTCGGCTGTTTCTGGGAGAGGCCCTGTATTCTCCTTGATGACAGATACAAATTTGAAACCGAGACGAGCCTTGACATCTGCCCATTGATCATGAGGTCATCCAACAATTTTGTAACAAACAACGTGGTTAATACCTTTAACAATTCCAAGAATATCGCTTAAAAAATGGTTATTTTTTTTGTATGTTTTTTTATGAATAAAAATTATCAGATTTTCTTATAATTACAGATTCTGCTTCTTTCTTTTACATATTTCATTTTAGTATATTTAATATTAGATTTCAGCAAAAATGACAGTGAAATTCAAAAGAAAAATGTATGGACGTTATTAGGAACTCAAAATGATCGAAAACTATACTTTGGTTTGAAAATCTAAAACTGAAAAGTCTGATTTCCTGTGTATTATATTATTAAACTATTCCTTACAATATATTAAGTTCGCTTTTATATTTATATTATTAAACTATTCCTTACAATATATTAAGTTCGCTTTTATATTTATCAAAATGTGAAAGTTATTAAGTTTAAACAATAAGGTGGGTTCTATTTAGGTCACCTACCCTACCTGCTTATAACCTGCATAGTTATATTATTTATTATTTTGTGTACTTAATTTGAACAAGTGTGATACCTTATACCACAGATAATATCAGGCGCGGATCAAGAAGTTTTGTCCGGAGGGGGTCACAGGATAGAAAAAGAAATTAAAAATAAGAAGAAAAATATGAGTTTTGTATAGTTGACAATGTTTTTAAAGTCAAATTCCATAAAACTGATGATTTGAGGACATACATATGAAAAACAGTAGCGCCATCTTGCAAAAGTTTATCGTACCAACTCGTGGACTCATGCATAACTCTTTTGCACAGTGAAATACAGCCCTTATTAATCCTGAATATTGTAGTTTTCTATTAGTGAAAGAATTTTTCTTATCGGATTAGTATTTCCGGAGATTAACATTAATATGGCAAAACAGCATTTGTTGGGTCAGCTAGTAATCAAATATAGTCTATGATACTCCTGAATATTGTATTTTTCCACACTAACTATAAGATTTTCGCACTATTGTTGAAATTATTGCAGAAATTATCATAATTTTCATTATATTAGGGTTGTCTTAGATTTTTGATTGCCATTAAAAAACCGCTAAGCGAAGTTCGCTCAAAACCTAATCAGCTCTTAACAACACCATACCGCGTCGAATGAGACCATGACACTACGATTAGTGGTTCGCGAGATAATCGAGCCGAAAAAACGTAACGCAAAAAAAAGGTAAATTTGTTTACATTACCGTACCCGATCGGAACAAATCAAATATCCGATCGGAAGTTTTATTTTTATTTCCTTCACTATATCCGAATCGTACATAAAAAAGACGCGTACCGACGCACTTCTTTGTTGTTTTGTGAGTGAAGAATATTTTTATTTCCGACACTTTTTTGTCTCGGAGTCAATCGGCCAAAAAATTAAATAAACTAATCGCAATGCATCGCATTCAATCGCTCTCTTTTTGAAATTCCGACACAGATTTCAAATTTTTTCGTAGATGTCTTCCATTGATCTGTCGAAACGGATACAGTCATAGAAAATTCTTAGAAATTGTACGAACCGGAGAGAATTTTGCTCCGATCGGGTACAGTACGGTAACAAGGCTGAATATATGAGGTATAACATTGAGACTACCAAATATGTAAAGGGTTTTTCAATAGGGACGCTACAATGTATGGAACTCGATTTCTTTTGCATGGCCACCACGGGCACGCTTGCAGAAGTCCAGACGCTGAACCCAATTTTCGACGGTTTTCAAGCATAAATCGGCCGATACTGCTGCAATTTCACGTTCGATATTCGTACGAAGTTCATCAATTGTCGCTGGCTTGTTGGCATAAACCATAGATTTGACGTAGCCACACAGGAAATAGTCTAACGGCGTTAAATCGCATGAACGAGGCGGCCAATTCACAGGTCCATTTCTGGAGATAATGCGCTCATCGAACTTCGTTCTCAATAATTCGATTGTTTGGCCCGCTGTGTGACATGTGGCACCGTCCTGTTGAAACCAC
>CAKKXW010000001.1:78282323-78296118 GCA_920937365.1 Sphaerophoria rueppellii
ACGCCTTCTGGGTTTAGTCAGAGAGTGTGCAGCAAGAGTTAGCAACCCGAAGACACTGCAGCAACACCGCTTAAAGCGCTTTTCTAGAACCGGATGTAGGACTGTTCTAGCTTAACTGCGTTCTTGATTTCGGCGAACTAGTGGTCTTCGCAGCATACAAGTACTTAACCCGACTCGTTGTTGAACTTTTACTGGGTTGCGTCAATTCGATCTTGTCAGGATGTAGGCCAAGATCTTTTCGCGAAATTCGCCACAACGACGTCACAGAAGCCCAACGATTGAGAACGACGTGTGAGAGACTGATTTGGGTCTTCCGCAATTGATGCGCTAGCGGCAGCAATATTCTCGACACTACGGACACTTCTTTGTCTCACTGGCACAGGAACATTTTGTACTGAGCCTGTGGATTCAAATTTTTCCACTAGACGCTCAATTGTTGATCTGACAAGACGATTATGACGACCATAAATTGTACGTAGCGCCCTTTAAGTGTTGACCACTGACTCCGAATTTCGGTAGTCAATTTTAATAATTTCGACTCGTTGTTGGATCGTATGCCTTTCCATCATGATGAAATGGCAAACCTTACTGAAGAGAAATGTCAAGAGAGCGGGAAAAAATATGGCGTCGTTTGCTGTCCCTATCGGTCTACTTTATCTTACCGTAGTTGTCTAATTTTGAAATTTAAATTAAGGTGATGTTTATCATAGAATCTTTTTGAACATTACATGACTTTTACTTGTTCACAGTTCAGCTCAGCTCTTTTTTTTCAATGTGGTATGTTTGGGGACTCCCATGACCCACCCCTTGAATCCGCGCCTGGATAATATTGTGCTAATACCTTACATACAAACCCCTGAAATATGTAGAAAAGACAAATTGTTCTAATTTTTTAAAATAAATTTTCTCTAAGGTAGTGGGCTAGTGGCCCGAACATTTTTAAGATAGTCTTAAGATAGCCTCAAAAATTATACTTGTTTTGATTTTAGTTGTTCATAAGCGAAGATTTCAAAATTCTCTTGTGAAAGAAATGTCAAAATCGACGTATATTCGTTAACATGTTCGTCGTTATCATGTGAATGGTCCCTTAAATTTTGCCCAAAGAAAGCACTTAGGTACTTGCAATCCTTTTATACATTATCAAGACATTATCAGTGGCGTAACTATAGATATGGGGCCCCAGTTGGATTCTTAGCAGGGGGCCCTTCCCAGAAAAATATTTTTTTTTTATCTAAGTGGTATTATTCTATGCGCACAAACGACGTTGAAAACAACAAACAAGTGTTGATCATTTGAAACACTTTATTCGTTTGATATAATTCTCAAATACAAAAACAGTGAAGAAAATTGACAGTTGAGTGCAAAATTTAAAACGCTTTACTTTCAAATCAGCAAACTTTTGAATAATTTGACCCCAGTTATTTCTCATTGGACTTGCTACTTCATTTTCAATTGAGAGAATATTCAAATAACCCAAACGCTCTTGCCCCAGGGTACTACAAAGATATGATTTAATAATTTTTAATTTTGAAAAGGACCTCTCAGCTGTAGCAACCGTGACTGGAATGGTTAAAAACAAAATCAAGGCTGTGCAAACTTCTTGAAAACTCGAAGATAAAGCTGAATTTTCAATAATTAATAAGTCTGCAAGTTGCTTGACAGAACTAAGAAACCAATTGTTCTGGAAATTTGTTACTAATGTCTTCAGCATAAATATTCACAAGTATTACAGCTTCAATGTAGAGTTTTTGATCCATCATTTTTGTTAAAATCTGAGGTTGAAGTACTCGAAAAGTTTTGATTACGTTCCTCAAACTTGCAAATCGATTTAATAATTGATTACAAATAATATCAAAACATCCATGGGAAATATTAACACGTAATCGTGCTTCTCCATCAGAAAGTTTTTCGTCTTCACACAATTCTTCGAAATATTTGTTGGTTTTCTTGATGCGCTTGTTCTGAAACTCAACCTTGACTTTCCAATCAGCACTAATCGCCTGTGACTTTTCTCCCTCATAGTCATTTCGGAAATCTCCTAGTGCTTCATATGCTTGCTCGATTATGGCATTTGCTTGAGAGAGGTCGACGTCTAGCTTTTGTAGAGCTTTTGTAACCAAGTTTGTTGCTGGCAGAATATTGTGTGCAAAAAATTTTGAAAAACAAATTCAAAATTTTAAATCTCTTTGCTTTAATAACTTGCTTCACTTCTCCCCGTTCTCAACTTACCGATAAGAATGAGTTTGGAAAGCGCCTTCAAAATATCACAGCACCTGAAAGAAACAGCTTGTAAAGCATCGTTCCGGGATGACCATCGCGTTGGACATAGTCGTTTCAATTTCAACGATGAATTTTCTGAGAGAAAAGTCGACAAAAAACACCATCTCTTAATACTGTTCTGTACTCAGAATTTTTGGATCTCAGGTATTGCACCTATCGAAGCATCATTGAGAACAAGGTTGAGTCTATGCTCTGCATAATGAACATATGCATATGTTTTTTTTCTCGATCAAGAATTTTTTTCATATTTTCTTATGTGTTTAATGTATATCTTATATTTATTATTGCTTTTCTTTGGGGCCCCCTGCAGCTCTGGGGCCCCGGTTTCTGAAATCGGTAAGACGGGTGGTAGTTACGCCACTGAACATTATACATATGTATGTTATGCTATCGTTATGTTTTGCGAATTAAACTTTTTTCCTATCGCTAATTTTCTTTGTTTTGTTTATTCATTTTCAGTTTGATGTTATCGTTATAGTTTAACAAATTTGTGAAAAATAGTTTTAATTTACAACTTTGCCAACTAAACGGTGAACGATTTTTGTCTGTATTTCTAAACAACGAATACAATTTCCCTTCATTTTTCTCCCTTTCCAACAAATTTGTAGAAACTAAGCTTGCGGTTTGTGTAACAGAAAATCAATCTACAAATTTGTAAATGTAACCCACAAATACAAATTTGTTAATTTAATTGTAATTTGGTGAAATAGACCACTGGGTGCTTGTTCCCTACAGCCCCCTAGATCCGCCACTGCTCCAAGCTCAATTTCATTGAATTTTGCATCAGATTCCACATATTTTTACTATCAGTTTCGAAGCTGGGTTTATTTTTTGTAATTGTATTGATTACTTATTCAAACTCAAAACCAAAACTATAATTTTTTCGTCAGAGAACCCCTTTCATACTTAAGTCAAACAAGTACGCGCGCCACAAGCCTAACTACAATTGACGCCTCTTATCTGATATTGACATCGGGTATAGTGGTTGGGTTTTTTCTCTTGTCATAATGTTCCTGTATTCAGTTCTACGTTCAGTCATCACGTCGCGTCTAGCAGTCGTTATGCTACGGAAAAACGACTGTTGCAATCGTAAAATATACACAGCAGGTGAAAACTTGAAACGAATCGATGGTAATGCAGACAAAATGGACTACGAGGTCAGTGTCAGTTGTTGAATTTTTAAGTGCTTTAAAATATACCTAGTATTGACTAAAAATTGTATTTCTTTTATTCAAAAAAAAAAGAGTACGATTCGAAAACTAAATACTCTACAATCAAACGCTGAAAGTATTCGTCAGTCGATTATAAATCAGAAAATGTTAACAAACTTAGATGACACAATAATGTATCTGAATCGTAGTGGGATTTCACTGGAAGAGCTGGATAAACTCTCTGTGATACACGTTTCCGGAACTAAGGGCAAGGTAAGAAGCAGGCAAGAGTTTTTAACATTCAAAATTTAATTTTTTTTTAAGAGGGAAAACCTTGTTTATTTATAATGAAAGTCTATCATGCGATGTTATGAAAGGTTCAGTTGTTTTTAGATGGGCTTTGAAACGCTATAGAAGTAGTAGAAAGTATTTTATTTTGTGCATGCTTTGAGGTTTTGTTTCAATAATTTTCGTTGATAAGAGAGGCCAAAAGATCAGATTAAAAAACTTAACAGTAAATCTAAGATTCATTGTAAGCAAATGCAAATCATTAAGCTAAGGTTATGACGTCATATGATGGGGGCATTTAAAACCGAAAGTAAAATAAGGTACTTTTTCTTCTTTAAGAAATAACATTTAATTTTGTGTGTGTTCCTCGACAACTTACAAGCAAATAATAACAAAACATAGGTATTTGCAATACCCCTAATATCCTTCGAGAAGGAAGGCTACAGAGTGATTGGGTATGCCGATAATGTTGCTATCGCCGTCACAGGAAAACATCCTAATACCCTGAGAGACCTCCTCCAAAACGCACTTAATATGCTCACTAGATGGGCTGATCACTATGGACTTAATATTAATCCTTACAAAACAGACCTCGTTCTTTTTACACCAAAAAAAACAAAAACCCAGTAATTGTAAAGGGTTTTCCAATAAGAGGTGTTATTTTTATATTCAAAGGAAAATGGCATTTTTTGAGATGAATGATCGGATGTTTATTTCATTATAAAGAAAGGTATACCGTTAATAATGGAACACAACATCAGCCAAATGGCCGCCACGACCACGCTTACAGGACCATATCCTTATCATGAAATTTTCCATAACCAAATCACAAAGTGGCTGCCCTATGTGCTCGATAGCCTCACGAATTCCATCTTTGAGGTCTTGAATCGACGCTGACTTATCTTTCACGTGGCTCCAAAGGAAGAAGTCGCAAGGTGTTAAATCACAAGATCTCGATGGCCAATAGTGATCACCTCTTCGAGAGATAACACGGTCCGGAAATTTTTCCCGTAAAAGATCGATGGTTTCATTGCTTGTGTGGCACTTATCGCCGTCTTGTTTAAAGTAAACGTTGTCCAGATCAATACCATCTAATTACGGCCATAAACAATCATCAATCATCTCTCGATAGCGCAATCCATTGACCGTTACTGTTACTCCAGCCTCATTTTCGAAAAAGTAAGGTCCAATGACCCCGCCGGACCATCAAAGGCACCAAACATGTTGTTCTTGAGCTATACGTGTATGATGGGTTTTATTCTTCACATCACTAAGTAGTCCCAACAGCTCGAATTTGTCCACTAATTTCTGTATTGCAATCCGACAAGGTGCTTCACGACGACCCAAAAATGTTTTGGTTTTACGAACCATCTCTGCCAAATGTTCACCATTTTTATAGTGAATTTTAATAATTTCAATGCGTTGTTGAAGCGTGTATCGTTACATTTTTATGAATGGCGTAGTTTCTACTTGTCAAATGTCAAAAAATGACAGCTTCAAAAGTGACAGTTACCGAAATAGCAGGCTATTCAAAATAACACCTCTTATTGGAAAACCCTTTACCTCCTCCAATAAAAAGTGTACCACTAATTTTTGCCAATGAAATAAGGCCTGTAAGAAATACATTAAGCATATGACGGTAGAAAATCAAGTCATCTATATCTCTTTGTTTGAAGAGTTTAAGAAACTCTCTTACGAACTTTATAATGAATACCTAGAGTCGATGGGGGCTTCTTTAAAATCAGACCCAAGGAACTTATGGAAATTTATTAACTCAAAGAAAAAGTGTGACGGTTATCCTATTAACTTCACTTATAATAACGTAACCTTGACCACTACTTCTGACATTTGTGACGGTTTTGCAAAAAAATTTTGTCAATTTTTCATTGATACTCCTATCGTTGTGGACGAAACTTATTTCCATTATCTGCAAAACTGCCCCCAAGTGTCTTTTAATAGTATTACAATAGAATATAATAAGATCTTAGAATTTATGTCTCATCTTAAAGAAGACTATTCTGTTGGACCGGATGGAATACCACCCGTAGTTCTTAAAAAGTGTAGGTCAATCTTAGCACTTCTCTTGCGAAATATTTTTGATCTTTCATTGAAATTAAGTAAATTTCCTGCAGTATGGAAGAGTGCCTTTATAACTCCCGTTTATAAAAAAGGTGACAAAAACAATATCTGTAATTACAGGCCGATTTCTAAATTCTCATGTATTCCAAAGTTGTTTGAGCAATTAGGGTGTGACAATTTGGCATTCAACTGTAGGAATATTATATGCAATAAACAGCATGGCTTTTTGCAGCAACGATCCACGGTGACTTATCTGGTTATTTTTTTTAAATAAATGTTTAGATGCTTTGGAATGTGGCCAAGAAGTAGATTGTGTTTACACGGACTTCTCGAAGGCTTTTGATCAACTATCTCATGAGATTATCAAGTTTAAATTAAACTCTTACGGCTTCCCACTTTTTTTAATTTCATGGTTTGTCTCTTACCTTGAGAATAGATCTTATCAAGTTAAATTCAGAAATACTAACTCTAAATCATACTTGGCCAAATCAGGTGTTCCGCAGGGGAGCCATCATCATCTCCAGCTAGCTGTCTCCAGTTTCGCACGCCAAGTTGTTTCAGGTCCTCTACCACCTGTGTGCTCTACGTGAGTCGCGGTCTTCCTCTTCTGTGATATCCTTCCGGGTTGGATTCGAAGACTCTACTAGTCGGAGTATTATTTTCCGTTCGCTCAACATGACCCAACCCTCTAAGTTGCTGGACCTTAAATTCTCTGGCTAGGTCAGTTTCGCTGTTTTTGGCTGACTCTTCGTCTCTGTTTTCCACCCAGGAGACCAAAAATCAATCGAAGAATTTTCCTCTCAAAGCAGCCCAAAGCGTTTTCATCAGATGTTGTCATAGTCCATGTCTCTGCATCATACATGAGGACCAGGATGATGAGGGCTTTGTAGAGTGTCACTTTAGTTGCTTGGGAGAGGACTTTACCACTCAATTGCCTTCTAAGTCCAAAGAAGCAGCGATTGGCAAGAGTCATTCTTCGTTTGATTTCAGCACTGGTGTTGTTGTCTGAGTTGATAGCGGATCGCAGGTAGACAAAGTTCTTAACTACCTCGAAGTTAAATCTGTCTATGTTGACGTTTGCTCGAAGACGTCGATGTTGGTAGTCCTTTCTTGTCGACAGAATTAACTTGGTCTTGCCTTCGTTAATCGCTAGACCGATCTTCCTGGCTTCCGTCTCAAGACTCACGAACGCTCCACTGACATCACGCTGTGTTCTTCCAATTATGTCAATGTCGTCTGCGTATCCTAGTAGCTGGACGGAGTTTTGAAAGTTTGTGTCTCGGGTGTTGACGTTGGTGCAAATCGCATGACAACGCATCGCTTCATCGAAAATCTTTTATGACATCAAAAGCGTCCGTTAGGTTTTTTCCGACCATAATGGAACAGCGTGAATTTTCCATTGTCATCTTACGCAGACGGATGAGTTTTTCTGGGATGCCAAAACTAGACATTGCTCTATATAGTTGGTCTCTATAGACACTGTTATATACACGGCCTTAAAATCGATGAAAAGGTGGTAGGTATCGATTTGAAGTTCCTGGGTCTTCTCCAAGATCTGCCGTAGGGTGAATATTTGATCGATGGTGGACTTTCCGCGTCTGAAGCCACACTGATAAGGATAAGGATCAGGTTGTTGAAGAAGGGCTTCAAACGTTCACACAGCACGGCAGACAAGATCTTATAGGCGATGTTAAGGATACTTATACCTCTGTAGTTGGTGCAGTTCAGAGAATCTCCTTTTTTGAGGATCGGGCATACGATGCTGAGGTTCCATTCATCGGGCATGCTTTCCTCCGACCAAATTTTGCAGATGAGATGGTGCATGCTCCTAACCAAATCATCTCCAGCTGATTTGTACAGTTCGGCGGCTAGCCCGTCTGCTCCAGCTGCTTTGTTCGAATTTAGTTTAGATATCGCTATCTTCACTTCGTCCATGTCGGGTGGGTGGAATTGTTGGCCTTCTGCACCCAAATTGAATGGTTCTGTATTGCTTAAGGAGTTTTGGTCGTCATCGCCATTATACAGCTTGAAAAAGTAGTCTTTCCATATCGTCAGCACTGACTGCGGTTCCACTACGATGTTTCCATGATGGTTACTACAGGCTTCAGTTCAGTGTGTATAAGCCCTGGAGTTTTGTTCTACCTTTTTGTAAAATTTTCGAACCTCGTTCTTGTTGTGATATGCCTCTATCTCCTCGATCGCGCGCTTCTCATGCTCCCTTTGTTTTTCTTTCTGAGAAGTTTGTGCTCCTATCTCTTTTTTTGCTCGTAGAGCTCACGAGCTGCTCGTGTCCTTCTTTGCAGCGCCACTTTGTATGCCTCTTGTTTAGCTGCATGTGCTCTTCGGCACTCATCGCAAAACCAGGGGTTTCGTTGTGGTGGCCGTGTGGCCACTGGTTCTCTATATTTTATGCTGGCAGCAAAAGGACTTCTGAGGAGATTTTCGGAGACAGGATCAGAAAAGGATCTAGCAATTTCTTGCTTTGACGTCGAATCTCTTCCTAGCATTTTCGCGTGTTGGCCTTGATCAGGAAATCCGCATTTATACCTTGGCTACAACAAATTAGTGGTCCGAGTCGATGTTGGTACCTCGGAATGTGTGAACATCTTGCATGCTAGAGAAGTGTCGTCCGTCGATCGTAATGTGATCAATCTGGTTGACGGGTGATTGGTCAGGAGATTTCCACTATCCCTTGTGGATATCGAGATGTTAGAAACGCGTAGGTACTTGCTACCATTACGTCTCGCCCCGCAGCAAAGTCGATTAGCCTAAATCCGTTACCGGAGGTGGTGTCGTGTAGGCTATGTCGTCCGATTATTGCACCAAAGATTTCTTCACTACCCAGCTTAGCATTAAAATCTCCAAGGACGATTTTAATGTCATAGCTAGGGCATTGCTCATAGGTCTTGTCGAGGAGCTCGTAGTGTCTTCATTCTTTTCCTCAGTGGGGGCGTGAGCGACTGAGCGTAGATGAGGTTTATGTTTGTGAGTTAAGCCTTGATGCGGATTGTCATGATGCGCTCATTCGCTGAGTTGATACTCAAGATCTTCTTCGTGAGTCGAGTCCCCACAAAAAATCCACATCCAAATAGACGCTTTTTTTGTTCCCGGTAGCAGTCGCCATAGTAAATATCGCAGTTGTTCATTTTATGTAGGTCCGGACCATCCCATCACATTTCTTGGATGGCAGTTATATCTGCTTTATAGCAGTCAAGGGCTTCCGCTAGTTGTTCGGCTGCATGTGGTCCCTTAACAGACCTAACGTTCCAAGTGCAAAACCGAAATTCGTTGTCCTTAAATCGTTTGCGTGCGTCATCATCATTAATTCCGTCCGTATCCGAGGCTTGTTGGTGTTTCAGAACCATGTCTTCTTTATGTGGCCGGACAGTCACTCGCAACCTGGAGGGCCAGGTCTTTAGTTTAACTCTAAGACGAAGAGCCGGCAAAACCGCTCCTTATAGGCCTGGGCTGCGAAGATGTCGTAGTAGCCCTATAAGGTGTTCACTAAGTAGTTCATCCTGAGTGAAACTGTAGGCGCCACAGTTGGTTCCATCTTGGGAGTTCTTCAGCTGCAGTCTGTTGAAAAGGTGACATGCCTTAGTGGGCGCATTCTTCCTCTCACTCTCTCTTTCCTTGCTGCCGCCAACAACTTCCCACTGGGGTTAGAACCCAATCTTCGGTTGAGGTACAGAGCACCCGATGTTCACCGCTTGGAGGTAGAGAGTAGAAGTTGATAGACAGAGGTTGCTGTAGACGTTTGTGTGCACGTGTCTACCCTTCGAACATTTCTATAGTGCAAGAAAATTAGGCCAAATGAAGCTTTAGAAAAGTAACAAATGGCCATATGCTCAAATATATAACACTTTCACAATGTGTCATGTGGGAATATTTCGAAATATGGCCTTTTGACACATTGCCTAATGACATGGCACCGGCACAAAAATGGAACAATGTGTCGAACGTTCCCTTTTATTTTATTGCCAGGGTTAACTCCGATAGGTTGACTGAGTTGACTCAGAGTTAACTCTCACTCCTCTGGTTTGATCTCACATTGAAAAACTGCGCCTTAGAATTAGTAATTACAAAATATCGTCAAAAACAATAGACCATAACAGAGAGAAATAAAAAAACATTTCATAATAAATGTATGTACATGTTATATACCTGACCTACATACCTTAGTTATCATCGACCAACATCGCAAAAAAGAATTTTAAAATGAAAACAAAAGTTAGCTTATTTTTTCATTATGCCATAAAAATGCATGTATAGTCCCTGTTGTAATCTGTTTTGAATGGATATTATGCCTGTTCTAAATCATTTCGATTTCTGACATTTGCCAGTGTTCACATGTGTTTTTGTTTATTTACACAGATGAATTGACTTTCAATTCTTGCAATTTAATAAAATAAAAAAAACTGTTAATTTCGCATAAATTGAAATAAAAGTAGAAAACAACTTGATGCTAATTTAATTTTTAGTACGGTCTAATTGCCATTGCCCCCGATATCTTGAATCAAACAACCAACAAAGAATTAATTGACGTTTCTAACCGATATTTTCTTGTAATTTTAATTGAACTTACTTACTTATACGGCTCACAATCCGTGAAGGATCTCAGCCTGAAATATTGCAGCCTTCCATCGTGATCTGTCCCTCGCATGCACTCTCCAGTCGCTGAAACAAAGCGCTCTGGCATCCGCAGTCACTTAGTCTTTGTACCGTAGGTTTGGTCTTCCTTGTCGTCTCGAACCTGGGGGCTGGGATGAGAAGACTTTCTTGGCTGGAGCGTTGTCGTCTATTCGCTCGATGTGGCCAAGCCAATGAAGTCGTCTTTTCTTGGCCTTCTGGACTACATCCACATTTTGGTACAGCTCGTTCACTTCTTTGTTGAACCTTCTTCTCCATTCACCATCGTCGCATACGGGATCAAAAATCCGTCGAAGAATTTTTCTTTCGAAAGTGAACAGTATCATTCCCCTTTTTTATTTATCGTCCAGCACACAGCGGCGCCGTAGAGTAGGACTGATAAAATCAAAGTTTGGTATAGCAGACACTTCGTCTTTTTTCGAGTGAGTAGTTTTGAACCCAGTTGTTTTGCCAACCGAAGGAGCAACGGTTCGCTAGGGTAATTCTTCTTCGGATCTCCACTAAGGTGTCGTTTGTGTCGTTTGTTGATGGTTGTTCCAAGGTAGGTGAACTCCTTAACTACCTCGAAAAAGCTGTGGACAGATGTTGCTTTGTTTGTTGATAGCATGTACTTTGTTTTGCCTCACTCACTTCAAGACCCACGAGTTTCACCTGTTCTTCAATCGCTGTGGAGGCCTTAAGCACAGATCTCTTGGATCGACCGATGATGTTAATGTCGCCCGCATAGCCTAGGAGCTGGGTGGATTTGTTGAAGATAGTGTTTTCCATGCTCACACTTGCCTTGCGCACTATCTGCTCCAGGACTATGTTGAAGAAGACCGCGCATCTGCTTGTCTAAGCCCTGCTGCGCATGTTTGAAACAACTCGAATGAGCTGGTACCCATTTGCACACTGCACTCCGTATTGTTAAGCGTCATGTGGCACAGCTGGATCAGTTTGTTCCGGATGCCGAATTCAGACATCGCCGTCATAAGCTCTTGACGATGGATGCTATCATAATTAGTTTTGAAGTCGATGAAAGATGGTGAGTTTCGACTTGAAATTCGTTGGTCTTTTCCAGGATCTGCCTCAGTGTGAATATTTGGTCTATCGTTGTTCTGCCTGGTCTAAAGCCACACGGGTACGTGCCGATTATTGTGTTGCAGAACGGTTTAAGACGCTCACACAGTACGTTGGATAGGATTTTGTATGCAACATTAAGCAGGGATATGCCGTGTTAGTTTTTGCATGATATTGACATAGGATCGCCTTTTTTGTAGATGGGGATTATGGAGCTTATCAACCTGTGAGTGGGCATTCTTCCTCCCACACTTTGTTGATCACCTAGTGAATGCGGTTCATCAAAACACCTCCTCCATATTTAAAGAGTTCCGCAGGTATACCATTCGACCCGGCGGACTTGTTATTTTTTAGCTTTTGGATGGCTCTTTCTACCTCTTCTATGCTGAGGGCTGGGACTGAGCCTTCATTGACTTGTCTTGCTTCTCTTTCGTCACTAGCTCGCTCGACATTTTGCGCATTCAGCAGCAGTTGGAAGTGCTGCTTGAAAACATCTACAATTCCCTGTGCTTAGGTGACTAGGTTTCCTTAACTGTTTCGAAAAGTCTGTGCCCCGATTCTGAAACTTGAAGCTAATTGCTTCGAACTTTTAAAGAAACGCCGGGTGTTGTTCTTGGTCCGAGACTTTTAGATCTTTGAGCTGAGAGACTGCGGATGCTCTTTTCTTCCTTCGCAGGGTGTCGGGCAGGCAGGGCTCTGCCTATCTCTCTCATAACTTCGTTGGGCCTTAGGCTTAGCTCCTACAGTTCTTGGTTGAATATTCGCCTCTATTCTTTCTTTATTTGCATAGTGGACCAAAAATCACTCGAAGAATTTTTTTCTCATTTACACTAGTGATGCGCAAACACGGTTCGCTCATTCGAGTTAACTCGTTTTTTTTTTGTTTTTTCAAACCGAGTAAGCTAACTTATTGGCATCGAAGGGTAATTACCTAATGGTTGAATTTTATCAGCGGCAAGGATATTGATAGATTAAAAACCCCATTTTTTCCTCATGTTATGAGCCAATGAGATTGAGCGGTAGTGAACCGAGTTGATAAACCAAGTAGGCAGACCGAGTTGACAAACCGAGTTGACAAACCGAGTTAGCAAACCTATTTGGTGAACCGAGCTGACTCGTTCAACTCGAGTCTTGAAATCCGAGTTGCAACTTGCAGCTGTTTCACTCCTTTAATTGCGTTGAAAAGT
Organism: Sphaerophoria rueppellii; assembly: GCA_920937365.1. Classification (NCBI taxonomy): domain Eukaryota; kingdom Metazoa; phylum Arthropoda; class Insecta; order Diptera; family Syrphidae; genus Sphaerophoria; species Sphaerophoria rueppellii. The sequence continues at coordinate 78,295,018 of CAKKXW010000001.1, forward strand.
AGTCTATGTACTTGCGTTGGTATATCAGGGCCAATTAGGTCCTGCCGATTATTAAATATCAGGTGTCCTGAATTTATCTTGAGACTCAAAGAAATAGGCTGCTGGAAAACCGCATCCTACGGACACTGCAACCAAACCAGCCTGATACCATCAGACATCCTATCTACAACCACCGATTACTGCATCCCTACCTTAAACACCTCAAAGAAGTTTAGAATCTTTTTCCCGTCAAGAATCGACTGGGAGGAAGGCGATTTGACGGAAGACTTCGACACAACAATCTTCAAGGATGGTTTGAAAATGGAATGCGGTGTTGGTATAGGTTTCTTCTGTGAATCTCTTTAGATTTCAAAATCCTATAACTTTCCCGATGTTACCAATTATTTATTCCAGGCAGAATTATTAGCGATAAGGGAAGCTTGTATAGCCCTTAAAAATATCCGACAGAACCAAAATGTAGCTATCCAACAGACAGTCAGGCAGCTGTTAAAGCCATCAATTCAGCTTTATCATCCTCTAAACTGGTCCAGCAATACAATCAAGGAACTTGATATGAGCGTCGATCGAATCTGGATACCGGGCCGTAGGGGCTATGAGGGAAATGAAAAGGCAGACAAGTTAGCTGGGCAAGAATCAGCCCTTCACAACTCACTGGCAGTGAGAGAATATGCTCTTCTTGGAGTTGTGAAGGGCTATATCCAGACCAAATACACATCAGAAGCAAATCATAGGTGGAATTGTTAAACAGGTTGCGTTGAATCCAGAAATATCTGGCCCGAGTTATGATTTAGTTTCTTATGTTTGTAATTAAAAGAAAAAAACGATTTTCGATAAGAAAGCTTTAACAATTTTTTTTATTATATTTTAATGTTTCTACATTGAGTACCAAGCTTTGACTGACTGTCGCAACCTGAGCATGCATATACTAAATACACAGCTTCATACTTATGTTATCAAAACGGATTAACCATTTGTCATGCAAAACGATGATACTGCTTCTGTACGTTGTATGTACCGAACATATACTGCAGTGTACATAACTCCTCCGCCCCGAGATTCAGGTGTTCGCTTACATGACGAACAGCTGATGGATGGTTAAGG
>CAKKXW010000001.1:78303152-78321164 GCA_920937365.1 Sphaerophoria rueppellii
CTTACGATTTTGTTGAGCTAGAATATTGGGCCAATCTATAAAAAGACCACTGTTATAGTCTCGTATATAGGTGCAAGAGAAATATCCGAAAATAGAGCTGCAATAAGACCAATTATTCAGTCTATTCTCTTTGGTGCAGATCAGGAGCTTCCGTTAAGAGGTGATAACGATAGTGGGGCTCTATCCTTAACTCGGCCTACAAAAACGGATGGAAAATTAAGAGCACTTCTGCGTTTTAGAATTGAGTCTGGGGATACGAATTTAAAACACCACATCGTAACCAGTTTAAAAAATGCAACCTATATAGATATATGCTCTGATATTGTCACCAGAAAAATATCTAACCGGGTTATAAGATCGAGTTGTTTTAGCATTCTGGCTGATGAAACAATGGATGTTTCTGGCACTGAGCAACTTTCAATATGTGTCCGATATGTTGACTGCTGTACAGAGCCCACGAAAAGTATGCTTCGAGAAGATTTTGTAGGTTTTATTCCTGTTGATGACCAAACTTCTGAAAACCTGACTAAAACCATATTGCAATGATGTGAGGAACTAAATATAGATATGAACAAGTGTGTTGGCCAAGGTTATGACGGAGATGCAAATATGTCAGACCACTTATAAGTGGGGTACAGAGTAGGATAAGGCTACAGATCAAATGCCAGATATGTTCACTGTGCAAGTCATCGCTTGAACCTGGCTCTGTCTAATGCCATGTCAATACTCTCGATTCGCAGTTTTCTTGGTGTATAAAGCGAAATAGCTAATTTCTTCCAAAACCATTCAAATGCAAATAAGACTTTCCAAATCGCTATCCAAAAATGCGCACCAGAAAGCAGAAAAAAAACGACTTTTGCGCCTTTTTGAAACAAGGTTTATTGAAAGGCATGACAGCATTCTTTCATTTGTAGAGCTCTTCAAATGTATTGCTATTAGTCTTGAAGAAATATCCACCAAGACGTGGGCAATGTCCTCAAAAGCATCAACTCTGTTAGCAGCAATTCAAAGAAGTGATTTTCATTTTAGTTTAACGCTACCCTTATCAATTTTCCTTCAAAATGAATCTTTAAATTTCGTGTCTGCAATAAATCATACGAAACAAGTCTTAAGTTCTCTTAAGAACAGAAGAGAGACTACCAGAGACTTTTTCAGAGACGCTTTTCAATCCGCATCACAACTTGCCAGGGATTTATTTGAAGTTAGCATAACAATTCCAAGGCTTTCTTTGAAACAAACAACGCGCTCTAGTCCAGAAAAATCATGTCCAGAAGACTATTTTAGAGTTTCTATACTTATTCCCTGTCTAGATTCTCTTATACAAAATCTTACTGACAGATTAATGGTCAACGAGGACGTTTTAGTATCGTTTCAAGCTCTGCTTCCAGGTTTTGCTGCCGCCAATCGAGTAAATGAAATGGAAAATCTAACACTCTACTTTGATAACGCAATATCCTTGTCAGCTGTTAAAGCGGAGTACATACTCTGGTGCGAAAAAATTTCATCGACGTACGCTTTGTTCTAACAGCAAAAGTAAAGCTTTTTTAAATTGTGCAACTAGCGAAGAAAAGATTTGTAACTAAATTCAATAAAGAAGGTTGCGTAGTAACGTAGCTTGTGTTTCTTGTTCTATCGCTACTTTTACGGTAATTGCTCTAGAGAAACAGCCAGTTGCATTCCACCCCTTAAATAATTCAACCGTAATACCCACGCTTCCAGGATTGCCCATCAGTTTACCCTCGAGCCCAACTTTGGTCGTACTCTCAAGTATAGAGAATCATTCTTTAGTCGTACTACGCGAATGTGGAACTCTCTTTCACACTGTCTTTCCCGATCATTGCAGTGTTCAGGAATGTAAGACCAGTGTACACCGGCACTTCATATCTAACCCCTTCCTTCTTTCCTTATAAGCACTCACTGTGTCAATGATTTGTAGCATTTCCACAAGTTTGTAACTTGTAGATTACAAATTAATTTTTATGTTGGTGAAACAGAAAAAGGAAATTTCCTACAAATTTCCCTTTGTAAAATACAACTACAAATTTGTAATCAACAAACTTTGATGGAACAGAATTTATTCAAATAATCAGAAACCTTGTTAAAAAACGCTTGTAATTACAAACAAACAGGGAAAATCAGACTAGAAAGAGATGAACGGACTTTATTTAATGATACTTATTTACCGCCTTTTTTACAATCGCATTTTCGAAGTTTACGACCTTTTTGGCTAATTTAACTTAATTTATAATTAACCATTGGAACGACGAACATCATATTATTATACAGTGCAGAGGATATGGACCTCATACACACTACACAAAATTCTCTTATACCAACTTATCTGTTTACGTATTCCCATCAAGTGAAATAACAACACATCAACTCTCATTTCATAGACCATACTGTTTGAATTAAAAATTACTTTCACCATTTGTTTCTCTAAAAGCTTTGGCTTCATGCAAAAAAAAAAATATACAGACATTTCTCTTTAACTGTCGAGGATAGTATAAATACCGTTTAAAAAGCATAGCCATAAGAAAACGGAACCAACAGGGGTTGCTAAATGTTCAACCAATCGGCACAATGTTTACTCAAAAAAACACCACTCCCCCACTTTGAGGGGAAGAGTACAGCTTGCCTTGAAAATGAGTTAGAGGGAAACAGCTACATATTTTACATTGCGGAAAACTTCCGTTTAACAAAATGGCTAACGCGCAAATTGAGGGTGGTTGTGGTTAAATGGGTGACGTTGATATTAAACTCAGTCGTGAGTCGTGACGTCTGACATCATTGCAGATGATTTAATAAGGATAAACGTGTCGTACAAGAGAGGTGAAACGTGCCATACTCTTTATCTGTCTTTTATTGCGAAAGGATAATACAAAATAACTCGGTTCGTTTAGAATCATATTAAAACCGTCTGGCGTTTCATTCGCATCCGGTCGTTAGTGCTTGTCGTACGTCATAAGTTGATGGTGCTTTTATCCTGTAGCTGCCATTTTGAATGATTTGACGGTAAAATAAATTTGTGGCGCAAGGCTTGAGCGCGAATGTGTCAATAAAAACCCATGAATTTTGGTTGCTTAAGTTGTGTGCGGTAATAAAATGAAATTAAAGTGATGTTTGATTGGAATTGTGCAGTAATCATCGCTTGAGTTCAGTATTGCTTGATAGTTCCGTAGGAAATTCAGGACTATTTTACTCGTATGCGCGTCGGCAAAAACACAATTTGAAATAAAAATTATCAACAAATTTTAAACAAGATCTTAGTTAAGAGCAAAATAATGCATCAACAAAGTGCGAAATCTTTTCTCATTCGAGACCTTCTTGGGGATTTAATTAACCGACATCAAAATCATGTTGACGACGGTAGGTGAACTGCTTACATTTCAAAATCTTACGAATTAAGTATAATTTTGTTTTCCAATATTATTTGTCTTTTTTAAAAAATCGTGTAATACTGTAAAGTCTGTTTGTTTGTTGAAAGCGTTAATTTCACGAGACCGCGCCGCCTCGGTCGGCTCACCGAAAGGGTCTGAGTGTCAAGATTTACCTAATGGAAAAAACATAAATCCACTGGTACTGATGGTATCCCCGGTATTGTTCTGAAGAGGTGTTCTTCCACACAGGCAAAACCCTTGTGGAAGCTTTTCCAACTATCCTATGCTTCTGGGCTCGTTCTGAGCAGTTGGAAAACACCATTTGTCCAGCCTATCCAAAAAAGGCGAATCGTCTTCACCCTCCAATTATCGTCCGATTGCACTTACGTTCCTTCTTTCTAAGATCATGGAAACACTGACAAACTATTAACTCAAGAAATATCTCGAAGAACGAAAGCTGCTTAATGACCAGCAATACCTACGGCTTTCGCAGCAACAGGTTTCACCGATTAGTGGAACAAATCTTTACATCGTTTTGGAGAAAGTAAGATTGTTGCACTTGATATGTCAAAGGTATTTGATAAAGTCTGCCATCTTGCTATTTTATCGAAAATGCGTGCCTTCGGTATCGATTAATCCCTTCTTCGGTGGATTAGAACTTGCTTTCGAACCGTTCAATACAAGTTGTATTGGACGGATTCAAGTCTGAAACCTACAATATAAATATTGGTGTGCCCCAGGGCTCCGCTTTGTCTCCGATCCTCTTTCTCATTTACATTAATTACCTCTTGTCTGCTACATCTGTTTGGCTGACGATAGTTCCCCTAGCTTCTTATTTTTGTTTTTAGATTCACATGCCTCCTCTTTGGATTTGGAACTAAAACGGCAAAATATTATAAGCTTATTAAAGTCTGACCTAAACCGTGTAGAGTTTAATGCTTCGAAAAATCAATGCTGCCTTGTATCGTTGAAGCGAGATATACCATATACCCCGCTGCCACTGTCCATGAGTGGCACTTGCATCAACGAGACCGAACATCTCGAGATTGTCGGTATGTGTATCACTGACCACCTCTTGTGGATCGAGCACATACGCGATTTTTCCAAAAATGCCGCAAGATATTTGGGTTTCTTAAGACGGTGCAAGAAATTTTTCTCCCCGTCCGATCTTATATCCGTCCAAAGCTTGAGTACAATTCATATGTCTGGGCTGGTGCTCCAGTTACTTACTTTGGGCTCTTGGTGGGATTACAAAAAAGAGCTGTAAGAATGATTGATGATAGAGAGATCACTGACGCATTCACTCCTTTAGATCACAGTCATAACATAGCATATCTCTTCTTGTTCTATCGCTACTTTTACGGAAGTTAAAATAAATAATAGAGTGGCGAGACAGCTCTTGAAGAGCCAAGGCCTAAGCGGCTTACTCTCATCAACAATTCTCTAGGTGCATCTGAAGAATTGAGGGGACCTTCAATTTAACGCCGGTTCCGAACGGTAAAGTTGAGAAGCACTTTTTCATGACAGATGATACTCTGGCAATTTTGTCAGTTCTTCGCAAGAGGCAGTGCCCGTGAAAGATGAAATAAAAACTAGGAACAAGAGTAGGACTCGAACCCACGGCGTTCTGCTTAGCAGCTAACGCACCTAACCACTAAGCTACGGACACTACCTTTTACGGTAATTGCTCTAGTGCAGTGTTTTTCAAACTTCCTGAACTGGCGGCCCCCTTTATATACAAAAATAAACAAGCGACCCCCAATATAAAGCCGGGAAACCGCATACAATTGCTGAAAATCTTATTTTACATGCAGCTCTAAACATGGTTGAAATAATGTTGGGTTGGCAGGAGAAAGAGGAGCTTAAAAGTATTCCACTTTCTGATAATATAATTAAGAGAAGGATAAGTGACATGGCAGCTGACATTCGAGAACAGTTAATTGTAAAATTGAAGAAAAGCCAACGATTTGCATTGCAACGAAGAAGATGACAAGATTGGTGAAGAGATTTTATTTTGTTAACCTCTTCCTGTGTATTCTACAGAACAGTGTTTGTTCGACATGATTTTCGAAAGTTGCCTCGACTATGATCTGGATTGGACCAGGTGTATTGCTATTTGTAGCTATGGTGCAAAAGCCTGCCCGTGGACTCATAGCTAAATTCAAGTTAATAGGGCCAAACGTTTTATGGACACATTTTTTCAGAATTAATTGATTTCCTTTTAGATGTCATCAAAGTTGTGAACTCAATTAAAGGAAAAGCTTTGCAAAGTAGGCTATTTAGGATCTTTTGTGATGAAATGGGTTCCCTTCACTAAAATTTATGTCGTTTTCCATTGGCAGTCCAGAAACATTCGGAAGAATCCAGAAGCCTTCGGAAACCATTCCATTGGACTGACTTTGACAGACGGAATGCTTCTGAGAAGAGCAGAACTATTCCGTTTTGAAAACAGAAGCGTCAGAAAAATGACAGTTTCATCATAACCCGTTCCATTGGAGGTATAAAAAGAAACGTCAAGGAAAGACCTATGGAAAACGACATTACTGTACCACACTGAAGTCAGATGGCTCTCAAGAGAAAAGGTTTTGACCCGGGTGTTTCAATTGAAAGCAGAATTATTGATGTTTCTTGACTTGAGGATTCAAACTCTGGATGTGCACATTTTTTTTTTCTGAACCCAGTTGGCTACTTAAATTGTCTTTTCTTGCTGATATCTTCGAACATATGAGATCTGAACACCTTGAATAAAAGCCGCCAAGGAAAGAAGAAAACATTTTGTCTGCAAGAGGCAAAATCAGAGGATTCATCTTGAAACTTTGTTTCTGGTCAGAGTCTCTGCCAAAAAAGTGTATGAATCCTTTCCCTGCCTTCAAAAACCCATCGATGAAACTTGCAGAGATGAATCGGAAAATTTAAACAGAAACATATCGCTGGTGACACAGAGTCTGCACAACTTAAAAGGGAAACTTTTGAGTTATTCCTCAGAATTGATGTCTGATGGAAATGGACAAAGATGGATACTTAATCCTTTCTTAGAAATGTCCGTCCAATATACGCTGAACTTCCATTTGTAACTATGAAAGAAAAACTTATTGACTTAGCTGCAGATGAAATGCTTCGAATGAAGTTCAATTCAAAAGAATTTCTGGATAGGAAGGAAAAACAAATATCCAGAATTGGCAAATGAGGCCTCAAAAATGTTTGTTCCATTTTCAACGTCATATCTATGTGAACTAACATTTTCTTCAATGGTTAACTTAAAAACAAATAAACCTCAATTGGAAATTGACTTAATTGTAAACGTTTCAAAGATACAACCAAGATTTGAATTTTTAGTAAAAAAAAACCTCAGTAAAAAAAAGGCTCATTCAGCACATTAAAAGTGTGTTTTATTTAATTTTTTTTTAAAAGCAAAATTTGTTCTCTTTCTAACTTGGTGGCCTTTGGCGGCGACCCCCTTTAAACTTCTTCGCGACCCCCCAGGGGGTCGCGACCCACACTTTGAAAAACACTGCTCTAGTGAAATAGCCAGTTGCATTCCTCCCCTCAAACAATTCGCCCGTAATACTTCTAGGGATGCCCATCAGTTTACCCTCGAACCCGAATTCGGACGTACTCTCAAGTATAGAGAATCGTTCTTTAGCCGTACTACGTGGATGTGGAACTCTCTTCCACACTCTGTCTTTCCCAGTCATAACAATATTCAAGAATTTAAGACCAATGTACACCGACACCTCCTTTCCAACCCCTTCATTGTGTCTCTGGCATAAAAAGGGTATACAAATTCCATGAGTGAGTGCAAATTATAAGAAAACAAATTAATTGCTAAATGTTTTATCCCAAAAATTGATTCTAATTTGAATTGCAGCTCTTGAACCTTTAACGTTATTACCATGTCAAATTACTCTAATGCCAAAGGTTGATAAGTTACCATACTAAATTGAGTTGGACAGTACATCATATAGAGAATTTACACCCGCATCGACGATCACCTGCCGGCAGTAGCTAAACCAGTCCGCGATGGTTCTCGTCGACAAGATGGTGCCGGACTCCGTAAAATTCTCCTCGTCACAAGGGGTTTTCCGAGCAAAACAATAAGTGAGGAAGAGCACTTTTTGGATCGGAAGCTTGACGTTCTCAAACCAGGTGCCCCTCGCTCTACTTATCCTTTTGCCCTTACACACCCCTTTCTGGCACTTATAATATAATAGCCCAATGAGCCACCTTCCTTATAGTATATATATAAAACCCCAAAAAGAAACTTGAATTCACATAATATCCAAAAAAAAAAAAAAAAAATCCCAGTGTACTTGCACTACAGGGTTTTTTTTGGTTTTTTTTTGTTACGTTTAAGTCGTTCCAATACCTGTGAAAAGAAATGTTTGAAATAAAACGTCAAATATTTGTATGAATTTCTATGGAGAAATAGTGTTTTTATTTTACTGATTAATTTGCGAAAAAAAAAATAGTTGATTTGTGCTTAATTAACGCGTATCTATCGTTTGACACCATTTTCATCTTGAAATTCAGAATCCGGTAAAGGAAAGTAGAGCCAAACCTAGACCTTTATAAGGTTGCATAAGTTGCAAAGCGATTTTAATCGAAAAATCAACAGTTATGCGAAGACTATGCTTACTAGTTCGATGACTGATGCAGTTTACCAAAAAGTGATGGACAATGAAACACATGGGAAGCACTCAAGAATTTATTCGAGGCAACGTCAAGAGATCAGCACTCAAAAAAGTGCACTGATCTTTTTAAATTTGCATGGGATCAAGAAGAAGACGTTTCATTGACGTTGCTAAGCTGGAGCGAAGCTAGAAGTGAAAATACTTTACCAGATCTTTTGTTAGTTTGCAAGACGCTTCAAATTCTTCCAAATTGTTTTGAAACACTTCGTTCAAGTTGGATGCTGCTTACGAGGAATTCAGAGATGACTTTTGATGAGCTTTCAATGCAGTTATGTTTGTATGCGAGAAACATACCGCGGGTTAGGGAAGGCAGGCAAGCATTAGTGATCAAGACCAAGAACCAATCAAAAAAAGGACTAAGTGTTAATTCAAATAAAGGAAATGACGTGTGCAATTATTGCAAGAAAAAAGGACACTGGGTAAAACAATACTACAAATGGATAGCTGATGGAAAGCCAAAGAAGAACTTAAAGAATTCACATAGTTCAGAAGTGAATACAAATGTTTCTTTGGTGTCTACAATCAAATCAAGTCAATCATGTTGAGAAAAGTACAGAAGATTGGTGGATTGACAACGGTGCCACCAAACATGTAACAAGTAGACGAGATGTTTTCATCAATTTTCAAAAATTTGAAGATGGAGTTTCTATTCAATGCGCTGGAAAAGGAAACCTTGCTGCTCTTGGGAAAGGAACCATTCAAATTATTACCACAGTTGGAACGGTGAAGAAAAAGATGACCCTAAACGATGTCTGGTATGTACCAAAAGTTAGTAGAAGCTTGTTTTCGGTTTTAGAGCTCAAGATAGGAATGCACAGAGTGAATTTATTTCAACACGCTATAGTTGTTTGTTGACATTAAATTGTGTAGTTGCGCTAAAAGGAACAAAAACAATGAGGCTCTGTTTTTAGGCACATATAAAATCATTAGTTTCCAATGCTAATTTGCCAGAAGATTCGAAGTCGATATTGCAATTATACCACGTAAGGTTGGGACATTAAGACAAACGCCACGTTAAGTTAAGGATAAAAGTTCAGTTGAAGAGTGAAGTTTGTGAGTCTTGCATTTATGGGAAAGCTCATCGCCTTCCATTCGGTAAGGGATGTGAGACATCTGGTCCTGGACAACTAATCTCAGCCGATGTGTGTGATCCGTTTCTAAGAAGAAGTATTTTGTAATTTTCAAAGACGCATTTTCAAAGTTTCGCTATGGTTATTTTATCCGACATAAATCTAAACTCAAAATGTACTAGAAGAAATGCTTAGACTTGCGAAAACACTAGAACATTCAATCAAAGGGTTTTTAAGTGATAATGGTGGTGAATTCAATAATAAGGAAGTAAGAAAAAGATTGCACATGAATGGAATTACCCAAAGATTAACAGCACCTTATACACCACAACAAAACGGGATTAGTGAGCGACATAACAGAACAGTCGTTGAAATGGCAAGAACTTTCAAGTTTTTGAATAAAGAAATGAGTTCTGCTGAAGCAATGTGGGCTGAGTTACCCCTGTAGAACTCTGGCCAGGACAAAAACCAAGAATAAGACATCTAAGAATAATTGAATCCACATCTTATGCACATACCTGATGTAAGAAAATGGATGCAAAAGCTCAAAAAGGATATCTCGATGGTGATGAGAGGAACAGAGTGTACTTTAAAGAAGAAAACAAAGCTATACTTATAAGAGATGTGACATTCAACGAAGTATCTAATGAATGCACTAAAGATGGAGACTCATGAGATTGTCAAAATACTATGCCCATTCCATTTTTTCGTGACCAAAAAGAGACCAAAGAAGATCAATACCAGCCAGGCAGCCAGAACCTAGAATAGAATAAAATCAAGAAGGACAAAATCAAGAAAAAGATCAAGACGAAGAAGAAGTTCAAATAGAAGAACAGATTTACCAAGACAGAAGAGAGAATGGAGAAGAATAACCTGAAGACATCGAAATAAGATACCAACAAGAAGAAGATGAAAGTGAAGGAGACCAATACGAAGATAGCGAGCAAGAAGACTCAAATTTAACACAACTAAGAGATCGAAACAAGCTTAAGAAACCAATATACTTAGATGATTATGTCTACAGTAACAGAAAACTTTTATGTCTGAAGACAAAGAAAATTATGACGAAGCTTTGGAGAGAGAAGATAAAGTACAGTGGAGAATTGCCATGAAAAAGAAATTACCTCTTTGAAAGAAAATAATACCTGGGACTTAAAGGATTTACCTAGAGGAAAGAAGGCTATACCTTGTAAGTGAGTGTACCTACCGTATGAAGAAATACCCAAATGGCACTATAGACAGATACAAAGCTATACTGGTTGTGCAGGGATTCAAGCAAAAGAAAGGCATAACCTACAATCAAGTTTATAGTCCAGTTGCAAAACTAGGAACAGTAAGCTCTATTCTCAGCATTGCAGCGACAGAAAAGATGTTTCTACAGCATTTTTATTTGGAGAACTACAATAAGAAATCTATATGGATCAACATCAAAGCTACACAGATGAAAAAGAAAAAGTATGCAAGTTAAAAAGAAGCTTTTGTGGCTTAAAACAAGCACCCAGATGTTGGAATCATCGTTTCGGAGAATTTCTATAAAAACTGGGATTTAAAGTGAGCGAAGCTGATCCATGTCTTTACTCGAAGGAAAAAGGTGAAAAGAAACTTTTTCTAGTTCTATATGTAGACGATGGTTTGGTCGCAGCAACGGATACGAAAGAATAAGAAGATTTTAATGAAGAATTAAAAACAGAATTAAAGATAGTAACGAAAAAGGCTGAGTATTTTAAGGGTGATATTCGAATAAATCTAAGTTTTGAAGATGTGGGAAGAGTTAAGAGAGTATTGAGGTACATAAAAGGAACAAAAGATACTGGAATTACATACCGTTCAAATGCCCAAAAAGGACTATTCGATTGCAACAGTGATGCAGAGTTTGGAGGATGCATGACTGCTGGACGATCATTTTCAGGAGTGGTTATAACATACGCAGGAGATGCTGTTTCCTGGTTAAGTCAACTTCAAAGCATGGTTGCAACATCAACAATAGAGCCCGAGATTGTAGCAGCTAACGAAGCATCCAAGGGAATTATTTGGTTGACTAGATTATTCAATGGAATAATAAGACTACCAAACATTCGTATTTAAAAAGTCGAGAATACCGCAGCAGTGCCACTAGCCAAGAATCCTGAAGTTCACCGAAGAACAAAACACATTACCCTCAAACATTTCTTTGTTCGTGAAAAAGTTAAGGAAGTACTACTAGCTATTGAACAGATATCAACGGAATATCAAGTTGCAGATATTATGACGAAAACATTGCCTAGAACACGATTGATTATGCTTTGTAAAATGGTGGGGTTGTCATAAGTTCTTTATTTGTTCACGGGGTAGCGTATTCCAGAGACGAATCCCACTACTGAAAAACTGTCGCTCAGATGTGAGACGAGTATATCTTGGAATTGAAAGTTGGGTTCTGTTAGACGATAGAAATTGTATATGATTGAAAAGTCAGGTGGCTGTTTGGTCTGGATGATTTTAAATAACACTGTAAGAGCCTTTTGGTTTAACATGTTGATGAAACTTGTACCGTACAATTCGAAAGAGAAGTTTGAGATATGGTCGTAACGACGTAGTCCAAAGACAACGAATAATATTGTTGAACACGACAGTCATCTTTCTTAGACACGCAGAATCCAAGTTGAAGAAGATTTCACATCCGTACGTCAGAATTGGAACAAAGAGAGTTTTAGTTAACATTTTTCTGGTTTCAATTGGTGTAAATTTTGTTAAGATCGTTATGGTCCTTAGAGCGCCATATGTCTTTCCAACCACAGCGTTTACATGGTCGTTCCAGGTCAAAGTCCTATTGAAGCAGATTTCCATGTTCTTGGCCGTCTGAACGTATTCACCTGGAACATTATTTAAGAGCACTGTGGGAAAATATGAAAGGGTAATCATACTCCTTGAGATTACTAGACACTTGGTTTTATGGGGATTAAGAACTAGACCACGTTCATTAGACCATTTGTGCTAACACAGTTTTCGATGAGACCTAGAGCAGAACTCTGTGATAGTGGAGATCATCAGCAAACATTTGCACATTCCCAAAGTTAATTATTCTGGGAATGTCATTAACGTATGCTGAGAACAAAAGCGGTCCAAGGATAGAACCTTCGGGAACACCACGCGACACAGAGATAAATTTTGAAATCTTACTCCCAAAAACAACTGCCTGACTCCTTCCTGTTAAGTAAGAATGAATCAGTTTAGATGCTTCAGGAACAAACACGAAATCTAAGGAAAATTTCTTACATAATATGTTATGGTAAATCGTGTCAAATGCTTTTGGAGTAGTCAAGAAGAATCATGAATGTGACATTATCATCATCCATGGTCTTCCTTATCCGCTCAACAACATCTAGGAGTGCAGTGGTACTACTGTGATGAGACCGAAATCCAGATTGCTAAGGGGATAAAAGCTGGTTATTGTCAAAATACTGATTTATATGCCCATACATCAATTTCTCCATCAAATAGAGTGGCGGGTAAGCTCTTGAAGAGCCAAGGCCTAAGGGGCTTACTTTCTTCAACAATTCTTTAGGTGCGTGTGAGATTTGAGCGGATCTACAGTTTAACGCCGATTCCGAACGGTAAAGTTGAGAAGCACTTTTTCATGACAGATGATACTCTTGGAAGTTTTGTCAGTTCTTCGCAAGAGGCAGTGCCTGTGAAAGATGAAATAAAATCTATGGGCACGAGTAGGACTCGAACTCATGACGTTCTGCTTAGCAGCCAATGCACCTAACAACTTGGACAAAAAAGGAAGGATAGATATGGGACGATATTCAGTCCCAACTCTTTTCTTCGGAACATAGATGATTTTGGAAAAAACACTGAGTTGATGGCAAATGTTATATTATGGAAATAAGATTCTCCACAACTTCTTTGACAGGCACAGTTGCAAAGTTGAAATCATTTAGATGATCGGAAGAAAAAATATCATCTTGATGTAGACCTTTGAGTCTGTGAGACGGAGGAGACAATCAATTCATTACAATCAACATCAATGTTAGCGGATTTTTGCTTTCGTATTCCAACTTCGCGTAGATTGATAAGACTTAAACATTTGTTTCGCAGTCGGCCGGCGGTATAAAATGATGGTCCTCAGCTATCTTGGAACGTTTCCAATTTTGATATACGCGTTTCCTTTGATTTATGCAGCAACGAATTTCGTCTGTTAACCAAGGGTTGTCTTTGTGTTTAACTGTCTTTGTCCTCTGAGGAGCATGGGTGTCAAAAAGTCTTCTTTTCTTTAGTTTTATTTTATTAAAGTCTAAGTTTTATTTTAAGAATGGTTCTTGCCGGTACAAAAGAAAGAATAAGACTGATTTATTATTAAAAAAAAAAAGGAAAAACTCTGTCGCAAACGTCAAAAAGCATCGATGACGTTTTACTCTTCGAACATGAGTAGGCGATGTTTGACGTTTCGAACATTGAGGGGTAGCTTACATTAGAAACAAAAATTATAATAAAACAGATATATGTATATGTTTTTAGAAAACAAAAACTCATTGAAATTTATATATTTAATAAAATACTTCTGTACTGTTGCTAGTGAGGATATCAACGATATGAGCATTTTTATCGTTCGCTGAAGTTATTTTAGAAAAACTGCAACAAACTAAGTAATGCGTAGCTTTGTTTTTTTTTTCAAAACCTCTTTTTGTTATTCGTTTTCGATTATTACAACTTGTTAATAAAGAAAAGAATTCAAACTAGCTTAGTATCTAAATTCTTATAAGGAATTCATATATAATACGTAGCTATATTTTTAGCAATGTGTGTGCCTAGTAAATATAACTTGTTTTTTATTGCTTTGCCAAACAATTTACTAATCTAAACGAGTTCTACAAATTTCAGTTTTTTTTTTCAATTTGTCAAACGTAAATACCTACCATTCTTTCGAATGCGAGGATTATTCAAACTTCTCAAAGGCTCACTTTATGTGGGATCTTCTAAGAATAACATACCCATAAGAGAATGCAACTTGCCTTGCAAAGGAAACAAACAGAATTTCAAAGACAATTTATAATGTTCTCAGAGAATAGAGAGCTTCAGGGGATAATTAGTTGATTTTTTTGCAGAGAGTTAAGACAATGCAGTCGATGTGTCATCAAGCAATTTGTCACGTTCGTCCTCTTCGTCATGACGAGTACGAATGAAATCCTCAAACGGAACAATTGTACTGAAAGGATCTCAACTCTTAATTGCAATGCAGAATGCACAGGCACATTTTAAACCAAAGCAACTCACTTTAAGGAAAACAGTGTGCCGTCGCGATTTTTCTTGAATGCATCCACTAAACACGAAGCATTAAGCAGATCCTTTCGGTGGTAATTAATGAGATGATGACAATGATGGAGGACAAAAACAGCGTTATGCCTGCTTATATGCTATTTGTGTCCTTTATAAGATTTAAAATGTGTTTTACTATAATTGCGCGACTGCCTAAGGATGGGAAACAGTTTTTTTTTTTTTTATTTAACACTTATTTTATTAGTTGTAGGTATTTTGTTTGTTTGTATATTTATAGGGTTTTTATTTAACACTTCCTAACTTCTAAGTTCAATAAAACAGTGTTTTTGGAATATTTATATACATGTTTTATTAGCGTAAAGAGCCTTTCAGTACCGTTATAAGTGTCGGTTCCCTGAGTGAGCTACTCTCCACCGTCCTCCCAATTACCACAGATGTCAACACCTTTTGGAACCAATATCGTGAAATAATAAAACAATGTAGCCGAGACCACCATAGGTGACCAGCCACCCTCGAAAAAGATGATGATGATGAGTGCGCGTTATTGAAAAGAGAGACGGAAAATGCACGCTTGCATCTGCTGCAACGGAAAACAAGAGCAGCAAGAGAAAAGAAGAAATGAGAAAAAGACCCTGCCAATGATGAAAAGAGCATCCGCAGTTTCTCAGCACAAATATCTTAACGTCTCGGCCCAAGAACAACGCGTGGCGTTTCTGTAAAAGGTCGAAGCAATTAGCTTCTGGTTTCAGAACCGGGACACAGACTCTTCGAAAAATTGATGAAACCTAGTCACCGAAGCACAGGGAATTGTAGATGTTTTTAAGCAGCACTTCCAACAGCTACTGAATGCGCAAAATGTCGAGCGAGCTAACGACGAAAGAGAAGTAAGACCAGTCAATGAAGACCCAGTCCCAGCCCCCAGCGCAGAAGAGGTAGAAAGAGCCATCCAAAAGCTAAAAAATAACAAGTCCGTCGGGTCGGATGACATACCTGTGGAACTCTTTAAATATGGAGGAGGTATTTTGATGAACCGCATGCACCAGGTCATCAACAAAGTGTGGGAGGAAGAATGCATGCCCACTGACTGGTCGATAGGCTCAATATGCCCCATCTACAAAAAAGGCGGTACTATGTCATGCAAAAACTATCGTGGCATATCCCTTCTTAACGTTGCATTCAAAATTCTATCCAACGTATTGGTGAGCGTCTTAAACCGTTCTGCAACACAATAATCGGCACGTACCATAGATTTAGGCCAGGCAGAACAACGATAGACCAAATATTTACACTGAGGCAGATCCTGGAAAAGGCCAACGATTTTCAAGTAGAAACCCACCATCTTTTCATCGGCTTCAAAACTGCTTATGATAGCATCCTCCGTCAAGAGCTTATGATGGCGATGTCTGAATTCAGAATCCTGAACTGACTGATCCAGCTGTGCCTCATGACGCTTAAGCTCATCCGAGCTGTATCAAACATGCGCAGGGCTTAGACAAGGAGATGCACTGTCATGTGACTTCTTCAACATAGTCCTGGAGCAGAAAGTCGATCCAAGAAAGCTGTGCGTGAGGCCTTCACAGCGATTGAAGAACAGGCAAAACTCGTTGGTCTTGAATTGAATGAGGACTAAACAAAGTTCATGCTATCAACAAACAAAGCAACATTTGTCCACCGCCTAGGACAAAACGTCACTGTTGGTAGCAACAATGTCGAGGTAGTTAAGGAGTTCACCTACCTTGGATTGGAACAAACATCAATCCTACAAACGACACCTTAGTGGAGATCCGAAGAAGTAATATCCTAGCGAACCGCTGCTGCTTCGTTTTGGCAAGACAACTGGGTTCAATACTCCTCACTCTACGGTGCCGACTGCCGAGTGCTGGACGATAATTAAAAACGGGGAATTGATCCTGGGCTGGAAAGAAAAATTCTTCGACGGATTATTGTTCCCGTATGCGACGATGGCGAATGGAGAAGAAGGTTCAACCGAGAACTGTACGAGCTGTACCAAGTGTAGATGTAGTCCAGAAGGCCAAGAAAAGACGACTACATTGGCTCGGCCAATGGACGACAACGCTCCAGCCAAGAAAGTCTTCTCATCCCAGCCCCCAGGTTTGAGACGGCAAGGAAGACCGAAGTACATAGACCAAGTTATTGTGGATGCCATAGCGCTTGGTTTCAGCGACTGGAGAGTGCATGCGAGGGACCGATCACGATGGAAGGCTGCAAAATCACTGTTTGGTGCGGTTTACATGCTGGTGGTGTCATTGGGCCTTACTTCTTCCGTGATGATCAAGACTGGCACGTTACTGTGAATGGGAATCGCTACCGCTCAATGCTAACCGATTTTTGGAATGAATTGGATGATATGGACTTGGACGATATGTGGTTTCAACAGGACGGTGCCACATGTCACACAGCGGGCCAAACAATCGAATTATTGAGAACGAAGTTCGATGAGCGCATTATCTCCAGAAATGGACCTGTGAATTGGCCGCCTCGTTCATGCGATTTAACGCCGTTAGACTATTTCCTGTTTGGCTACGTTAAATCTATGGTTTAGCCAACAAGCCAGCGACGATTGATGAACTTCGTACGAATATCGAACGTGAAATTGCAGCAGTATCTGCCGATTTATGCTTGAAAACCGTCGAAAATTGGGTTCAGTGTCTGGACTTTCAAACCCGATTTTGTTTTATTTAAAAAAAAAACTTTTGTAGCGTCCCTGTTGAAAAACCCTTTATGTGTGTCGCTAACGTGTCGGCTTGTTTTGGTGGCGCGCATTCCGAAGTGTCTTAATTTCCATGACATCGAAAGGTCAAGTTCTTTTAATCAACACGAATTTAACAGACTGGGATTACCGTGCGCACTCACATGTTTGCATTTCTTCAATGATTCGTTGTACCGCATTCCGCCCAACGATTTCCATACAAGCTTGATTTTGAATCAGTTTTGGAAGCCCATTGTTCTTTCTTCAGACTTTCGTCCGGTGAATTAAATAACTTGATTAATCAAAAATGAGTTGCTTAATAGCTAGAATAAGCTTTCTCTCCAAAAAACACCAACCGCACGCATGAAAAATGCTTCAATAGATAACAAAACAAGACCCAAATTCCAGGATATATTTAGAGATTCATTCGCAATTATTTATAAAAGTATTTTAAGGACTATACCCATACAATTGTGAGTACTCAGACCGTCTTCCATTAACCACAAAAATAAATCAGCAAAACGTTTGCCCTATTATTTCGGATAAGTATTTTAAGATAACTCTGCCGAAGCTTCCGAAATATAATTCGAATCGAGATCTTAATGTATCTCCAGTGGGCGTCGCTCGTTCTTGTAATAGCATCAGTCTTCGTCGTGCACTCCAACTGTTCCACTTATCTCCAGTTCAACCATAAAAAAAATAATATTGAATTCACATAAAAAAGGATTTCTTTTCTGTTTTTTTTTTTTCAATTGACGACCATGTCCGCCGGAGATATCCCACCATAGTCAATTTGATTCACGTGTTTCCTTCGATTGTTTCCTGATTGAATTCTCAAGCAGGATTTCACGTGTGTGCTATCAGGGAAAATGTATACACAAGTACCTTTGAGTTATCCTTAAATA
>CAKKXW010000001.1:78352012-78369910 GCA_920937365.1 Sphaerophoria rueppellii
ACATGAGTCTCGAGTCTCAATTTTATCCCACATGTTTGATGAAGACGGGGTAGACGATTGAGAACTTTGAGGAGAGCTAGCACGTCCATCAATTATTTTCGATCCCAAATTTCTTTTATCGGTTTTAAGGTCAAAATTTGAAATTTTCAATATTTTAAGCAAATAAATTTTATTTATTTAGTTTAATTAGAGTTGATGAGTAGAAATTATGGTAGATTTGTATATTTTTGACTCAAATTAAGCAACTAAACGAAAGAAAGGATAAAATGGGCCATTCACTCCTTTTCCCCGTACAAATCCCCTGGTCCAGTCAGAATCTTCCCTATGATGCTTCAGAAGAGCATAAACCTTATCATCCCACACCTAGCTAGCATTTTCTATAATAGCCTTAAATGCGGGTATGTTCCACATCGTGGCGTTAGGTAAAGATACAGTTTTCATCCCTAAGGCTGGTTAACCTAGCCATACGGAAGCCAAAGACCTTAGACCCATTAGTCTAACATAGTTTATTTTGAAAACTTTTGAGGGGCACCTTGAAACCGGACTGTATATCGGAAGCTCAACATATCTATATCATAGAAAAATCACTGAATGGATATTGTAGGAGCCTTCACCCTTCAATAACGTGAAGAACGAAACAGTGAAGCAAGCCGGACGACCATAAAGTCGAAAAGGCAATTATACAGTGGATAATGTGTATGCCCAGAAAGAGACAAATCAACTCTGAGCTAGCAGACAAAAGGGTGAGAGTAACTACATCCAGGGGTACCTCACAGGGTGGAGTTCTGTCACCGCTACTCTGGGTTCTTGTCATCAACGGCATACTCTCTAAACTGAAATCAAGTGGAGTAAAAATAATAGCCTAGGCTGATGATCTTGCATTACTAGCGACTGGCAAGTGCAAGTTCCTACCAAGTATCAGTGAACAAACCGAATATGCCCTCTCGTTGGTAATTAAATAAACTAGGAACTGTGTGCTGTCAGTCAATCCAGCTAAAACAGAAATATATAGTACTATTTACTAACAAACGCAAAATACCTGATTTTAAAATACATACCTTCAATTGAAGGCCGCCCTCTTAAAATCTTAATCCTTAAATTATCAGATGGATGTATTCGGCAATAATAAGACCAAAACTAACCCATGATAATTTGGTTTGGTGGAAAGCTTAAGAAAAGAGCACGAACCTGAAAACTTTGACAAAACTTCAAAGAATTGCGTGCACTGGCATTACGGGGCAATGAGATCCACTCCAACTGCGGGACTGGAAGTTATACTCAATCTAATACCCTCAGGCCTCTTTGTTCAGAATCTGCGGCCAAAAGTGCCCTTATATAGGACATGCTCAGATCCTTCATAAAGTTATGGGTCATTATACTACAACAGACTATAAAATACCCGAACTTGATTTTCATAAACCATTCCAGGCTGCCATCCCAAGCAGAGAGGAATGGAAAGATCACATACCATACTCCAGTGAGTCGTCAAAAGTTATCTATACTGATGGCTCTAAGATGGACACTGGTGTAGGGACAGGCTTCTATTCTGAATCTCTCAAGTTAACCGCCTCGTTTAGGCTTTCAGACTACAGTAGCGTCTTCCAAGCGGAGGTCCTGCAGTGACAACAGCTGCTAAAAAGGTATCAATGATGGCGATACCATGATTTACATTGAAAGCCAAACGGCAATAAAAGCGATTACTGCAACTGAGACAAAATAAAAGCTTGTTTATTGCTGCCCAGACGAGCTTAAGGTTAAGCTAGTAAGCAGCCCTACCTGTTATTTAAAACAGGAAATCTTAAAAAGAATAACTATCAAGGCCGATGAAAGGTGGAACCTTCTTGACAAAGATCTGGCCCTGTTTTAACAAACAAAGAACGGAAAGAATTATGCAGCTACACAAGGGATCACTTCGATCTCTTGTAAGCATAATTACCGGACATAATCTGTTAGTTTATCATTTTCTGTGCGATGTGTCTTCACTGAAAGAATATGTATCCAATTCAAGCGTTCTTCGCAGTGGCAGTACACATTATTGTATTAAGGTTAATATCAGGTTATTTTTTTATTCTTTTTCATGAAACAGAGCACCGAATTCAGCACCGAAATGTAAATTATTGAAAATTTAACGGTGATTTTTGTGAATAAAAATAATTATTTTATAATTATTAAAGCTTAAAAACACAACATTATTTTATGCAAATGAAGCTAATTCAATGTAAGCCAAAATCTGATTTACAAGGAAAAAAAAGTGAGAAAAAAAAAACAAACAAACAAAAACGAACCACGCCCCAGTACAGCACAAAAACACTCGTTCAAATGCTTCCAGTCCCCCTTTCACAACCATCAAACAACAAGCGAACATAACCACCCTTGCTTACAATTTCCACAAACCGACCAAAGATAATAATAAACTTACCACCCCAATTTGTGCCCGGGCATGTACAGAGCATCCATTCAATTGGGAAACGGAAACGCCTCCTCTTTCACATGAACCATATTTTCTTGTACGAATATAAAATTCAAGTGCTCCCCGCACAAGCCCCTGTCATGTCAGTAACATTCCACTTTTCAAAACAAAAATTATTCATCTTTAAGCTTAACATATTCTTGCATTTGGATGAAAGCGGTGAACAGTGTATTTTCTAATGGATTTCTTTTAAGGACAATACTCACACCTTGGTATATGTGGCGCATGTAAAAGTCGATAGCTTCTCACCTTTGTGCAAAAAATATGTTTTTTTATGTCCTGTTTTTTTTCTATTTTTTAACAAGAAATCGTCTTTGCAAATGTGGTGACCGTATTTCTGTTTGTGGATTGCTTTTTTACCAATGAAGCATAAGCGTTAAAAGTTTAAAATTTCTGGATAAAAAAACAACACATTAATAACTCAATGTAGGTACTCATTCTGTAAAAGCTTACAAGATTTTATCCTTTTTTCGAAACTTTAGCTTGAGTGTTTTAAATTTTCATTTCGTGTTGATTCTTAAAAGTTGAAGGCTGTGTGAAAAAGAAGTCGGTGGGCTCATGGTTATTTCATAGAAAAATGAAATCCATGAAGGATCACAGTCTGAGATAGTGCAGCCTTCCATCGTGATCGGTCCCTCGCATGCACTCTCCAGTCGCGGAAACCAAACCCTCTGGCATTCGCAGTCACTTGGTCTTTGTAACGTAGGTTCGGTCTTCCTTGCCATCTCGAACCTGTGGGCTGGGATGAGAAGACTTTCTTGGATGGAGCGTTGTCGTCCATTCGCTCGATGTGGCCGAGTCAATGTAGTCGTCTTTTCTTGGCCTTCCGGACTACATCCACGTCTTGGTATAGCTCGTAAAGTTCTCCGTTGAACCTTCTTCTTCATTCATCATCGTCCCATACGCGACCGAAAATCCGTCCAAGAAGACTTTGTTTGTTGATAGCATGTACTTTGTTTGGTCCTCATTCACTTCAAGATCAACGAGTTTTGCTTGTTCTTCAATCGCTGTGAAGGCCTCAAGCACAGCTCTCTTGGATCGACCAATGATGTCTATGTCGTCTGCATAGCCTAGGAGCTGGGTGGACTTGTTGAAGATAGTGTTTTCCCTGCTCACACCTGCCTTGCGCGCTATCCGCTTCAGGACTATGTTGAAGAACTCACATGACATCGCATCTCCTTGCTTAAGCCCTGCGCATGTTTGAACCAACTCGGATGAGCTGTTACCCATTTGCACACTGCACTGCGTATTGTTTAGCATCATGCGGCACAGCTGGATCAGTTTGTTCGGGATCCCGACATCAGATCAGACATCGCTATCATAAGCTCTTAGCGATGGATGCTATCATAAGCAGCTTTGAAGTCGATGAAAAGATGGTGGGTTTCGACTTGAAATTCGTTGGTCTTTTCCAGGATCTGCCTCAGTGTGAATATTTGGTCTATCGTTGTTCTGCCTGGCCTAAAGCCACACTGGTGCGTGCCGATTATTGTGTCGCAGAACGGTTCAAGACGCTCACACAGTACGTTGTATAGGATTTTGTATGCAACATTAAACAGGGATATGCCACGGAAGTTTTTGCATAACATAGGATCGCCTTTTTTGTAGCTGGGGCTTATGGACCTTATAGACCAGTCAGTGGGCATGTATTCTTCTTCCCACACTTTGTTGATGACTTGGTGCAGTTCATCAAAACACCACCTCCATATTTAAAGAGTTTCGTAGTGATTCCATCCGACCCGGCGGACTTGTTATTTTTTAGCTAATGGATGGCTCTTTCTACCTCTTCTGTGCTGGGGGCTGGGACTGGGTTTTCATTGACTGCTCTTTCTTCTCTTTCATCGTTATCTCGCTCGACATTTTGCGAATTCGGCAGCAATTGGCAGTGCTGCTTGGAAACATGTACAGTTCCCTGTGCTTCGGTGACTAGGTTTCCTTCACTGTTTCGAAGAGCCTGTGTAACGCTTCTGAAACCAAAAGCTAATTGCTTCGACCTTTTAAAGAAACGCCGGGTGTTGTTCTTGGCCCGAGACTCTTCTAGATCTTTGAGTTGAGAAACTGCGAATGCTCTTTTCTTCCTTCGCAAGGGGCCTTATCATCTCTTGCATTATCCGGAGTGGCAAGGCAACCGATGTTGAACTTCTTTCTTGGGGCCGTTCTAAACTCAGCCACTACCAGAAAGTGGTCAAAGTGCTCCTCGGAAAGTGTGCACGTTCAAGATGTTGGATGCGTAGCTTGCGCCGATTTGCACATGGTCGATTTGGTTAGTTATTCGACCATCCGGAGTTCGCCAGGTTGCTGTGTAGATCTTTCGTCTTGGAAACCTAGTGCTACTTATTACCGTATTACTATTAAGAACTGCAGTAAAGTCGATTAGTCGGAAGCCGTTATCTGTTGTAACTTCGTGGAGGCTGTGCTTTCCAACTAATCCGCCAAAGATATCGTCCTTCCTAATTTTTGGATTGAAATCTCCGAGTACGATTTTGACGTCGTACTCTGGACAGGCTCCGTAGGTTATATCAAGAAGTCGTAAGAATCCTCCTTGCATCATTGGTAGGGGCGTGTGCACATATTATACCGATATTTTGTTGTATGGCCTTGATGCGGATTATAGCCAGGCGATCACTAATTGGGTTGGAATCCACGACTTTCGATCTTAGCCGATTTCCCACGACGAATCCGCATCCAAATAGTTGCATTCTTTGATGACAGCTGTAATAAATGTCGCAACTTTTTCTGTTAGTTGTCCCTGATCCAGGGGAAACAGGTTTGCAAATTCTGAATCTGTGTTATCGTTGTCCACTTGAGATTTAAATTGACAGTCGTCAAAAGGATACGATTAAATATTTGAACAGCTTTCAAAATTCACAGCGATAAGTTTTGAGGACAAAATAATTAAAGGTGACGGATGGTCACCACAATTGTTTAAAGTACCTACATAAAAAGAAGCGAATTACATATTATGCAAAAATATTCTCTTAGCATCTAAATAAATGACATGGTATGTTCATCGAGAGCGATGATCTTTTCATGTGCATGCATAATTAAAGGAAAGTCATTCAGGAACATTTTATTCACCGTCACCATCAGCTTTTCTATTTCCACGACCATAACGCCATGCACCGAAAACAAAAATGCAAAAATGCATCAACATCTTCACCAAATATAATTGCTTAAGATTGAAATTATAATGAGTCTTCATGGGAACAAGCATTTGCATTTCCATCTATGATGTTTTATGTTAGGCTATGAGGTTAAGGATTCTCATGCAACACAAACATTTTAAAATGCTATGATTTGTCTCTTGTGTACCGTCAGTGGAATCTTACAAATTTGTTTGGGTATTTTAATTACAAACTTTTTCTGAAGATGTTCAGATAAAAAAGAAGAACATTCAAGTCAGTGCAGAAAAAAAAGGGAAAACTTTTTTATAAAACTTAGAAAAATAATTGCAACGGAAAAGTTTTCGTTTGGGGGCTTCGTCGTCATTATGCGGGTAAAAAAACTAATGGGGAAATAAATAAAGGAAAAAAATGTTCCTTAATGAGAATGAATAGGGTGAATCTCCTCTAGGTACAGGAAACAAATTATGGCTGTTTTTTCTCTTTTGTTTGCAGTAAAAAGGAAAAACTTTTAGACTTTTAATAAAAGTCTTGTATTTTTTTTATTGTATAATTAAACTTATTTACAGATGCGAATGTCTTTTCATATTTTTGTAGCCCAGTTAGCAGAGGTAGGACCTATAAAATTATGTCAGTTACAATTTCAAACATTTTGATTGCTTTTGAAACGTACTCAAATAAACATAAGAAAATCCCTTCATAGAACATGCAACCATCCACGAAGCTTTTCAATGTTCAATGTGACATAGCAAACAAACTTGCATAGCAATAGCAACATAATTTAAATGCAAACCCCGGTAATCTAATTTTCGTCCTTATCGTCACATTCCTTCCAAAAGCTCTATGAAGGCTTTGGTGGTCGCTGTCGCAAGTTTGAGAGAATTGACCGTCTCTAACGCGACCGACCGACGACGAACAGGGGGACGAGTTTATGGGGAAACGGCGAAATAAATATCTCCTGTTTAAATGACTGAAACATAGTTATTTTGCATGTTTTCACTTTTTATATTGAATATCTACGCTACTAACTTAAAACAGCGTACAAAACCCCTCATTTAGTGGCCTTCCCATCATATTTCAGAAGAAAAGAGCTGAGAAGCGATATCTTTTTTGGAATGTAAGCTTCACTGCTTCTTCCGAAAGCACTGGCAAATGGAAAAATAAGAAGCTGTCCGTACTGTTACTGATTTCAAATGTTTGTTTATAGTTGCTGTTCACAGAACTACCATCGAAACACCATTTGCAAACCAGATCAAACGAACAGCTTGAATTCTCTATAGATGCAAATTAGTCTCCAAAATATCAATAATGCTTTTTGATGTTGTGTTCAATAATGATACATGATACAAATTCCTACTCAAATTCTCAAAATATGTTAAACGAAAAATTTTAATAAATTTGCTACGATTCGTGGGGCTAATTCACAAACCACGGTAGCTGCAACGAAAATATTAAAACATTCACTTATCTGCTTGCAAATATGTACATTGAATCGGACGTTTCGAATCTAGCGGGGATTGCGTTCAAAATCTACGAAAATAAAAAAAAACTTCATCATATCCACACCAAATCACACATACTTAAAGAAAACCATTAACGACGAACGTCCTCGTGCTCGCCTTAAATTCTTCATAATGGGTTCGCTGTTGCCAAACATTTCCGAATTTCTCATTTTCTTCGATTTCGTTGTTCACATGCAAAGAGATGTTCGCAAGCAAATCTTATTTTTTCTATAAAATAACCATTAGCCTAATGACATGCTTTGTAACGAATCAGTTATTTAAATATAATAATTAATATTATCTTTTTTTTGAATTCTTAAAAGTTACCATTTTGTTAATAATAATAATCTTGAAATATTAAAATAATTTTAAATTACCTTTTGAATTATATAATAAAAGCATTGACTCACTGTAACTTAACGAAAGTATTGCAGTTTTAAATGTCATCTTACAATGTACTGCAATAATTATTCGTCTCTCTCTGAGAAAATATAACTGTTATTGTAAGATCAAGATAAGCCTAAGCTAAGCACGTCATTGTAATCAAAATTAAAATTCATTCCAAGTCGAAGCGTCGAAGAGTAAAGTCAAACATTTAAAATTAAAAAAGTCTTTTCTTTTGTATATTTCTTGTCGACTGTTTTGTACTAAGACGCTTGTAGACCGAAAGGGCTCTTGTGGCTATTACAAATCGTCGTATTAAAAAATAATTTTTTTAAATTCTTTTTCGAGGACATAAGTAGACGCATGCCGCTGTCTCTTATGGACCGAACATAATAAATTCGCTTAAGAATCTAAAAACCCAACTATAAAAACTTGAGTGAAGATTATCCTTCACTACAGCTTCTCTTTTTGACACATGCTTGCATACACCTTAAAGAATCAACACAACACGTACGAATTAGGAAATGATGTTCGCCAATTCTGTATTCGCCGTGTAGGGCATAGAGAATATATACATTTTTGATACAAATATTGGTAAATTATAGTGCAATTATATGTTAAAAGTGCAAAGGAACAATATAACGTATTTATTTTACATGCATTTTTTCGTATGTTTAAGTTTTTTTTTGAAAATTTTTAGCTCAACGGAATCTTATTTTCGAAATCTGAGCCCATGAAACCCACCTCGACCCAAACCTGAGCATTGTATCTAACTCAGTGTGAATGTATTGGTGCAGTCTCTCATTTAAAAAAGCATTGGAAAACTAACACATTCTCACTGGGTTAGTACAAAACTATTTATTATATATTCTCTATGGCACTGACTCAGTGTTCAAGACCGACGCACAAAGCAAAATGGCCTGATTACGGCGACAAAACCCAAACAAATATTTTTGCCTGATTACGTTAATTTTGGCCCCAAAATGTTCGTAAATATCTAATAGATAGAGAATCATAAAAATATCTCTCTCCGGTGTCTTAGATTTTAATTTAAAAACTCCCTAAATTAAGCATAATTATGTTGGTTGTGAGTTTATGCAGCAGTTTACTCAAAACTAATTTATTTTCATCATGGACTCATCTACTCAGCTGGACAACTAAATGTGCTGAACGTTTAGTAGTACATATATATATTAAATAAATAAAATTGTGTAAATTATGGAGTGCTATACAAAACAAAATTGAATTCGGCTCTAAAAGTGTTTGTGACGAAGTTAAACAAAAAGTGGAAAGAGTGTTATCGCTTTATCGACAAACTTATTTGTATCTACGAAGACTGGTTAAGTGCGGAGTTTGGTATACCAAAAATCAATACAGATTCAACTACCAACAAAACCCCATGAAGACCCAAAAAGAGCTTTTCAATTACATCTGTTCGCTCGAAACAAAGGCATGTAAAAACTGTGGTGAGTCAAATACCATCCGAAGTGCTTAACTTTGCAGCTAGCACAAGCATGGTGCAATCGGGAAAAAGAAAAGCTGCAAAAGTGATGCAATTGGCAGTCAAGTCTTCCTCAAAAACTGTAAAGCGAATGGAGGCGGCAACAACAACTTGGCTTTGATGGTAGACACTGGTATGACAAAAGAGAACTAAATCAAAGTTCAGTGGGGTGCAAAGTCAAGAGGCGCCAATATATACCCATCATATATTGCTCCAGCAAAAAAGACATGTTACCCGGATGGTGTTACGTTTTCGGAATGTAAAGTTCGGATACTATTACAAGTTACAACAACTTCTTGATCACACTGTGCAAAGGCTGTTTGAAGTTCAGAAAGAAGTAATGCCCCTATACCTTCCTGAAGGTGTGCTTATGGTCGATGTGTATTACAAATGAGGTCTTGATGTTAGCGGAGGCCACTGCGTATACAAACAGAGCTTCACGGACAATCCAAAATATTCCGATGCTAGCATCATTTTAAGCATAGAGAATCTATTTAACTAGAGTCGCAACTCGCTCTCTTCTTTAAAAAATCACTGTCCAAAAAATGTTGTGGTGAGTCTCTCAATTTACTCTCATTTTTCGTGTCCGTAAATCTGTGAAAGAGGTGAAAAAAAATTCAATATGGAGCCTGGGGCCCTATTCTTGAAACCATGCGAAAATTTCCGCATACGAAAATTATCGCATACTGAATCTCGTATGCGGAAGCAGAGTGGTATTCTTGAACCAAATTGACTCGTATACGACTTTGAGCATGCGATGAATTTCGTATATAAGATGGCAACGCGTTGTCAAAATAATGAGTCCATTTCTCTCCCTCCCACTTAAAGGCAAAAAAAAGAAGACACTATGCTTATTTGTGTTTTCAATTCAGTTGACATTGACACTGAATTTGGCAGCGATAATTCAATTTCTCATTCAATATTTTATCCATATATAATATTTTATGGCCTTATCTACGAAGAAACCTACACATTGTCTGCGGCTATGATAGCCGCTTTTGTTTACGAAACATTCTCCGAGGAATGACAGCGTACCCCACCGAAGCGACTAGACATTTGTGTTGTACTTGACGTTCTCTGTGAACTAGGAAACATTTTTGAAATTTCATATTTACCGTTGGTAGAAAAAATAATTTCTTTACCAACCATATTTCAATTTTTTGAAATCCTCGATAAAATTTTGTTAAATATTTTCAGCCACAAACTATGCATAAGAAGTCATGCCGACATTGATTTCTCCAAAATTGAAATCAAATTCTGAATCAAATTTGAATTCACTTGTTTCTGCATTTGATTTGATTTAACGAGTGGAAAGCTATGTACAAACCAAACCTTCTCGGGCATTGGAGTCGCCTTATTCAAGATCAAAGACGTAAGTTGTTTCTTAAAATCGTATCGACCATATCGAATCAAAAGTTGTTGTTTGTTTTTAGAATTCCCTCTCGTCGAAGTTTCAAAACAAAGTGCATCCGATTCACGAAGAACGCTTTACCAAATCACTGGCTTCAGTGTGTCCGGAGGACCGCATGGTGCCGAGGTGACAATGTTGAGCTTAGATGCTGTTGCACAACCAAACGGAAAAAGAGCAAAGAGTCAAAGCCAAGAGTAAGAAGAAAGAAAAATTGATTACCTAATGTCCAAGACCAAACTTTTTTTTATCTTTCCTTACAGACGGAAAGTATTTCTTCAAGGAGATCCTTCCCGGACCATATGAACTTACGATTCCACAAGCTGTGCGAGATCGTAGTGAGGGATGATTTGAGCAATAAATTGAACGGACAAATAAAATTGTCCATCTGGCTATCCTCTAGTTTTTTAAACTCAATCGTTCGATTGGAGGTTTCGGATCGGAGAAGAAATCGGCATCAACGTCGTCGTCGGCCGGCGGAAATCATAGCAATAGAAATATAGTTCAGTACGAAATCGAAGAAGTGGCTGAACCGGTTGGTAAGCGTTTGTGTTTTGATTTATGGATTATATACCTCCTCTGTGATTTTAAGTACAATTGTGCCCCTTAACGTTTCAATTTTCCATGATGGACAAAAAAAAATGTTGGAAGAACCCAAGCTCCTCGTCTACAAAGTGGTGTAGGCCTATCGCATTCAAATTAGTTAAGGAAAGTCCTGAAACAACAAGACAAGAATATAGCAATATTCCAAATCAAATTGAAGCTGTTTCACCAAGGTTAATTTGTGTGGAAAAAGTGAAGATGTGCATCACATCCCTATCTGTACAATGATAGATGGAAAGACGTGTAACGTAACATTTGTCATGCCACACCAAAAGCTTTGAATAATATTGAGGATGTTCTACAAAGGCCATCAGATATATCTGCGTACAAATTTGGATTATCGGTCTTACATTCATATTTAAGGTGTTTCGAATTCTTATTACACATTGCATATAAAATGACTAGAGACAAAACAGTGGCAAGCCAAAGGCATAGAAGCTAAAGAAGCACTGAAGAAAAAAAAAGCAGGAAATCGCGGACTTATTTTACGAAAAGATGGGCTAGTTGTTGACCAACCAAAGCATGGAGGTGGTAATACAAACGACGAAAATACTGCCCGTCAATTTTTCGACAACCTAGATACAGCAGCAGAAATAACAAAAATTGACAAGCAACTAATTGAAAGATTTGCAAATATTTGGAAAACTATGTATTTCAAGCCGTCATTATTTCGACTTCAGTACATTCAGACCATATTGCTTAGAAACTGCAAAAAGATGTATACAGCCTTATAGTTGGTATAAGATGAGCGCTTCTGCACACAAATTGCTGATTCATGGAAGTGACATAATCCAAGCATTGCCCATACCTGTAGGAGAGCTCTCTGAGGATGTTTTGGAATCAAGTCAAAAAGAGTTCAAAAACATAAGGCTAATGCACTCCACGAAAACTTCTAGAGAAAACACAAATTAATATTCATATCTTATATTGGCTTTGTATTAACTCTGATCCTATAGTAAGTGACTTTGGATGGATTCGAAAAAAAAAATATAAAAAAAGCGTAAAATGATGAAGTTTTAAACATGACAACAATGCCACCATACTTCCAAACCAACACCGATGTTCAAAATGAAGAACAAGAAGAAGATAATGATGATGTTGACAGTGAATAATATTGTGTCTTATTTTACTCCCAAAATTATATTTATTTAGAAACATTTTTAATTTCTGAAAGAAATTCAATTTGACAAATTTTTATTTATTTATTGTTTATTTTTATCTGCTATTTATCTTTTGTGATATATACATATATTTTTCCAAGTATAATATTACATAAATGTACATAAACATATTTGTTTTTAAGAGTATCTTGTTCCTTTAAGCGATTAAAATAATTAATCTATATTAATTTATTATCTATTTGTAACTTATATTAAACTGAAGTGTAATATGTTCCGAATCAAGGCTAAATTCGGCAACATTAGCCTAATATGTGCGCATGCCCCCACCCCCCACAGAAGAGAAAAAGGATGACACCAAAGACGAGTTTCCTTGACAAAACGTACGAGCAATGTCCTAGCTATGAAATTAAAATCGTCCTCAGCGATTTTAACGCAAAGCTGGGAAAAGAGGACATCTTTGGTGGAACAGTCGGAAAACACAGTCTGCACGACACCACTTCCGACAACGGATTCAGGCTGATCAATTTTGCTGCGGGGCGAAATGTTGTGGTAGCAAGCACCTGGTTCCCTCATCTCAGCATCGTAAAGGTTCTGATCAATCAACCGTCAACCAGATTGATCTAATTGCGATCGACGGAAGGCATTTGTCCAGCATTTTAGATATTCGAACTTTCCGAGGAGCTAACATCGACTCGGACCACAACCTCGTCGTGGTGCAAGAAAATTCGACGTCGGATGGCTACAATCGCAAGAGATCGCCAGATCCTTCTCTGATCAAGTGTCAGAAAACCTCTTAAGGAATCCTATGCCACCAACATCAATTATCGAAGACCAGTGGCAACATTGCCAGAATGCAGTTAGGGATGCTCCCTCTAATGTGCTGGGTTTCACACAGCCACCAAAACGAAACCCCTGGTTTGACGAAGAATGCAGGCAGGCCTATGCAACCAAGCAGGAGGCATACAAAGCGGCGCTGAATAGAAGACAAGAGCTGCTCGTGAGTTCTACGATCAAAAGAGCAGAGAGGAACGCCGACTTTTCAGGAGAAAAAAGAGAGAGCACGAGAAGCGTCAGATCGAGGATATTGAGAGAGCCAACAGCAGGAATGAAGTTCGGAGGTTTTACCGAAAGGTTAGACAGCTGGCTCAAGGTCATCGAGCAAGAACCGATGCCTGCAGAGATAAACAAGGGAACATCATAGTAGAATCGCAGTCAATGCTTAGGATTTGGAAAGACCACTTCTGTAGACTGTATAACGGCGACGACGAACAAAACACCGCACCGCCGTCAGACAGGACCCTTTCATCGGATACGATGATAGCCAACAATTCCGTGAACCCGACCTAGAAGAAGTAAAAACCGCAATATCACGGCTGAAATCCATAGAAAGCCGCTGGAGCAGATGGACTAGCTGCTGAGTTGTTCAAAGCCGCATGCGACGACCTAGATAGGAGCATGCACCAAATCATCTGTAAGATATGGTCAGAAGAATGCATGCCCGATGAATGGAACCTCAGCATTGTTTGCCCGATCCTGAAAAAGGGAGATCCTCTAAACTGCGCCAACTACAGAGGAATGGGTCTACTTGACATCGCCTACAAAATCCTCTCTGCCGTATTATATGAACGTCTGAAGCCTTTCGTTAACAATCTGATTGGTCCTTATCAATATGGCTTCAGGCCAGGAAAGTCAACCATCAACCAAATTTTCATGTTGCGGCAGATCCTGGAAAAGACCTATGAACTCCAAATTGATACCCACCACCTTTTCATCGATTTTAAGGCCGCGTATGACAGCATCTACAGAGACAAACTGTACTAAGCTATGTCTAGTTTGGCGTCCCTGCCAAGCTCGTTCGCTTGTGCAAAATGATGATGCAGAACTCACGCTGCTCCATCAGGGTTGGCAACGAGCTTACGGAATCTTTCGACGTTAAGAAAGCAATTGAGTTGAAAAGCCCTCCCTCGAACAACTAAGGTAAAACTGTACAACACACTCATCATCCCAGTCCTATTGTACGGTGCAGAAGCATGGACTTTGACAAAATCGGATGACAGTGCCTTAGGCTGTTTCGAGAGGAAAGTTCTTCGGGTCATCTTTGGCCCCGTGTACATTAAAGGGGAATGGCAAAGAAGATATAAAAGCGAACTTTACGGGTTGTACATCGACATGGACCTAGCCAGAAGGGTCAAGGTCCAGAGACTCAGATGGCTTGGTCATCTAGAGCGAATGGACACCAATGCTCCGGCCCGGAAAGCCTTCGCGACACTATTCCCGAGAGACGTAGGAGGAGAGGAAGACCGCGACTCAGGTGGCGCACTCAAGTGGAAGAGGACCCGGAAAGCCTTCGCGACACTATTCCCGAGAGACGTAGGAGGAGAGGAAGACCGCGACTCAGGTGGCGCACTCAAGTGGAAGAGGACCTAAATCAACTTGGAGTGCAAAACTGGAGACGACTAGCTAAGGACCGAGCTAGCTGGCAGAGACTGTTGATTGAGGCCCAAGTCCACAATAGACTGTAGCGTCACCTTAAGTAAGTAAGTTATAGCAAGCAACATCTAAAGACCATTAGTCCTTAACCCAGAAAACTGTTAACACAAATACCACCGTATATACCTAATATTTTATTAATATCACATTACCATTTGTTTGCGAATGCTATCCTATACTTGCAAATAATTACCTTCAAATATGAAGATTTAACTATGGGGGCCTTGTGGCAACCTTTAAATACAATCATTATAATTCCAACCCTGCGTAATGATATCGGTAAACTCAGACAGCAAAGTAGAACATAAAAGAATTCTGAATACAATAATATCGGTAAATTCAGACTCAAAAGAGAACATAATGAAGTCTGAATACACAGAAAACGAATTGACCTTCAAAAGTAAGATAAGATCAGCAAAGCTTTCAGATGTGTATTATCAGCCTGAGTGCTTGTTCAATTGGAAAAAATTATGGACATGCATTTCACAACATTGATCTGTTTAATATTATTCAATTTTGTTTTTGTGTCAGCATTGAAAGTTTCCTGTAAGAACGAAGCAAATCAAGATGTTGATTGGTACATTTAATTTTGAAATATTAAAGTAAACATAAACACACCTAACCCAAATTCCTAACACACACAGGTACTATTTGTATAAACTTCCAAAACATTACTCCAATGAAATCGATAGTGATCTAAGTGGACTTCGCTACACCTATTTGACCTCAGAAACAATTCAATCGTATAATTGGCAATTATCTGATATTCGGATTGACAACGCTTCCAGTGCTCCAGGGCGAACGTTGAATGATCTCTTCGAAGATCAAGATGTTCTCCTACTTGCATATAATGATGAAGTACCAGACGGTCCCACCGATTACGAGAATGGTCATACGAAAGGAGTTGTCGCAACCGATGGAATAACAGCTATTTGGTTGGTGCATTCTGTCCCAAAGTATCCTAGAATTGGGGGCTACACCTATCCATTGACTGGGGAGCATTATGGACAAAGCTTTTTATGTATGACTGTGAATGCAACAACACAAATGAATTCTATTGTCACTCAGTTATTGTTCAATGAACCGAATGTCTACTTTTCTCGGATCCCAAAAAGACTGTCTCAAAGCTATCGAGACCTCGAAAAAGTTATTTCGAAACAATGGAGATCAACTAGGCCTTTTGAAAATCGTTTGGTAATAAATTCGTTAAACGGCTCTAGTTTTCAGTCGTTCGCAAAAGGGCGGCGTTCTAATACCGAGCTTTATAAGGATTGGGTAGCGCCAGTTTTGGATGTTGATTTGATGGTCGAAAGCTGGAGGAATGGACCAGGAAAGTTACCTTCTGATTGCTCTACAAAGGATAAGTATATATTTCAATTGTTTTAAGAATGTTTAAATCTTCATACTGAATTTTATAGAGTCTACAATATCGCAATGATTGATGATCGTGAACGGTTTTCATTCAAGTCGACAATGGATCATTCGAAATGGGCAGTTTCTGAAAAGGGTGAAAACGATTGGGTTTGCATAGGAGACATCAACAGATCGGTGAGTAATAAAATATTGCCAAGTTGATAGTAAATATTTTGAATTATTTTAAGGAACATCAATTAATTCGTGGTGGTGGAACCGTTTGCCAGAAGAATTTTAAGTTGGCAGAAATTTATCGAAACTTAATTAAGAGTTTTGAGAACTGCACAAATCTTTTTTATAATGCAAAAATACTACGATAACATCAAAGTAAATTCGTCCAGCAGCTGTTTGTTTTTGCATTTAATGCTACGAAAAGGTGTCAACATTTTTAATTTTAAGCTTTTGCTTTGACATGCTTTCTAAAAGGACTAACATTTGTTACAAGTCAGCACTATTCTGTTATCGATGAACAAATAAAGCTTTTATTATTCTATGTACTCTGGGGAAATGTTTATTTTTTGTCAGTTTTGTCACCGACCGTCTTTCCGACTCACTTGCTTACTTACTTAAGGTGGCGCTGCTACAGTCCGGGGTGGACTTGGACCTCAACCAGCAAACCTCTCCAGCCAGCTCCGTCCCTAGCTAGCTGTCTCCAGTTTCGCACGTCGCGTCGCCGAGTTGGTTGAGGTCGTCTTCAACTTTCGCGCGTCACCTGAGACTTAGTCTACTGCGCCTTGCCTCTAAGCTGGGTTCAAAGACTTTACGGGTCGGAGTATTGGTGTCCATCCTCTCGACGTGACCAAGCCATCTAAGTCTTTGGACTTTCACTCTTTTAGCTAGGTCAGTGTCGCTGTACAACCCGTACAGTTCGTCGTTAAAAATATTCTCCCCCATTCATCGTTTAAGCAGACAGGACCAAAGATTTTACGTAGAACTTTTCTCTCGAACAGGCCTAGGGCACTCTCATCCGTTTTTGAAAGGGTCCATGCTTCTGTACCATATAGCAGGACGGGGATGATGCGGGTCTTATAGCGCTTCACCTTAGTTGTTCTGGAGAGGGCTTTACTACTCAATTGCCGTCTTAGCCCGGAAGAAACAGCGATTATCAAGAATAATTCTTTGATAGCGGAGCCAGTGGCGTAGATAGTTTTTCGCTATGGGGGGGATATATCTAGTTCGCTCATTTTTTTAAGTTTTAATAACTAAAAAAAAAAACAAATAACAAACATCATTGAATTCATAAGGTAATAATCACTTCTCTATGTAAAGGGTTTTCCAATAAGAGGTGTTATTTTGAATACCAAGCTATTCCGGAAGCTGTCATTTTTTGACATTTGACAAGTAGAAACTACGCTATTAATAAAAATGGAACGATACGCGCTTCAATAACGCATTGAAATTATTAAAATTCATTATAAAAATGGCAGAGTAGGTTCGTAAAACTAAAACATTTTTGGGTCGTCGCGAAGCACCTTGTCGGCGGCAATACAGAAATTGGTGGACAATTTCGAGTGGCTGGGACAAGTTAGTGATGTGAAGAATAAAACCCGTACACGTCGCTCAAGCACAACTGAGAATATTGCTGTTGTAGCCCAAAGTGTTGTAGAAAACCCAGGTTTGTCCATTCCTCGTCGTTCTTTGGAATTAGGCATTCCACAAACGTCATTACACCGTTTTTGCATAAAGACTTGGGTCTTAAGGCTTATAAAGTTCAGTTAACACGAGAACTCAAGCCGGCTGATCATCAACAACGTCGTGTCTTTGCTGATTGGGTCTTTGAAATGCATGAAAATGATCCGGAATTTCATCGAAAAATCATCTTGACTGATTAGGCCCATTTTCACCTCGGAGGCTACGTCAACAAGCAAAACTGTCGCATCTGGGGCT
>CAKKXW010000001.1:78373316-78385186 GCA_920937365.1 Sphaerophoria rueppellii
CAGCCATTGTTGGAGTGGCTGCGGAAGCTACAGTTTTTTCCGAAACCTGTTCCGCTACATGACAGTACGCTGAAGAAATTGTAGAACAACCTTGCTTATCACGTCTTGTCTCTAATTTTACTTAGTTCGAACGAGTGCTTATGACTCATAAATAAACTTCTCGCTTGTTCATGAACATTTTGCTCACAGAAACTCAGTTCAAAGTTATTCAAACTCATTTTGACTTGAAAACAAAAATACTCATTTGTATTCATTTGAAAATAGGGGTTGCTCAGAGTTACTGAAATAAAAATGTTCAAATTTACTTGCTTGTGCGTCGACTCAGTTTGTTCAAACTTGTTTTTTTCAAATAAATACTCAGTATTCGTGAGCAAGCTTGATTCATTTTAATCTCTGTTCTGCACTATTCGTTCCAACAAGATGTTAAAGAAGTCGCATGACAGTACATCGCCTTGTCCAAAGCCTTTTTTGACATCGAAGGCGTCGGTGAGGTTGTTACCGACTTTAATGGTTTTTCATTTTCATTCTGCTTAGGGGAATGAGTTTTGTATAGATGCCAAAACTGGACATGGCTTTATACAGTTCTTCTCTATAGATGCTTTCATACGCGGTCTGAAAATTGATAAAAATATGGTAGGTTTCGATTTGCAGTTCTTGAGTTTTTTCCAGGATCTGCTATAGTGTGAATATTTGATCGATGGTGGACTTTCCTGGTCTAAAGCCACACTGATATGGATAATTACCCCACAACGAAGAAGTGTTCCCACTAAGGCACTCCCATCGAGGGACGGCAGCGAACGGATTTCTTATTTGGAATCAACGGTAGCGTATTCAGTTCCAGTTAGGGCGAACTACTTGGTGAACACCTTTAAGGGCTACTTCGACATATTTTAAGCCCAGGCCGTAAAAGGAGCGGTTTTTCCGGCTCTTGCACTTGGAGTCACATCAAGTGCCTGGTACTCCTGGTTGGGGGTTGCGCGTCGGCATGACTTCCCGACTACGTAGAAAAGAATCCAATTGCGAAGCAACGATACACTGATGACGACCCAAGCAAATGTATAAAGAACAACGAATTTCGGATATTGTAGTGACTTCTTACTTTCGGAGAAGTATAGCCAATTACGTAATAAAGGAAAAGCTTTCTTTTATAAAATACACAAAAGGATAATTTTGATTGAAAAATAAGTACGTGTTTTCACATGAGTAGTAAGTCGAAGAATAATAATAAAAAAATATACCTAAATATAAATAATAATATAAAAATGTATACCACTACCTCGTCGTAGCCAAGGTAGTGTAACGAATATCCCGACAACAGCCAAAACAAGGAAATGCTGCAAGAAAATTCGACGCCGAACCACTACAATTGCAACAGATCGCCAGATCCTTCTCTGATCGAGTGTCAAGTAACCTCTTAAGGAGTCCTATACCGCCAATATCAAGTATTGAAGACCAGTGGCAACATTACCAGAAAGCAGTTAGAGATGCCGCCTCTAATGTGATGGGTTTCACACAGTCACCAAAACGAAACCCCTGGTTTGACGAAGACTGCAGGCAGAGCCATGCAGCCAAGCAGGAGGCATACAAAGCGGCGCTGTATAGAAGGACAAGAAGGACAAGAGCTGCTCGTGAGCTCTTCGAGCGAAAGAGGAGAGAAACGCCGGCTTCTCAGCAGAAGATAGAATGAAAATTTCAAGTTCACTGTTCAAGTTTTAAAATGTCTGTAATTACGCATCAAACGAAAACTTGCCAAGTGAACTTGATATTTTCATTCAGACTAACTTTGGGCTCAGTTTCCATTTTCTTTTAATATTGTTGTATTATCTTCTATGATTTAGAATATTCAGTATAACACTTTTAATTGTTAAGAACTTGGCGTTCTTGTAGATCTCATTACTTTTGGTGGCTGACTTTTTACACAGTGTTGTTCGCTCAAAAGAGAACTTGGCTCCTTTTTACATTTTATGTTATTGTTCTGATTCCACATCTTTTTGCAAAGTTTTGTTATGCAATGGAAGCACGAAAATCGAAATACATTAACAACCCCGGCAGAGCCGCTTGCCAGGGCAATGCAGAAATATGCCGGACCTTACCACGGCGGCGTCCGAAAGAGCTCGTTTATTGCTGGTTTATCCCCCAGTCTTTCATTCAACGGCTCGGTTTTCGTACAAAGTACGCTCACACCACCACTGAAATTAGGAACCTCTAAACTATGATTAATTTAGGTTTCCGAACGTTGTACTATTGAGGAGTTACGAACAATTCAGAGACCCAGTTTAAGAGTGAACCTCGAAATACACTAAATCAGCTAGCAATTTGCAGACTTTAACAATGTAATAATTGCTCTGCCAATATATAAATAAATAATAGGTAGATTAGATGTTGTTAACTCATACATTTTCTCTTTAACGTTTTCGACCATTTCGATAGATAAAATGGGTGGATATCACACTCCTAAATGGAAATACAATTTTTTCTCATTTTTTGTAATGTCATTCAACCAAAAACATACACATACAAGAATTCCAAATTTCAACATCCTACGACCGTTTTTAGAGAGTGGGCGGAAACCACGCGCCTAAATGAAATTTAAACATGTACTTATATTTTTCTTTATATTCAACCTAAACCCTATTCGAATCGCGAATTTCAACATCCTACGACCATTTTAATAAAGTAGGCGGATACCACGCCCCCTGAATGAAAAATATGAAATTTTCGATTTTTTCCTTTGTATACACCCGAAAACCTCCTATTGTACCTAATTTCAAGATACTGATATTGTTAGAAGTGCTTCATAATTTTGATCATCAGCCAGTGAGTCAGTGAGTGAGTCAGTCAATTACGGTTTTTGAATTTTTTACTGTTCAATATCTTAGGAAGTAGTGGTTCTAAAAATTATTTTTTTTACAGGGCCTTTCCACCCATGAAGTTAATACGTAATTCAAATTTAAAGCTTCTACCTCTATGGGTTCAAAAGTTATGGGGGGTTAAATATGTGCTTGAGATCGATCTTGTAAAAAGGGAGTAGTGCTAGAACTTGGCTGGGCACTACCGTGCCATTTGATATGAATGTCCGATACTGACATAGTGGCACTTAAACAAAATATAACTTCTATTTTTCCATAAGATTTTATTCATAATTTAATTCCAATATAAAGATTCTCATAATACATAATTCCGTTCTAATAAAATTTTATTGCAATAATTCTTGGTTCTTTCAATTTCATTTAATAAGAAATTTTAAATTAATGTCGAACAAAATTGGGATTTGTTTCCGTTAGATTTAAAACTATCTTCTCAAAATTTGAAAAAAAGACTCAATATTTCAACAAGGATTCATCAATAAGTAATAAGTTTGTATAATAATTTTTCCGAAGGTACAATATTCATTTGTTTTAAGACTACTTAAGCAAATTATACAGAGATTAAAATAAGCCGAAGTATATATGTACATACATCAAATAATTTAGAATAGTTGGTTAGGTTGAGGGATTAGCCAACGAGATTATAGCTCTGTTATCTTAGGACCTAGTCCGTTTTGGTGTTTGCAAATATGTAAAAAAAAAAACAACTCCATTTTCAATAATAAATAATTTTAACGTTCCATTGACGTTGGTTGCATATAAAGAGTACAAAATACTACACACGAAGTACAAATGTATTAAGCCAAACTTATACATAAAATCTAGACATCTTATCGATTGGAGATTCGTTACTGTCGACGTACGGTTCGCTCACGACTCTCTTCTCGATGCAGACTGTGTCTCGGTGGTGAAGTACTGCCGTTGCCCAAACGTGTCTTGCGAGATCTTTTAAATTTGGCCATGTCTTCTCCGAATACATCTCCGGTTCGAAGGGCCGATATTAAATCATCGAATTCGCCCTTGTTGTCACCCTTGACCGGTGAGGCGTCCTTGCCGTTTGAATTTGACTTAAAACCCAGATTCCGGGCAACAGAACTCATAAGACCTTCTTTGTTCTTACGTTCTATAGTTCGCTTTTTGAGTTCAGCTTCTTGCTTGGCGCGTTTTTCTTCTTCTTCCTGACGTTTTCGGTAGTTTTCATTGTCCTGTCGGGCTTCTGAGAAGGCAGTTAGGAAAGCATCGAATATTCCGAAGAACTCATCGGGCTGAACAACCGAGCCATCTTCACCGAAAAGTCGTACAGCTCGATCGAACCGTGTCTTCATGTCCTGGAATTGATCTTCGAGCTCAGCAAATCTGACCGATGCCTGTGCATGGAATTCACGCATAACGGGCAAGAAACGATCTCCTTGTTGGGCTGGACCTGAGCTTCGATGAAATTCGATTTCACGAGAAACTTCGGTCATACCAGTTCGTAACATTTGGATGTCTTTGTCCATTTCGCCGAGAGACACTTTACATGCAACTCGAACATGTGGAATGTCTTCTTCTAGTTTTAGAAGATCTCGGAATTTCTTATCGATAACTTGAACGAGATAGTGAAGGAGAGTTGTTCCTTTGGCAGCACTTGATTTAGTGTCTGCTAGTCGGTTGAGGGATGCTAGACGAAAGCCTGATGCATTTCCACGAGCACCACGGTTCATATAGTTGCCTAGAAGAAAAACATTTTAATTGAATTGTAAATTGATGATCAAATGTATCTTACCTAGTGCTAGAACTAGCTCGAGCAATTTTCGTAGACGTCTGGATCGGGCGACTTCTCGGGAAGCTTCCATAACACTGGTTATCCGAGGTATTAGATCATTGACCGTGATCATGAATCGCTTTTTGTAGTGAAGACTTTTCAATCGCTGTTCGTAGTGAGGGATTCTGGTAAGAGGAGAAGATAAGATAGAATAACGGGGTCAAACCAAATACATTAACAAAAATCATTAACAATCCCGACATAAATCCAAAATTCAGTTAGGTACGTATAACGCATTACCAATACCAATGAAGCGAAATGCTTGGTGTGATATTAGACAAAAAATTAAGTTGGAAACCTCATATTAAGGAAAGAGTTAAGAAAGCTACAGTAGCTCATTTCTCTTGCAAGAAAGCCATAGGAAGCAAATGCGGTTTTCAACCTCGCATAACCTATTGGCTATACACATCGTTCATCCGACCAATACTTATGTACGGGGTTGCAGTATGGTGGACTGCACTGGAGAAAGTCACTAACTACGACAAACTTAGCAGAGGCCAACATGCATGTCTCTGCATAAGCGGGGCATTGAGAACCACACCTCTCGACATCTTCAGCAAAGAAGTGGGTACAGCTATAAGACTAAACGCCTCATCTCAATGGACCAACAATAATGTGGGACATTCCATCATTTTGAACTTCTTCGGTTCTATACCAAAGTACATAGACTACATCATTCCAAAACCCCAATTTGGGAAAAACTTCCAGGTATCCATTCCATCCAGAGATGAATGGGAAGACAAAAAACTCCTGGATGACATAGGCATCCATTTTTATACAGATGGATCCAAGACAAATGATGGAGTTGGTAGTGGTGTGTACTCAGAAATGCCTAATATAATCCTCTGTTTCCGCCTCCCTAATCATTGCAGCGTCTACCAAGTGGAAATTTTGGCGATCAAAGAGGTTCTCTCCTGGCCTAGAGAAAACGTGATATCAACTTCTGATATCCGCATCTTCTCTGACAGTCAGGCTTCTATTAAATCTCTCGACGGTGTCTCAACCAACTCTCAAACGGCCCTCGATTGTCGATCATCTCTTATGGAGATGGCGCAGCAATTTAATATTCACCTCTGTTGGGTGTCGGGCCACAGAGATTTCACGGGAAATTGTAGAGCCGATGAACTCGCTTAAAATGGAACCGTCATACCTATCCCACCTGGAAGGGAGCAGATAGGTATACCGATAGCTACATGCAAACTTTTGCTGAAAGAAACAGCCTTAACGATAACAGGGTCTAGGTGGTACAATTAACCTACGTGCGCGGATTCTGTATCCGCAGCCACTTTAACCTAACCTAACCTACGTGTTTGGTTGAAAAACTTACGAAATGGAAAAAGCTAAATGAACCAAGTTAACCAAAAATTGAACTCAAAACATAAATGAAAATGATTTTTTTTCTTCGTCGAACGAAGAATATTTTGAAAGTACTTGATTGAGCGGTTTATTCCTATGTCATGCAAAACGACCGCAGCATATCCCTGCTTAATGTTGCATACAAAATCCTATCCAACGTACTGTGTGAGCGTCTTAAACCGTTCTGCAACA
The DNA here is from genome assembly GCA_920937365.1 of Sphaerophoria rueppellii. Taxonomy (NCBI): domain Eukaryota; kingdom Metazoa; phylum Arthropoda; class Insecta; order Diptera; family Syrphidae; genus Sphaerophoria; species Sphaerophoria rueppellii. Next base: position 78,379,536 of record CAKKXW010000001.1, read on the forward strand.
CAATAATCAGCACGAACCAGTGTGGCTTTAGTCCCGGCAGAACAACGATAGACCAAATATTCAAACTGAGGCAGATCCTGGAAAAGACCAACGAATTTCATCGACTTCAAAGCTGCTTATGATAGCATCCACCGCCAAGAGCTTAAGATGGCGATGTCTGAATTCAGAATCCTGAACTGCCTGATCCAGCTGGATCAGGGACTTAGACAAGGAGATGCGCTGTCATGTAACTTCTTCAACATAGTCCTGGAGCAGATAGTGCGCAAGGCAGGTGTGAGCACGGAAAACACTATCTTCAACAAATCTATCAAGCTTCTTGGCTATGCGGACGCCATAGACATCATCGGTCGATCCAAGAGAGCTGTGCTTAATTTAAGAACAGGCGAAACTCGTTGGTCTTGAAGTGAATGAGGACAAAACAATGTACATGCTATCAACAAACAAAGCAAAGACAAAACGTCACTGTTGGTAGCAGCAATTTCGAGATAGTTAAGGAGTTCCTACCTACCTACCTTGGAACAACCATCAATCCCACAAATGACACCTTTGTGGAGATCCGAAGAAGAATTAACCTAGCGAACCGCTGCTGCTTCGGTTTGACAAAACAACTGCGTTCAAAACTCCTACTCTACGGCGCCGAGTGCTGGACGATGAGTAAAAAAAAGGAAATTGATACTGGGCACTTTCGAAAGAAAAATTCTTCGACGGATTTTCGGTCCCGTATGCGACGATGGCGAATGGAGAAGATGTGGGTGTAGTCCAGAAAGTCAAGAAAAGACGACTATATAGGCTCGGCCACATCGAGCAGCAACAGGTCCACTGGTGATCTGATGGTTTATCTCACCGACCAGTGGAACAAATCTTTACATCGTTTTGGAGAAAGTAAGATTGTTGCACTTGATATTTCAAAAGCATTTGATAAAGTCTGGCATCTGGCTCTTTTATCGAAAATGCGTGGCTTCGATATCGATGAATGCCTTCCTCGTTGGATAAGAAACTTTCTTTCGAACCGTTCAATACAAGTTGTATCGGACGGATTCAAATCTGAAACCCACCTCCTTCTCATTTTCATAAAAAATCTCTTGTTTGTTACTTCTTATCCAATAAATTGTATCGCTGACGATAGCACCTTTAACTTTTTTTATTCGTTCCCAGATTCACATCCCTCTACTTCGGATGTGGAACTGGAACGGCAAAATATGATAAGTTCATTAAACTCTGACTTAAACAGCATTGTACAATGGGGAATTAAAAACCGTGTAGAGTTTAATGCTTCGATAACTCAATGCTAGCTTGTATCGTTGAAGCGAGATATACCCCCCTTGCCACTGTCCATGAGTGGCACTTGCATCAATGAGACCGAACATCTCGAGATTCTCGGTATGAGCATCACTGACCACCTCCTGTGGTCCGAGCACATACGCGGTGTCGCTAAAAATGCCGCAAGATGTTTGGGTTTCTTAAGACGGTGCAAGAAATTTTTCTCCCCGTCTGATCTGGCTATTATCTACAAGACTTATATCCGTCCAAAGCTTGAGTACAATTCCCATCTTTGGGCTGGTGCTCCAGTAACATACTTAAACCTCTTGGATGGTATGCAAAGAGGAGCCGTAAGAACGATAATGAACGGTGATAGACACATCACTGATTCATTTGTATTTGTATTTGTATTTTGTATTTATTTAATGGCCACTTAATATTAAGATTTACATCTTATTTATCATTAAGTTTAAATTTAGGACGTGACAGAGACAAGGTCATTCATTAAAAAAAAATTATGAGTAGAAAAAAATGCATACATACAAGTTTGAATAGTCAATAATACACATTACAAAAACAAGAAAAGAAGACAAATTAAGGTCTGAGCAAAACTAAATAAGACAAGTGAACAGAAAGCAGCAAGACCAACATCAATCAGGCACAAGAAAAACCAACTAAGACAAAGAATAGTACGAAAACACATCTTTCTTAAATTTCCCTACTGAGTCCGCACTCCTAACATGTTGAGGTAGGGAATTCCACAAACGAGCAGCATTAATAAAAAAACTGTCGCTCAGACGTTAAACATGAAAACCGAGGAATAATGATTTGGTTTGATCGTGTTGAAAGCGAGAACTGGAACATGTCATACAGGTACGAAGGTTGACGCGTACGGATGATGTTAAAGAGCGTAATAAAAGTTCATTCACTCCGTTAGAACACCGTCGTAACGTTTCATGTCTCTCACTGTTTCATCGTTACTTCTACGGTAAGTGCTCTAGAGAAATAGCCAGTTGCATTCCTCCCCTTAAGCAATTTAGCCATAATACCCGCGCTTCGAGGAATGCCCATCAGTTTACCCTCGAGCCCAACTTCGGACGTACTCTCAGGTATAGGGCATCATTTTTTAGCCCTACTACGCGAATATGGAACTTTCTTCCACACTCTGTCTTTCCCAATCATTACAATGTTCAAGAATTTAAGACGAATGTACACCGACACCTCCTTTCCAACCCCTTCCCTTCTTCCTTATGCACTCACTGTGTCTCTGGCATAAAAATCGTCCTATTGCGCTCCTAAGAGATACACGTCAAAAGTTTTTTTCCTCAGATTATTTTCGTTTGGATTCATGTAAGATCCAAACTCGCATGCCCTTGAAAAATTAACTTACTTGGAAATTTCATAGAGGAATCTATCTGCTCGTGCCAGTGATTCGATATCCTCGCTATGCTCATCCAGCAATGCACGCTCCTCAGCCGATGGAGTGAATTTCAAAAGTTGTTCCACCATATCAATTGGCAACTGTTCACTGCAGTCCATTGACAGAATCGCCCTAAATCAATCAATCAAAAGATGTTAGTTTCCTTGTTATCCAATTAAAATGTAAAAAAAAAAAACAGATGTTTACTTTGAAATCTCTTCATCAGTCATTTTCAGTTTGGAGAGCAATATCGTACAGTTTTGTGCACGTCGTCCATCGATCACAGACAGAATTTTAGTCCTGGTTTTTCCCATCATTCTAAGATCTTCTATGGAGCCATCGTTCTAAAATGGAAAGCACATTTATTCAGTTCAATTTTCCAGAAAATTAAATTATGTAAAAAAATTACCGTTACACCATTTTTCTGATATGCCGAAAACAACTTATCAATACAATCCAGTTCCATGTTGGTGTACCACTTGGATTCGTCAAGTTCACTCCACACGGTACCTTGTACTTTGGCATCAGGAAGTTTTGACCAATTAAAACTTTTCAATGGATTCGCTGGTTGCGGAACATTTTTCTTAGCAACCTCAATTTTTGGCACTGGTGGAGCTAAGATTGTCAAATGATTATTATAATAGGGAGTGAATGAGATGGATATGTTTTTATAATTACGTTGTGTAATCATTGGCGGTGGTGGAGCACCCGGACATGGTGGTGGCGGCGGTGCTGCAGCCATTGGCGGTGGCGGAGGTGGTATGAACTTTGGTGCTGGTGGTGGAGGAGGCGAAACAGCTCCATTGCATCCAGTTAGTCCGGCAACTTTCTGATCGTCTGGAATACTACCTTCTGTGACGAGTCTTTCCAATCTTGTTCTCTCCTGTTGTTCGTTAAGCAGGCGGTGTTGCAAATCTTCAGCCTTCATTTCGGCGTTTTGAGCACGTTGCACTGCTTGCGAGTGGTTGGCACTTTCTTTTTCTAATCGCTCGCGCATTCGGGCGAGACTAGTTTCTAGATCTTCCTTCTCCTGCATTCGAAGATCGAGTTCTTGTTCCTTCTTTGCCAAGCGTGACTGAACTTCAAAGTTTTCACGTTCCAATTCGTCAGCTCGCTTGCGAGCAGCCGTAAGTTGTTCTTCTTTGACAAGGAGCTGAACAATTTCCTTCACGTTTATCTGTATGGGTGAGCAATCAGGGTCTTGGATGAGCGATTGAGATTCTTTGCTAACATCATCGGGATCGATATCACTTCTTGGCCGTTCTTCGGTTTGCAGAACAATTTGTTGAACGATTCGGTCGAACATCAACCAGTGTTGAGTACAATTACCGGTGACTGAAATAAAAAGAACATTTAATGATAATGAATCGAAATTAAAAAAGAATATTATGGTTGGGTTCTTAGTTTGATGTTCGAAGGGTAGACACATGCATCCAAGAGGACACAAGCGTCCTCTAAAACCTCTGTCTATCAACTCCACCTCCCCGTGGTGAACATCGGGTGCCCAGTACCTTCAACCGCAGATTGGGTTCCAAACAAAGAGGGAAGAGGGGGAACAGGTATGCGTCCACTAAGGCATGCCTTCTTTTCAACAGGCGGCAGTGGAAGAACTCCCAAGATGGATTCAACGGTGGCGTCTACAGTTCCAGTCAGGATGAACGACTTAGTGAATACCTTATAGGGCTACTACGACATATTCGCAGCTCAGGCCTATAAGGAGCGGTTTGGCCGGCTTTTTGTCTTAGAGCTGGCCCTCCAGGTTGGGGGTCGTGCGTCGGGTTGACTGCCCGGCCACATAAAGAAGACATGGTTGCGAAACACTAGCAAGCCTCGGATACGGACGTAATTAATGATGACGACCCACGCAAACGATTTAAGGGTAACGGTTTGGGTTTTGCACTTGGAATATAAGGTCCCTTAACAGGCCATGTGCAGCCGAACAACTAGCGGAAGCCCTTGACTGTTATAAAGCTTATAACTGCCATGCAAGAAATGCGATGGGAGGTATGGCGTCTATTTGGATGTAGATTTGTAGATGGACTCGACTCAGGAGGAAGGTCTTGAGTTTCAACTCAGTGAATAAGCGCATCACGACAATCCGCATAAAGGCTAAATTCACCAACATCAGCCTCATCTGCGCTCACACCCCACTGAGGAAAAGGATGAAGACACCAAAGACAGGTTCTACGAGCTCCTCGACAAGACCTATGAGCAATGCCCTAGCTATGACATTGAAATTGTCCTTGGAGATTTTAATGCTACGCTGGGTACAGAAGAAATATTTAGTGGAATAATCGGACAACAGCCTTCACGAAACCACCTAAGATAACGGATTTAGGGTAATCGACTTCGCTGGAGGGCGAGACGTAATGGTAGCAAGTACGCGATTCCCACATCTCGATATCCACAAGGGAACATGGAAATCTCCTGACCAATCAACCGTCAACCAGATATCAATCGGATATCCCGATCAAGGCCATTACGCGAAAATCCTAGGAGGAAATTCGACGTCAAACGGCTACAATCGCTAGAGATTGCTAGATCCTTTTCCGATCGTGTCTCCGAAAATCTCTTCAGAAGTCCTTTGCTGCCAGCACAAAATATAGAGAACCAGTGGCAACACTGCCAAGCAGCCATCAGAGATGCCGCCTCTGAAGTGCTAGGGTTTAAACGGCCACCACAACGAAACCCCTGGTTTGACGATGAATGCCGGCGAGCACATGCAGCTAAACAAGAGGCATACAAAGCGGCGCTGCAAAGAAGGACACGAGCAGCTCGTGAGCTCTACGAGTAGAAAAGGAGAGAGGAGCATAAACTTGTCAGAAAGAAAAAAAAGGAACATGAGAAGCACGCGATCGAGGAGATAGAGGGATGTCACAACAGGAACGAGGTTCGAAAGTTCTACAAAAAGGTAAAACAAACCTCCAGGGCGTATACACCACGAACTGAAGCCTGTAGAGACCATAATGAG
>CAKKXW010000001.1:78391663-78405728 GCA_920937365.1 Sphaerophoria rueppellii
CGTCTATAGAGACCAATTCTATAGAGCAATGTCTGGTTTCGGCATCCCAGAAAAACTCGTTCATCGGTGTAAGATGACAATGGAAAACTCACGCTGTTACATCATGGTCGGAAGAAACCTAACGGACGCTTTTGATGTGAAAAAAGGTTTAAGATCAGGCGAAGCGTTGTTCAACATCGTTCTTGAAAAGATTGTGCAAAGCTCAAACAGCAACACCAGAGGCAAAAGTCCGTCCAGCTACTAGGATACGCAGACGACATTGACATAATTGGAAGAACACAGCGTGATGTCAGTGGACCGTTCGTGAGTCTTGAGAAGCCATGATGATGGGTCTAGCGGTTAACGAGAGTAAGACCAAGTTAAAACTGTCGAAAATAAAGGACTACCAACATCGACGTCTTGGAGCAAACGTCAACATAGACAGATTTAACTTCGACGTAGTTAAGGACTTCGTCTACCTAAGATCCTATGGACTTAGAAGGCAATTGAGTAGTAAAGTCCTCTCCCGAGCAACTAAAGTGACGCTCTACAAAGCCCTCATCATCCCGGTCCTCATGTATGGTGCAGAGACATGGACCATGACAATATCTGATGAAAATGCTTTGGGCTGCTTTGCGAGAAAAATTCTTCCAATGATTTTTGGTCCTGTCTGCATTAATGGAGACGAAGATTCAACCAAGAACTGTACGAGCTTTACAGCGAGGTCTGTGTCGCCAAAAAAGTTAAGATCCAACGACTTAGATGGTTGGGACATGTAGAGCAAATGGAAAACAATGCTCCGGCTCGTAGAGTCTACGAATCCAAGCCGGAAGGGCGTCGCAGAAGAGGAAGACCGTGACTCAGGTAGAGCACACAGGTGGTAGAGGACCAGAACCAACTTGGCTTGCAAAACTGGAGACAGCTAGCTAGGAACCAAGCTGGCTGGAGTAGTTTGTTGGGCGAGGACCTGGTCCGACCTGGACTGTAGCGCCACCATAAGTCATTAAGTAAGTAAGCGGCGCTGCTCTACTAAACTAAAGGCACAACTATAAATGCTAAAATCAACTTAAGCCAATGTCAAAAAACCGGACGAAAATCTCCTTAAATGAGCAAACGAAGGAGGCTTGGCCTTCTCTTCTTCAAACCCCACTAGTAAGTGTTGAACGAAAATTTAACGAACGTTGCTCAAGTATATTATGGTTTGCTCATAGGGTTCGTGTGTATTCGCTAGTGTACTTAAGCGTGCTTGTGTAAGCAAATTTCCATCATAGTTCAGACTTAACAAATGGTCCCCCGCCGCCCCAGACTCCCCACTCAGATTGGCCCCTCACATTCGCCGCTCAGCTCTGCTCCGCTCAGTCGCTCAAACGCACGCCTCTCACTACGTGACCAGGGCCTAAGAATTGAGGAACTAAAAAATGCTATTAACCGGCCAAAAGACGTGAGTCTGTTCGTGCCGATTGCATACTAGGAGTGCTGGATCAAATTTGAAGAACCTTTACTCCAGCTACTAACCCATGAAGTTATATTGTACGAATGGAAACAAAAATTAAGGCTGTAAAAGCGAAGAGGAACAGCTCGAAAATTTTTTGAGATGAAATTCATGGTAGGAGGCAGCGCGGCAAACAAAATTTACGTTAGAAGGATGGATGGCGCCGGCCAATTACTTTTCAACTTTTCTGAAAACTTGGGATATTTCTTGATTTCGTTTTAATGTTTTTGGTATGATTTTATGCTAATCAAAGGTCTTCTCTTCAAAAACAAGTAATTTGTTTGCAAAAACATTCAGACTTTTATATTATCTTATTTATTTGGTATTTGCTTAGAAAGTGCAAGGCGACAAGATGAAACAGAAAAAAAAATCAACAAAACTAGCCAATTGGTGTGCGCCACAATGGACGGATAATTTCTAATTTATTGATTTGTAATTGATCTCTGCACAGAGTGTGTGTTGTTTAATGTTCCAGCTGTAGTGTGGCTGACTCGAGCTCTTAATTTCAAGCTGTTGGTCCACATGGCAAGGCTTTAGTCACTACATCGATCAAGCAACTACAGCAACACGGCAACGACTACCACGTTGGTAAGTCAGTTATTTGTTGATTTGGGGGTCTGTGATTTGCTGAGGTCTCGAGGAATGGAGAAGGAGTTGAGTTTCAACTTTCGTTTGGTCGTATAAAGTATACATTTGCGTTATGTCAACAAGCGTGTCAGACATTTTCGGTGAAACTTTTTAATGCACGTGCGGCAACATGTGAGTTGAGAACTGGTTGCAATGTTGCAAGATATCAGTGTTACTAACTGCAATTTTAAATGAATTCATTGAGTACAAATATTAACTGCCAGTTCTTCAGAAGATCGCTATCAATTGATTGAAATTGGAAATATTTGTTTTTGCAAGAATAATTATTTAATTATTTTACAAATTCACATTTTTTTCTTTTTTATATTTGACTAGGTTACCCGTGCTCTCTTTGATGGGCAAAATAACATTCCATTCAAAAAAATCACCACATAAATTATTATACTGAATACAATTTTTTTTACTTTTAAATTACAAAATGTATTCCAAAGCTTTTACATAAACAACACTCTTTGTTTTTCGTTCTTTGGTAATGAGGATGGTTTCCCAACACGCGGACAGGCCGTGAGAAAAAACAGGATTTTCAATACTCGCTACCCACTACCTCGATACACCACTACCCGCTACTCTGGCCATATCTCATAAACGGCTTGGTCAATTTTGCACAAAATATTTAACTCATTTTATACCACTACCCAAACGTTTCCTCAAAATACGATGACTCATGATACAAAATGATAGGAACTCCAATTTTTAATCTCAAATTACGTGGTGGCAAGCCAGACAAATCAATTGAGTTCAAATATTAAGTAGAATACAGTTCACCACCGCTGCAGTTGGATCATTTTGCAAATACACACGAACATTTGTCGTGAAATGCAATTTTTTAACATAATTCCCAAATTCGATGCGATGGAGAGAAGTAAAGGTAGTTATTCTTTCCCAAGGCGGGCAAAGGTTATTCGCATGTAAACCCTAAAGATCTAAGACCTATAAGCCTATCATCATTAATTCTCAAAACGCTGGAATGACTGATTGACATCCATATACGCAATAGCATTGATAAGAGACTATCGATGTCTCAGCATGCTTACTGCAAAGGGTAGAGATGTTCTTAAGAGTGATTTTTAATGAGCAGTGATCACTGTGAGCAGTTTACAAAAAGAGCAGTTTAAAGTAGCAGCTATTTGATCACTCTTAAATGAGCAGTTTTTATTGTTGGTTTACACTATCAGATATACCTGCACACTGGTCACTGCCTCTTGCGAGAGGCTTTCTGCTCACTGCTTTTCTGCTCATTTGTCATTTCTTTTTGTCTAACAGCTTTTCTGCTCTATTTTCTACTCTTATAAATGAGCAGTGAGTAGATGAGCAGAAAGCATTGAGCAGAAAAACAGTGAGCAGAATGGCAGTGAGCATAAAAGCAGTGAGCAGAATAGCAATTGAACAGATGAGCACTGAGCAGTGAGCAAAAAAGCAGTGAGCAGAATAGCAATGAAAAGAAAAGTAATGAGCAGGGTGGAAGTGCGCCGTTGAGTAATGAAATAATATAGGTATCTACACATTCGGTATTGGTTTTAAGTGAAGGGAAAAGTGAAGATTTTCTCAAAAAAAAAAAAAAAAACACAATTCAGAGAAATAAATCTTCACTCTACTTGAAAGCAATTCCGAATATGGATCATTCAATAAAGCATTGGGGTATTATTCCAATATTTTACTGCTCACTGCCATCCTGCTCACTGCTTTTCTGTTCATTGCTATTCTGCTCACTGCTTTTTTGCTCACTGCTTTTCTGCTCACTGCTTTTCTGCTCACTGCTATTCTGCTCACTGCTCATTTAATCACTGAACAGTTTAAAGAACAGTGAGCAGTATAGCAGTAACATTGAAGAGCAATCACTCCTGCTCACTGCTCAGTGGAATAGCAGAGTGATTAATAGCAGCTATCGCAATAGCTGCCTCACCACTGGCAAAGGGAAATCGGTAGAAACAGCCTTGCATACTCTGGTCTGGTAAGAACTATCGAATACTCTCTAGAGCAAAAGGAATATACTATGGTTGCCTTCCTGGATATGGAAGGTGCTTTCAACAACGTTGACACATCTGCTATCACTTCTGCTATGACGACCGTAAACGTAGAATACACATCATGATTAATCTAATGCTAAAAAGCAGGATCATCAACTCTAAGATGGGGGATGTTTGTACGAAAAGGTCTGTCAGTAGAGGCGCTCCGCAAGGTGGTGTTCTGTCCCCTCTCCTGTGCAACATAGTAGTTAACGAACTGCTAATATCCCTCGAGATTGAAGACCACAGAGTGATTGCGTATGCCGATGATGTTGCTATCGCCGTTACAGGAAAACATCCTAATACACTGAGAGACTTCCTCCAAAACACATTTAATATGCTTACTAGATGGGCTGATCACTGTGGACTTAGTATTAATCCCCAAAAAACAGAACTCATCCCTTTCCCACGGAAATACAAGATCCCAATAATTGTGCCTCCTTCGATATAAGGTGTACCACTAATTTTTACCAACCTATTGGCTATACATATCGGTCATCCGACCAATACTCATAACGGCGTTAAAGTATGGTGGACTGCACTGGAGAAAGTCACTTACTGCGACAAACTCAGCAGAGTCCAACGCACTGCATGTCTCTGCATAAGAGGGGCATTGAGAACCACACCCTCAGCAGCGTTAGACACTCTCCTCCATCTGACAACCCTCGAAATTTTAAGCAAACAAGTGGCAGCGGTACAGCTATAAGGCTCAACGCCTCATCTCAATGGACCAACAATAATGTGGGACATTCCATCATTTTGAACTTCTCCGGTTTTATACCAAAGTACATAGACTACACCATTCCAAAATCCCAATTTGGGAAAAAATTCCAGGTATCCGTTCCATCCAGAGATGACTGGGAAGACAAAAAACTCCTGCATGACAAAAGCATTCATTCAAGTGATGGAATTGGTAGTGGTGTGTACTCAAGAAAGCTTAATCTAAGCATCTCATTCCGCCTCCCTAATCATTGTAGCGTCTTCCAAGCGGAAATTTTGGCGATCAAAGAGGTTCTCTCCTGGCTAGGAGAAAACGTGATATCAACTTCTGATATCGGCATCTTCTCTGACAGTCAGGCTGCTATTATCTCTTGACGGTATCTTAACCAAATCTCAAACGGCCCTCGTCTGTCGATGTCTCTTATAGAAATGGCGCAGCAATTTAACATTCACCTCTGTTGGGTGCCGGGATACCGAGACATCACAGGAAATTGTAGAGCCAGTGAACTCGCTAAAAATGGAACCGTCATACCTATTTCACCTGAAAGGGAGAAGATAGGTATACCGATAGCTGCATGTAAACTTCTGCTAAAAGAAAAAGCCTTAAAGATAACAAACTCTAGGTGGCACAATTTACCAACGTGCCTTCACTGGACCTAAAGTGCTCGAAAGGCTTGTTATCTTAAAGCAGACTTCATATTAGCTCCCTAATAGGTGTCCTTGCGGGAATAACAACACGACTTGGTGTAGCCTCAAATGACTTCTTCAGGAGCTGTATGGGCGAGGAAGAAGAGGAAACAATCTCTCACCTTCTCTGCACTTGCCCTGCTCTTTCACTAACACGCAAACTTCATCTGCGAGAGTACTTTTATCATAATCCCATAGTGAACTAGCTCATAAGGATATCAAATATCTTCATCGCTTTATAAAAAGCTCAAAATGGTTCGACTAGTAAGAAGTAATTCTCTAGATTCATGTGATATCACAATGGGCCTTTTCTTCTGGCCTAAGTGTGTGGATTATGTATCCACAGCCACTTTAACCTAACCTAACCTAATTCTAGACAACAACTACTGTGCTAACAGTATTTGATGAGAATACTAAATCAAGTAAGCGATTCATGGAGTTCTTTATACAGCTTACTTGTTGCAGGTCGGCTGAAATAATATTGTCTAGAAATTGAAGTTCCAGTTGCGATGAGCTTGCAGAGGCTTCAAGATAAGACTCGTCGCCTAAAGGTACCCAGTCTACGTTTGGGACATTCAAATCACCTACAAAAAATATTTATGTACTTAAATATATAATCAAACAAACCTGAAAACAGCCACACCAGCCGCGTTTGCCTCGAAACGCCGGCATCTTTTTCTGCTGCTGTGCTCTATAAAACTTATGAAGAGGTGTTTCCTTATGATGATTTGGATCGCTCTGCTCGGAATTGTACTCTAGAATATTATTTGCATAATTATTTCTGGAGCCAACACTGTCGTCTTTTGTTTTATTGTCCCGACCATCTGTGTGTATGTAGCGGTGTAAACTGTTTAGACAATTAAAATCTTGCAGACGTGATCGTAACGTTGAAAAATCTAGGTTTGAATAAAACGACGAAGAGTCCGACTGTGTTCGTTCATTTGAATTCTGATGTTCTGAATTTAAATTTGGCGGTACTGATTGGCCTTGTTGCTGGTGCAGTTGCAACACTGAAGGTGGTAGCGGAGCTTGACGTTTTGTAGCTGTAGTTCGAGCGGGTGTTTCGTTGTCTGTGCTTATTGTGTCCGGATCACTTGTGCAGTTGATAGGACACGTTTGAAAAGTCTGTAAGAAAAAACAGGAAAAAGAAGAATATGTTAAATATGTAGGCATTTTAAGTTTTGTAGACTTTGCTTCTTTTCTGCAATTTAAAAATCAAATTAAAAGCATTTTGGTAGAAACACCAATCATGTTTTGAATATTGTCCAAGAGGCTTAAGTAAGTTACTGGAGCACTAATCGGAAGTTGTACTCAAGTTTTGGACACTTTCAGAGATATCAAACGGGTGGACGAATTTCTTCAACCGCTTTCAAAACCTAGGCATCTTGCTGAAATAATTGTGGCATCGCGTGTGTGAGGAAGTAGAGAAATTGGATTTTTCAGATATAATACGAAGCCCTGGGGCATACCAGCGTAGATTTAGTTGATGTCACAAGAGTTTCTACAATTCAAAAGAAGAAGTAGGAAGGATTTGTGAGCTTGAAACATTTTGGTATCGCAGAATTGGAGTGGAACTGTCTAGCAAATAGGTTAGCTTTCTTAAGAGAGCTTGAAGTGTGGTATCATCTACAACGAACGTAGGGGCTAAGGAAGAAGAATTTTTTTTTTTACAAATTCTTACTGAGTTTGGGAAATAGTAGCATTTTTTACTTTAATTTTTGGTAACGCAAAAGTTTGCTTCGTCGTATATAGACATAGAAAGGTCTTGTTATACTTCATTTCTATTTTCCTTAACTAGGCAACAGAGAAAAACAACAGCGTCTGTTCGAATGTGGCTTTATCGTTGGAGGCAAGCTAAGGCAGCATGTCCTTAGCTTCAGAGCCGTCAACGAGCGCCTCACGACAATCCGCATTAAGGCTTAATTCGGCAACACAAGCCTTATATGCACTCACGCCCCCACAGAAGAAAAAGATGACTACGAGCTCCTCGACAAGACATATGAGCAATACCCTAGCTTCGACATTAAAATCGTCTTAGGAGATATTAATGCCAAACTAGCAAGAGAGGGCATTTTTGGTGGAACAGTCAGAAAACACAGCCTGCACGACAAAACATCCGATAACGGATTCAGGCTTAGCGTAACGTAGCAAGAACGCGTTTCCAACATCTAAACATCCACAAGGGGACCTGGAGGTCTCCAGATCAATCAACTATATCTTCAAGCATTATTGATGTCCGAAGCTTCCGAGGGGCCAACATCGACTCGAACCATTACCTCGTTGTAGCCAAGCTGCAGCTGATATCTCGACCAAAGCCAAAAACAGGAAGTGCTAGAATGAAGTATGACGTCGGACGGCTACAATTGCAAGAGATCGCCAGATCCTTTTCCGATCGAGTGTCAAGTAACCTCATGAGAAGTCCGCTAAAGCCAGCATCGAGCATTGAGAACCATTGGCAGAATTGCCAGGAAGCCATTAGGGATGCTGCCTATGATGTGCTGGGTTTTACGCGGCCACCAAAACGAATCCCTTGGTTTGATGATGAATGCAGGCAGGTATATGCAGCCAAGCAAGAAGCATATAAAGCAGCGCTGCACAGGAGGACGAGATCAGCTCGGGAACTCGAGAGGAGAGAAGAACACAAGTTTTCAGAAAGGAAAAGAGAGAGAATTAAAAGCGGTCGGTCAAGGATGTTGAGAGACTAAAAAACAGGAATGAGGTTCGGAAGTTTTACCAAGAGGTGAAACGATTGTCTCAAGGTTACAGAGCACGAACTGAAGCTTGTAAAGACCAACAAGGAGATATTGTAGTATAGTCACAGTCAATGCAGTCGAATATGGAAGGACCACTTCTGCAAACTGTAACACGGCCATGACGAATCGAATTACGCTGTCAGGTAGAACAAACCGTTCAATGAACCGTTCTAGATTTCCGTCTGCCCAGCCTTGAAGAAGTGGAAATAGCAATATCTACGCTTAAAAACCACAAAGCCGCGGGAGCTGATGGAATCACTGCCGAAGCCTTCAAAGCAGCCGGTGATGGCTTGGTAAGGAGCATGCACCAGCTCATCTGCAGAATATGGTCGGATGAGGCCCAAGTCCACCCCGGACTGTAGCACCACCTTAAGTAAGTAGGTAATACCTATGGCAACATTGATTTTCAATTTATAACACTGAATGTTTCATACATACGGTGCTGAAATGACGGTACAAATGAAACCCTATTCAAATATTAAGTCGCAAGATCTCATTGCAATACAAAAAACTGCATTCAAATGAAACCCTATTCAAATATTAAGTCGCAAGATCTCATTGCAATACAAAAAACTGCATTCAAGTTTAAGCTGATAGATCCAATTATGGACCCGTTTAACATCAGTGGCGCTTTGCTTTAATGTCTTTCCATCAGCTAAGGTCAGTTTCACTGTTGGTCGTGAAAAAATCGATAAGAATCGAAAATGCAAAACAGTCACACAAGCTTGTGCATCCAATAGTCGCAACCAGCAAAACATCTAAGAAAATCTCTACAATAGGTCAACAATGAATGGTGGAAACATATTTTGTTTATATCGCGAGTTAATTGATGCCATTTGCATGTCAATTTTATGTAAATTTAATCTGACTTCGCGGTCAAAGTGGCGGCGGCGGCTGCGGCAACGCGTGATTGGAATGCTTTTGTAAATGGTAAGCATATAATTAATTGCTGGGCACGCTCATTTTTTGGCTCTTAGACAAAGCAGAGTTGTTAAGAAAGGTGTTAAAATGTTTGATAAACCAGTTTAATGCTATGCAGATTAAGCGAATCTCTTTTTCTCTAAAGGTAGGTGGTTGCCATGAGTTATGAATGTCTTTAATTTCTATCGCCTTTTGCCGATCATCGAAAGAGAAATTAATAATTGCTTAGGATCTTTAGCTTTACCATATTCATTCAAATTTTTGTTTCGTAATAACGGAAGGGAAATGTTAAAAAAGAAAAATTAGAATTTCTTGGACGTCTGTTGCAGGTGAATTGCGAAAAAAATATTTTCAAGTTCGAAGCATAACTCATTCCGATGTTAATTTGCCAGCAACCATAAATATCACAATAAATCAGAAACAATGTCATATTAAATATTTGTTTTATTTTTTCTCGACGCGGCGCGGTCAAGTTGACAAGCTTGCGCTTCAAGTGCGCAATTTAAAACGCGCGTCGTTGAAAGTGAAAAATCCACATTCCCGTTTCTTTCAATTATGAGTGCAATCATCTCACTTTTCATAAATTTGTGTTAAGAAGTTGGAAAAGTGACACACTTGATGAGTTTAGTTAAAATTATGTTTGATTAGTTGTATTTGATCTTCAGATACTTTTTCCACTGACAATTGTTAAAAGCGAAAGTAAAATCGAACATGAAAAAAAAAAACATGTCTCAGTGTATGGTTTGAAGATACAGTGATTAAGACTTTTAAAATTTCATGGCAAAAAAAAAAACACAGCATTTTGCACTTTCACAGGTTCCTCGCAATCGCTTAAATTTATTCTAAAGTGTGTACCTGTTGTGTTTCTGACTAGACACCTAAGATTAAAATATAACCCAATCTGTTACCGACTAAAACAAACTTACTTACTTACTTACTTATGGTGGCGCTACAGTCCGGGGTGGACTTGGGCACTCTCATCCGTTTTTGGCAAGACAGGGATGATGAGAGTCTTATAGAGCATCAGCTTGGTTGTTCGGGAGAGGGCTTTACTACTCAATTGACTTCTTAGCCCGAAGAAACAGCGATTAGCAAGAGAACGTTTCATCCGAAATTGAATGTGTAGTAATTGACTTTTTTGCTCAGTATAATTTAACACAAATCAATTCTAAATATATCTTAATAGAATTCTCGACTTGATTTTTGTTAATAAAGATTTTTTTATTTCTCTTGATGAATGTAATTTCCCAGTAATTGCAAATTCAATTCACCATGTTGCTATTGATGGTAATATTAATTTCTATCATTTCTTAAAAAAAGTTACAAATGGTGAAAAATTTTTTTATGATTTTCGAAAAGCTAATTTTGAGGGTATGCTTGATTATCTATTATCTTTTTCGTGGGATGATGTTTTTGGCTATTCTGAGTTGGACATGGATATCGTGTATACTCGTTTAACAAACGTTTTGATGAATGCGATTGAAGTATTCGTACCTAAAAAGCGTTCCAAAAATAATTCTTGCCCCGTTTGGTACAATGGAAGGTTTATAAATCTCAAAAACCGAAAAAATAAGGCTTACAAATTGTACAAATCCAATAAAAATAATTCTGAACTTCGCTTCAATTATTTCAAAAGTCACCGAGAATTAAATGTACTCAATAGATTCCTTTATCAGAATTATTTGTTTTCTATCGAAAATGAACTTAAAATAAATCCTAAACGTTTCTGGAATTTTATAAGCTCAAGGCGTAATTCATGTGGATTTCCCAGTAGCATGAAGTATCAGGACACAACTACCAGTGATGTACCTACAATTTGTAATTTATTTGCTGACTATTTTCAATCAGTTTATTCATTAGATAAAACACCGATCCAAAACCTTCCTTATAAAAGGGAAATTATCAATATTAACTTTCTAGTTATAAGTCCATTTGAAGTTGAAGAGGTCTTATCTAAATTTGACGTTAATAAGAGTGAAGGACCTATTAGGATTCCCGCTATTTTACTTAGGAAATGTTGCATTGCACTAGCCCAACCACTTGCATGGATTTTTAATCTTTCCTTAGCCAAAGGACATTTCTTGGATTGCTGGAAGTTGTCTTATCTAACTCCAATTTCCAAATCAGGATCAAAACAGGACGTAAGTAATTATAGACCTATTTGCAAAATATCTTGTATTCCGAAGGTTTTTGAAAAGCTTGTTTGCAATAGGTTGACTGTATTATTCCAAGGTTGTATTTCGGTTTCTCAACATGGGTTCGTAGCAGGAAAATCAACGCCAACTAACTTAGCATTAATAGTCAAAAGTACCATAACAAATATGGAAAACGGTTTCCAAACTGATATTATTTTCACTGACTTGGCGAAGCATTCGATAGAGTCAACCACCAAATCTTGTTACACAAACTATCATCTCTTGGTATTCACTCTTCCCTATTAAAATGGCTAGAGTCATATTTACCTGCTAGGGTTCAATTTGTAAAAGTTGATGGCTTTCTCTCAAAACCTGTTTCGGTCCCGTCTGGTGTTCCACAAGGAAGCCATTTGGGTCCATTATTGTTCTTGTTATTCGTCAACGACTTTCCCGATATTTTTCAAAATTCAAACTGCCTTCTGTTTGCAGATAACCTCAAACTGTACCGAAAATTTTCTTGTCAAACTGACTGTTTCCTTCTTCTGGATGATTTGTCGAAGCTTCATAACTGGTGTTTGGAAAATAACCTTCTGTTAAATGTTTCGAAGTGTCAAATTTTATCGTGTTTCCGAAATTCTAATTCCAAAGTATTTGATTATAAAATCAACAATACAATTCTAGAACGGGTAACTAAAAAAAAAGACCTAGGAGTTATCTTAGATACACAACTTTCATTCTTAATACATAACCATTACATTATAAACAAAGCAAATCAAATGCTCGGTTTTCTAAAAAGAAATACCAAGGAATTCACAGATTCATATTCTTTAAAATCTCTCTACAATTCCCTAGTAAGGTCAGTTCTTGAATATTGTTGTATTGTTTGGAACCCCTATTACAATAACTCAATTGACAGAATTGAGAGAGTTCAGAAGAGTTTTACAAGATATGCATTTTATAAGCTTAATATGAGGAGGTAATGAGCCCATTACGCGTTGCATAAGAGAAGTGAATTTAATTTGCAATAGGATCGATTTTAATTTTGATGTTTCGAGAGACTCGTTTAAAGAATATGTGTTGAATAACATTCGAACCATAAATTCACTCTAAATTTCTAACATTTTTAAACTGAATGTAACCGTTGTATATGAAAAGTAAATCATAGTAATACGTATCTTTTTTATTTATTAAGTTATTAAGTTATTAATTTATTTTTATTTATTAAGTTATTAAACTATATAGCCCCCAACAATCTATTAAATTGTATCTAGTCTATAATGATTGTAATCAGATTGATGAAATAAAACTAAAACTAAAAAAAAATTATTCTTCGTCTGAACTCGGCACTGATGTCGTTGTCCGTGCTGTTAGCTGAGCCAAGGTATACAAAGAAATTACACTGCACTATTCGTTCCAAGAAGTCACACCTTATCTAAAGACTTTTTTGACATCGAAGACGTCGGTGAGGTCGTTACCGACTTTAATGCTGCAGCGCGAGTTCTCCGTTGTCAGCCTGCTCAGACGAATGAGTTTTGCATTGATGCCAAAACTGGACATGGCTTTATACAGTTATTCTCTATAGATGCTGTCATACGAGGCCTTAAAATCGATAAAAAGATGGTAGGTGTCGATTTGGAGTTCTTGAGTTTTTTCCAGGATCTGCCGTAATGTGAATATTTGATCGAAGGTATACTTTCCTGGTCTAAGGCCATACTGATATGGACCTATTAGTTTGTTGACAAACGGCTTCAGGCGTTCGCATAGTACGGCAGAAAAGATCTTATGCGATGTTTAGGAGACTGATGCCGTTGTAGTTGGTGCAGTTTAGAGGGTTTCCTTTTTTTAGGATCGGGCAATGCTGAGGTTTCATTCATCGGGTATGCTCTCTTCCGACCATATTCTGCAGATGGGTTGGTGCATGCTCCTTACCAAGTCATCACCAGCTGCTTTGAAGAGTTCGGCAGTGATGCTATTAGCTCCCGTGGCTTTGTTGTTTTTAAGCTTAGATATTGCTATCTTCACTTCTTCAAGGTCGGGTAGACGGAAATCTTGGCTTGCGTCGTCTTCATTAAATGGTTCATTCTGCCTGACAGCTGAATTCGATTCGTCATGGCCGTGTTTCAGTTTGCAGAAGTAATTCTTCCATATTTCAGCATTGACTGTGACTCTACTACGATATTTCCTTGTTGGTTCTTACAAGCTTCAGTTCGTGCTCGGTTACCTTGAGAGCTTGAGACATTCGTTTCGTTTCGGTAAAACTACCGAACATCTTTCCTGTTTTTTAGTCTCTCAAGTCTCAACATGATCGACCGATCGCTAGTAGAAGTTGGTATAACACTTTGTCCAAAAATTAACCTCGTTCCTGTAAGCTTGAAATTTGTATACGATTTTGTTCATTCATTGAGAAGTAAAACAAATGCACAAGATGGATCGAAAGTTGGGCTGTTTTTTATGAAGATACATAAATGAATGTAGTGTCCGTAGCTTAGTGGTTAGGTGCGTGGGCTGTTAAGCAGAACATCGTGCGTTCGAGTCCTACTCGTGCCCAAAGTTTTTATTTCATCTTTCACGGACTGCCTCTTGCGAAGAACTGACAAAACTTCCAAGAGTGTCAATCTGTCATGAAAAAGTGCTTCTGCCTTTCGGAATCGGCGTTAAGATTGTAGGTCCCCTCAATTCTTCACACGCACCCAGAGAATTGTTGATGAGAGGAAGCCACTTAGG
>CAKKXW010000001.1:78412524-78425083 GCA_920937365.1 Sphaerophoria rueppellii
ACCTCTTCCTCGACAGTTTTATATTAATATTGACATTTGGTGTTTTTTTTTTGCGATTCATATGACATTGCTATTATTTTTTACATTCCTTAAAAATGTTACAGAAAAAGTTAAATGAATATTAATTAAGATACTTGAACCAGAATGCGGTAATGCATAGCAAACCTGGTGAATGGCTGATGATGTCAGCACTTGGTAAGATAAAAGAATAGTCGAATCGTGAAACTTACCTGAAAAGACAAAAAAATAAACAGATGTTTTAGAATCATTATTTCTTAATGATAAAATTAATAAATTTACAACTAAGTCTACATCAACGTTAATGTTTCAAGTTTGGGATCTTGAACAAAGCTGGATTCAAGTTGTCGCCCCAGTATGGAAGCTAAGAGTTCAATATTATTCACTGTTTGGCTGCCTAAATTTTATTAGATAAAAATTGAAATTAACGATGTAGGTAAGCTCAATATTTTAAGAAGGTATCTGTATCTAAACAAGAATTATGTATTTTTTTTATTTCGCAACAATTTTGGCAGCAGCTTTTGGCTAATTGGCGGTTGCAATATTTTAAGCAGTTCATTATCTTTTGGTTCGTTTGGTTGGTTTTATACAAGCTTGGCAACGCAACCTTGAATGCAATTTATAGAACACTTGGAGGTGTTTTAACAGTTACTTAAAAGTTTTGAAAAGAAACCGGTAAAAGACATACCAATAAGAGATACGAACCTAGACTCGTACGTAAGCACTTCACTTAGTTGTTCAATGTGTGGCTCTACCGTAAGTTAAAAGTAAGGTTAGTTCAGGAAGGTCATATACAATTGCGACATACAGTTGTTTTTTTGTTTTTTTTTTACATTGAATTCACTCCTTTGAATATCAATTTCTAGTGTCCAACCGAAGCTTCGGTCGAATTCGGCCTAACCCTCGGCTATATCATAGTAGGCATAGCTTTTGGCTGCAGCCGAAGAATTTGTTTATTAATTAATATCGAGCATAGTGCAGTTGGCGACAAAAAAAAAAAACAATTCTTGAATTTTTGGACACAAAAGTTAGTGTTTGTTAGTAACATAGTAGGCGGTGAAAAAAGTTTCAATTTTTTAAATTGCCTGACACCTGTTGTGACATCATTTGTGCTTGTGACTCTGTGTTTTGTTTTGTTAAATCGTGCAGGTGGACTAGCTGCTGAGTTGTTCAAAGCAGTAGGCGACGACCTAGATAGGATTCGTCTGTAAGATATGGTCAGACGAATGCATGCCCGATGAATGCATGTCCGATTAATGGAACTTCAGCATTGTTTGCCTGAAAAAGGGAGATCCTCTAAACTGTGCCAACTATAGAGGAATAATACTACTAAACATCGCCTACAAGATCCTCTCTGCCGTAATATGTGAACGTCTGAAGCCTTCGTCAACAATCTGATTGGTCCTTATCAATGTGGCTTCAGGCCAGGAAAGTCAACCATCGACCAAATTTTCACGTTGCGACAGATCCTGGAAAATACCTATGAACCCGATACCCACCACCTTTTCATCGATTTTAAGGCCGCGTATGGCAGCATCTACAGAGACGAACTGTATAAAGCTATGTCTAGTTTTGGCGTCCCTGCCAAGCTCGTTGGCTTGTGCAAAATGACGATTGAGAACTCACGCTGTTCCATCAAGGTTGGCAACGAGCTCACGGAATCTTTCGACGTCAAAAAAGGATTCAGACAAGGCGATGCACTGTCATGCGATTTCTTTAACATCGTTCTTGAGAATATAGTGCAGAACTCCAACGTCAACACCAGAGGCACTAAAAATCTGTTCAACTATATCATGGGAAGAACACAGCGTGATTTTAATGTCGCCTTTGTGAGAATTGAGACAGAAGCGGCAAAAATGGGTTTAGCGGTGAGGGAAAAACGAAGTATATATGCTGTCTTCGAGGACGGACACCCAACACCGACGGCTCGGGCAGAACGTCACAATAGACGCATACAACTTCGAGGTAGTAGAGGAGTTTGTCTACCTAAGCTCCGCTATAAACACGAGCAATAACACCAGCTCCGAGATCAGACGAAGAAAAACTCTTGCTAATCGCTGTTTCTTTGGGCTAAGAAAGCAATTGAGTGGAAAAGCCTTCTCTCGAGCAACTAAGGTAAAATTGTACAACAACCTCATCATCTCAGTCCTGCTGTATGGTACGGAAGCATGCACCTTGACAAAATCGGATGAAAGTGCCTAAGGCTGTTTCTAGAGGAAAGTTCATCGGGTCATCTTTGGCCCCGTGTGCATTGAAGGGGAATGGTGAAGAAGATATTACAGCGAACTTTACGGGTTGTACAACGACATGGATGTAATTTGCTGAATTCTTTTCTTCCCAGACAGCGAAAATAATACATATATGTAACGAAACGACATCTAGAAACGCGAACATCATTGTAGATAATTCAATCTTCGCCTATGCTACAAACACCAATGAGACAACAGAAGTCATAAGATCTCTTAAAAATAAATAGAAAGACGCGACAGCTCTTGAGGAGCCAAGGCTTAAGTGGCTTACTCTCATCAACAATTCTCTGAGTACGTATGAAGAATTGAGGGGACCTACAATTTAACGCCGTTTCCGAACAGTAAAGTTGAGAAGCACTTTTTTCATGACAGATTGATTCTCTTGGAAGTTTTGTTAGTTCTTCGCAACAGGTAGTACCCGTGATAGATGAAATAAAAACTTTATGGGCACGAGTAGGACTCGGCAAGAAGTTATCACAACTGAATTAATTTCTCCGAGCTAACCAACGGTAATTTTGAACAGTGTTTTCGCCTGATCAGGCAGTGAAGTTTTTTTAATACAAAATTGGATTGATGCTAAGCTATAACACTGATGGGGAAATGGTGGCTAGCACCATCCAAAGTTTCGTTTGGAAACTTGGAAGAACTATTCCTCTTCCTTGGTAAAGGGTACACTGGTTTCTTCTATCGTATAAATATTCTGGAATTGGAAGCGGCTGATGGTGGATTTAGCAAAATCAAATGCTGGCAAATTCAGCCCATCTATTACAGCTGAGTCCGATTCCAGAATATAACTTATTCCACCTCCAGACGTTGTTTTTTTTTTTTTAACGCTATCCCTATATGTAGTCACAAGTCTACCCTGTTATTGCCTTATACAGAAGGAATTAACACCTTACTTTACTGAAGGAAAACCAAGTACATGATGTCTTCATCTGCCATTTTTATAAAGGTAAAGGAGTTCGAAGGAGTGTCATTCCCCAATTATTATTGATTCCTGAACATTTTTTTCAATGCCATTTTTTTTTTATAATTTGCACCCACTCAAGGGATTTTTATACCCTTTTTATGTCAGAGACACAATGAGTGCATTAGGAAGAAGGGAAGGGGTAAGAAATGAGGTGCCGGTGTACATTGGTCTAAAATTCTTGAACATTGTAATGATTGGGAATGACAGAGTGTGGAAGAAAGTTCCACATTCGCGTAGTACGGCTAAAAAATGATTCTCTATACTTGAGAGCACGTCCGAAGTTGGGCTCGGGGGTAAACTGATGGGCATTCCTCGAAGCGCGAATATTACGGGCGAATTGAGAGAGAGAGAGAGAGAGCGAGAGAGAGAGAGAGAGAGACGAAACCTTACCAAGACGATGGTCTAAAGGAGTGAATGAATCAGGGATGTCTCTATCAACGATCATTCTTACGGCTCTTTTTTTTATACCATCCAAGAGGCTTAAGTATGTTACTGGAGCACCAGCCCAAAAGATGGGAAATGTACTCAAGCTTTGGACGGATATAAGTCTTATAGATAATATCCACATCAGACGGGGAGACAAATTTCTTCCACCGTCTTAAGAAACGCAAGCATCTTGCGGCATTTTATGCTACATCGCGTATGTGCTCGGTCCACAAGTGGTGGTCAGTGATGCACATACCGAAGAATCTCGATATGTTTGGTCTCATTGATGTGAGTGCTACTCATGGACAGTGGAAAGAGGGGTATATCTCGCTTCAACGATACAAGACAGCATTGAGTTTTCGAAGCATTAAACTCTACACAGTTTTTGATTCCCCATTGTACAATGCTGTTGAAGTCAGAGTTTAATGAGCTTATCATATTTTGCTGTTGCAGTTCCACATCCGAAGAGGATGGATGTGAGTCTGAAAACGAATATGAGAAGCTAAGAGTACTAGCGAAAGAATTTGTTCGATTAGAAGTAACAGACAAGATATTAATAATGGAAATGAGGAGGAGCGTCGGAAACAAAACGGAGCCCTGGGGCAAACCAGCATTTATATTGTGGGTTTCAGACTTGAATCCGTCCAATACAACTTGTATTGAACGGTTCGAAAGAAAGTTTCATCGGATTCATCGAAACCGAAAGCACGCATTTTCGATAAAACAGCAAGATGCCAGCCTTTATCAAATACCTTTGAAATATCAAGTGAATCAATCTTACTTTCTCCAAAAGGATGTTTTTTTCACTGTTCGGCGAGATAAACCATCAGATCACCAGTGGACCTGTTGCAGTGAAAGCCATACTGCCAGTCATTAAGAATCTTTTGGTCTTCGAGATATTTCTTGAGCTGATAGTTTATTAGCGTTTCCATGATCTTAGAAAGAAGGGAAGTAAGTGCAATCGGGTGATGATTGGAACGTGAAGACGATTCGACTTTTTTTTTTGATTAGCTGGACAAATGCTGTTTTCCAACTGCTCGGAACGAGCCCAGAAGAAAATGATAGATGAAAAAGCTTACGCAAGGGTTTTGCCAGCGTGGAAGAACACCTCTTCAGAATAATAGCGGGGATACTATCCGAACCATGTTGTGTGTAATGTATGTTGAGATCCTTTAGGACTCTCGCCACAGCACGAGTGCGGAATAAAATTTGTTAAATGGAATCAAAGGTTTGCTTTCGCGAGAGAGCTAACAACTTGAGTGTCCTTGTCAACGAGCGTAGGGACCGAGGAAGAAGAAGAATTCTTCATATTTTTTACAAATGACCGAAAATTCTTATTGCCTTTGGGACATTGCAGTATTTGTTGCCTTTATTTTTGGTCGTGTAAAAATTCGGTCCGGCGAATATGGGCATTGCAGGCCTTCCTGTTCCGGTTTTCCTCAGTTGGGTTGGCTCTAAACCACCGAAACTTTACTTCTTCTTCCCTGATAACCTCTTTACAGCTTCAATCAAACCATGACTTTTTAATGGGTTTGATGCTTTAACCCTATTCGGGATAAAAGTTTTCATTCCCAGAATAATCATATTAGTAATCATATCTGCGCTGGAGTCTATGTCGCTATCGAGGAAGCATAGTGACCAGTTAAAGATTCCGAAAACGTTGTTAAGACCGTCATGAACTCTTTGAATGGGTTGTTTTACAATATACGACACTATTATAGTTACCTACCTGATTTGACATTTTCTCTAAGCAGATACGGACAAATTCTCCAAATTGAATAAAATGTATTAATTGAGCTTATAAATCACGTCAACTCAAACTCACTTATCTTTTTGTTATTCTCGATTGCCTTTTTAAGCTTGAACAAAACCGATTCTGCCGTTTAACATAGCTAGATGCACTCGTTACGGAGTCAAAAGTATCATAGCCGTTTAGTGTCTATAAAAAGTCCATTTATGCATTTATCTTCGAACTTATGTTCATTATGGGTTTTTTTTCAACTTCACTAGCACCAACAGGTTGTTGTCTGACTCAGCATTTCGAGAAACAATTTTCTGCCTCTTGCTAGTAGTTAACTTCAAAACACCTTTTAGTTAAAGCAATAAATTCTATATTCTATGGATATTGCAAGCAATTAACTTCCGCATTCTGTTTTCTGTAAAGAGTTGGAATAAATTCGAAACTCCACAGCCACAGCATGTAACAAAAATGTCGCTCATAAAACGAGAATTACATTTCCTCATTTAAATTAAGTTCACACGTCAACACACGCGCCGATCGATGTTTCGTATTCAAAGAAAATGTAAAATTCTCCCAACCCGTTTGAAAATAAGTGACTTACTGTTTTATCTATGGAAAGACAAAAGTCGTAGAATCTCAAAGAGGATAATATAGTCAGAAGACAAAACAATTATCAGAATGAAAGATACTGATTAAAATGATAATAAAATAACGAAAATATATCTTTTGGTGTGCAAGATATACCTGTGTTATGTTTGGTGGTATGTTCTGTCTAAGCTCTTAGACGAAAGTTCTGATTGATAATTCTCAAAATTTCGAAGTTGATCGAGACGAGCGATGTGTGAATGCTTCATATGCGGGTATAATTGGGAATTATTGAAACAAAATCTTAATTTGCTGTTTGCTTTAATTTCACCTTGAGAAAGAGTATACAGCTTCAGATGATTCTGAGTCAGACAACAAAATATTGAAAAGCAAATTTATACAAATGTTGTTTGGTTTGAACTAGATAACGAGATTCAGCAAACATTCTAGATACTTTATATCTAATTTTGATTATGTGGTTGTTCTTGACTTAGTGAATGATTGTTAATGAATATGAATTTAAATAAGGCTACATGAGGGGAAATAACAAAAAAAAAAAAACAGGAGGAGATTGGAATGTGAATTAACAAAATCAAGATGCATTGGCGTATATCTATTACATCTTTTCTAGATGTAACATGTAAGCCACTTCTGCTAGCCCAAATTTCATCCAAACTATCATCAGGTGTTTTTTCATTTATACAAGATATTATGTTGTAATCTTGAAGCGATTTGAGCCAACATCACCCTCAATTTGAGGGTCATATTGGTTTCTAGTTGGCATAGATAGAGAGTAGTTCAATAATATATATTGTCTGTGAATTTAAAAGAGACGTGGACCGCGTTGAACTTCTACCAAGTTTACACAACGCTATTTCTGCTGAAACGACCGACCGCGAGGGATATCCGCCAGCTATTACAATATTGCTTAATTGTACTTTTCCAGGGTGATTGGGTGTTGTAGGAACTTGGGGCATATGCTGTATCTTTTCCAACTTACTAAGTGCTTAATTTACCTCCAAGTGGTAACCACCGGGTACTGGCTATATCACAAGATAACTTGCGAAACTTGTAAGCGCGAGTGCAAAACGGAGAAACAGAAGCACTTAACCAACGGCCCTACAAATTTGGAGGTTAGTGCGAAGGGCTAACAACCCCTCCACAGTAAAAACCTAAGAAGTTATGAGAAGATAAGAACATCCGCAGTTTCTCAGCTCAAAGCTCTAGAAGAGTCTCAGGCCATGAACAAAACCCGGCTTCTGGTTTCAGAACCGGGACACAGGCTCTTCGAAACGGTGAAGGAAACCTAGTCACCGAAGCACAGAGAATTGTAGATGTTTTAAGGCAGCACTTCCAACAGCTGCCGAATGCGCAAAATTTCCAGCGAGCTAATAACGAAAGAGAAGCGAGACCAGTCCGTGAAGACCCAGTCCCAGCTCCTAGCGCAGAAGAGGTAGAAAGAGCCATTCAAAAGTTGAAAAAAAAACACTTGTCCGCCGGGTCAACAACCAAGTGTGGGAGGAAAAATGCATGCCCACTGCCACGAAAGGCGATCCTATGTCATGCAAAAACTACCGCGGCATATCCCTGCTTAATGTTGCATACAAAATCCTATCCAACTTACTGTGTGACCGTCTTAAACTGTTCTGCAGCAAAATAATCGCCACGTACCAGTGTCGCTTTAGGCCAGGCAGAACAACGATAGACCAAATATTCACGCTGAGGCAGATTCTGGAAAAGACCAACGAATTTCAAGTCCAAACCCACCATCTTTTCATCGACTTCAAAGCTGCTTATGATAGCATCCACCGCCAAGAGCTTATGATGGCTGATCCAGCTGGCGAAACTAATTGGTCTTGAAGTGAATGAGGACAAAATAATGTATATGCTATCAACAAAGATAGCAACATCTGTCCACCGCCTAGGACAAACGTCAATTTTGGTAGCAGCAATTTCAAGGTAGTTAAGGAGTTGTACCTTGGAACAAACATTAATCCCACAAACGATACCTTAGTGGAGATCCGAAGAAGAATTACCCTAGCTTACCTAGCTACTGCTTCGGTTAGGCAAAACAACTGGCTTCAAAACTCCTCACTCGAAAGACAAAGTGTCTGCTTAACAAAACTTTCATTTTAACAGTCCTACTCTACGGCATCGAGTGCTGGACGATAAATAACAACGGGAATTGATACTGGGCACTTTCCAAAGAAAAATTCTTCGATGGATTTTCGGTCCCGTATTCGACGATGGCGAATGGAGAAGAAGGTTCAACCGAGAACTGTACGAGCTGTACCAAGATGTGGATGTAGTCCAGAAGGCCAAGAAAAACGAGTACATTGGCTCGGCCACATCGAGCGAATGGACGACAACGCTCCAGCCAAGAAAGTCTTTCCATCCCAGCCCCCAGATTCGAGACGCAAGGAAGACCGAACCTACGGTACAAGGACCAAGTGTTTGCGGATTCCAGAGCGCTCGGTTTCGGCGACTGGAGAGTGTTCATGACGGAAGGCTGCATTATCTCAGGCAGAGATCCTTCATGGATTGTGAGACGGATAAGTAAGTAAGTATGGGTGATATGGCTATGGAGAAAACTTAAATTAAATTTTCTTTGTTGAAAGTATCCATTTTTAGAAATAAAATTTACAATTTTGGGTCGCCCGAACTTGCTCCTGTAATCCAAAAATTAACTAACAAAAAGCATTGAGGAATAAAAAAAACAAATGTTATTAGTTATTACAATCCATACAAAATTAAAATTGAAATATCTAACTTGAAAAAATTAATGCCATAAAATTTCTTTACAAAATTTTATTTTTTTACATTTTTTTTAAATACCTTTTTGTATTAATTTTTTATACCCGATGTATACCTGACCCGACATACTTCGTACTGCGTCAATCGATTTATAAAAGACCTACACTGTTGCAGCCCGCTAACACATTACCCGCTACCCCATTACCCTCTACCCAATACTTCTACACGCCACCCTCTTCACCGGTAATCGGTACCCACTACTCGATACCCGCCACCCATATCTCATAAACGGCTTTGTACAAAAAACTTAAAACCCATCTACGCCACTACCCACATTCCCTTAAAATTTGGTGCCATCCGTTAAACTGGCGCATTTTCTGATCCTATTTGATGCAATCGCACCATGCTCTCACGTGTATCGACGAAATTTTCATGAAAATTGAGTAAGAAGTGATAGAGCTCTTAAAAAGTAGGGGTAAGTGGTAGGAAGTTGAAAATTAAGGACTAAATGTATTTCTTGATGCTACACTATACAAAAATTATTTAAAAAAAAAACACTGCCTAAGATATGATAAAACATAACGTGTGGGTGAGCCATCCTTAACAATCAACGGTATAAAAATAGTTATAAACTTATTCTCATACCTACTGAATACACATATGGGTACGCAGTATTTACCTTCTAACTTCAATGGAAGCAGAGGGTTTCAAGCTGATTGCCTATGTTGACGAGGTTGCAATATCTGTATCTGGGAAGCATCCTAAAGTTCTCTTGGAACTCCTGCAAAATGCCTTAGACTGTAGCGCTTTTTACTTGTAAATATTACCCACTGGTTATACACTTCAGTAATCAGACCGATACTCATTTATTGGAGTTGTCGTAAGGTGGACCGCACTGGACAAGATGGTAAATCTAAATAAACTTATCAAAGTCCAGTGGTCAGCAGGTTTATGCATTACACTTCCCTCCACACCTTGGAAGTGCTTTTAAACATGACGGCTCTTGACATCTTTTTCAAAATGGTGCCAGCTAACTCATGCGTGAGGCTCAGAGCCACCTCAATGGATTAGTAACAACATTGGTCAGACTACTATCTTAGGAAACTTCAGATCTATCCCAGATCGCTTAGACTAAACCACCCCAAAAATGGTATTCGATAATAGCGTCCATGTTTCAATCTCTTCAAGATCTTCTTGGGAAGAAGAGACACCCTTGGAAGACAATACTGTACACATCTATACAGACGGTTCAGAGACTGATTACGGCGCGTGTTAGAAGTGGTATATCAGTCTATCATATAGACTTCCCAATGAATGAAGTGTGTTCCAAGCAGAAGTAATGGCGATCAAAGAGGCACTATTCTGGCTCAAAGAAAACGTTATATCTTGCAGGGATATACGTATCTTCTCCGACAGCCAAGCTGAATAAGATGACGGAACAGTGTAACATTCACCTCATTTGGGTGCCGTGCCACAGAATCATCCCGGGAAATTGCAAAGCCGATGAGCTCGCCAAAAACGGAACACTTCTGCCTACTGTTAGACAAAGATAACGTAGGGACACCACTTGCTGCATGCAAATATCTTCTCAAACAATATGCTCTAGAATCAACAAATGCTAGATGGGCAGTTAACAGAATTAAAAGTCTGAAAAAAAAACAAGATTTGTCTTTTTTTCAATTATAATAGAATTAAATTTCTCAAAAGCAAGGATTCGTAAATAATTTCAATTTTTTCCAATAAAATGGATATTCTTCTAGACACGATGAGTTTTATGAGTTTTTTCGCGTTGAGGAGTTACCACGAAACCGCGTTTTCCGAGTAAGAACGCTTATCATGGAATCCTTGGACAACATAGAATTCCCAAATTAGAAATATTCGCAATATTTTCGGGTTTATTCAAAATAGTGCATGGTTCGATCGATTACATTCCACAATACGAAATATGATTCGATTGATAATCATCCCGTGTATTGATTGATTAAAGATATGTCCAACAATCACAAGTCAAACAAAGCATTATAACTTTCAAAGGCTGGTATTTATTCATTGAACGCTATTAGGTCATTTCCGAGCGCCCTCAAAAGTTAATAATGGTTCTGTTCTGACCTCTATTAAGTTGAGAGCAAAATCTACAGGGAATTATCCGAAGTAATTTCCGAAACAACAACAAATATCCTTTTGATTTTTGTTTATTTTTTTTCTGGCTTTGCCGTTGTCGTTGTTGGAATAACTGGCAATTAGTTACCCAAAACACATATTTATTAGAAGGATGAATGTGAAACGTAAACTCATTGACAGGAGGATTTAACTGGCAGCTAATTTAAGTGCTGGTTAACTAATCAGAACTTTACTT
Source organism: Sphaerophoria rueppellii (assembly GCA_920937365.1). Classification (NCBI taxonomy): domain Eukaryota; kingdom Metazoa; phylum Arthropoda; class Insecta; order Diptera; family Syrphidae; genus Sphaerophoria; species Sphaerophoria rueppellii. The sequence goes on from CAKKXW010000001.1 coordinate 78,423,624, forward strand.
CTACATTGTGATACAGACGCTTAGAAACTTAAAGGAACATTATATTATATTGATTACCACAACTAGTCTAGCGGTGTAAAATCACACGAACAAGGCGGGCAATAGACTCCCATTTCTTGAGATAATTCGTCCATCAAACCTACGCTTCAATAATGGGATTGTGAGGTGTGCTTTGTGGCTTGTTGAAACTACTTGTGGCCAAAGTCCATATAAATTCAAATGCGAGCCAAAAATAATCGGTAATCATGATGCGATAACGCTGGCCATTCAGAACGCCATGGAATTGACTGATTTCGATCATTTGCTACGGACGCCTGAACGGCAGCAATATTTTCGGCACTCGAAAGGCAACATTACAGAACGAATATACTGACTCAAATTTTTGGACTCGACTTGTTATTGCCGGATTGGAATAGTGTAAACTGATAGTTGACACTCAATTATCTCTTCTTTTTTTCCTGAATTTGACTGGCAACTATTAAAAATCAGCTTACACGATTCTACCCCCGGTCTACTAGAGTGAGAAATACGAATGAATTTGTGGGCATCGACTCCGCATTTCGGCAGAAAGCCGTTAGAAAATTTTCATGATGAAAATGGATTGTGATTCATTAGTCAAAATGTGCATTCACGAGGTAAATTCAAAGCTGTCATAACTCGATTTTGTTTTCTTCTACCTAATCAAAAAGTTTCCCTGTTAAAAAATTTTTGTTTGTGTACTCCCTTCAATAGCAAAATACTCCCCTCTAGAACTTGAAAATACTCCTCTGTGAAAATTTGAAACGGCAGCCCTGGTCACAGGATACCACATGGCTAGCAACCAAGCAAATATGTCCAAGCATAGACCTGTAACGGTCAAAAGGCTTGATTTCCCTGAACAGACAAAATATAAGCTCTACAATCAGGCAGACGTCAACGCCATTGCCAACTTAAATTATTATTTTTTTATCATTACATCTTCTATATATATAAAAGAACAGCCTAATTTTTGTGTTCGTTCGCTAACCGGGCACACTGGTTGACCGATTTTCTTAATTTTTTCTCTAAATGCAAGAGGTTTTAGGGTAGAAGGTTTAGCAAAAATAAAATGTATACTTTTCAAATCACAAATGGTTCAAATGTTAAAAATGCTCAAAAATTTTATATTTCGCACTTTAAAAAAAAAATGATCAATATACGAATACTCAATTTCATCTGAGAATTGTGACAAATATTTTTATTCGATCGAAAAAAAATGTCAGTGAAGATATGAAATTATATTTGAACTAGCTGACCCGGCAAACGTTGTTTTGATGTATGAAATTTGTAGAGTATGAAAATACATATGGTATATCTTATTGTTTTTAGTGTGTGCGTTTCTGGTATATGAGTGAGAGTTAGAAAAAAAAAATTTCACGCTTTATATTTTAAAAACTCGTAAAAATTGTAAACTTGGTAAACACTAAACTTTTCATATGTAA
>CAKKXW010000001.1:78467416-78481517 GCA_920937365.1 Sphaerophoria rueppellii
GCATTTATTGTTTTTTTGTTTTTTCTTTGTTTTAAGTTCATTTTTAACAAAAAATTAATATGCAATTTTGTTGCCTCTATTTTCCACCAATCTTGGAATTCTGTTTTGCATACTATTAACTAGATTTTTCAATATGGAGTCGTCTAAAGCGTTCCATTCTGTCACAACTGCCTCTCGCAGCTTAGCAACACTAGCAAATTGCTTTTTATGGGCATACATTTTACGAGTTAAAATTCCCCAAAGATTTTCGAAGGGGTTGCAATCCGGAGAATTTGACGGCCACTCCATCAAATTAATGTTTTTCGATTCGAAGCAATCTAAACTTTGTCGACTTACATGAATTGGGGCATTATCTTGCTGGAAGACATGCTCAACTCAGCGAAATCGTCTTAAATAAGGTACGAAATTCTCCTCAAGGACCGAAAAGTAGTCAGAACTGTTCATTCTGGTAGAGATGAAGGCAAGTGCAACCTTACCACGCTCGCAGAAGGCCCCCCAAACCATACAACTGCCACCACCAAAGTTCCTCTTGGAAAAAAAACTTCTTCTCTTTGCTCAAATCGTGCCAAAGTCCGCTAAAACCATCTGGTCCATCGAGATTAAATTTTTTTTTCATCACTAAAAATAACCTAATAAAAAACATAAATTCCAGTATGCCATTTGGAATAACGAGATTTTAGTGTAGATTAATAGAAAGTCACTTACGGTTTTCCAATCCCGATTTATGTTTTGGCGGGCGAATTCCAATATTTTTTGTTTGTGGGCTGCTGTTAAATTTGGAGCTGGCACCATTTTTCCCCGAACAATCACTCCACTGCTTTTTAAAGCACGAGAAACGGTTGAAACCGAAACTCCTAAACCCAATTTGTTACGAAATTCCGACAAAGAATGCACCGAATTGGTTGCAGCATTGATTAAACGCCTCTTGTCTGTCAGCTTCTGCGGACGCCCGGGTCTTACAGTCCGTAACATTTGGATAGCCTCATGTATTGTTTTTTTCTTGTTGAGAACCTGTTTTGAGAGCTCTTTGATTTTAATCCAAAAAATTATGCATATCATGGCCAGAGCGAGAGTTTCTGAGATCAAGAGAACGTTCGTCATTTTTTAAGCTAACGGGACCTTTTAAGCTTGTTTTGTATGCGTCCGTTTAAATATGAATTTATTTTTTGTAACAATAGAATAGCCTCATCTTACATTCTTAGTTATTTAAAGCGAAAACAAGTTCCGCGATCATCGGAAAGCTATCGGGAAAGAAAATTGGTTTATTTTTTGTGGAAATAACATTGTTTTCTTTTAAAATGGGTAGAAAAAATCTTTAAGTGCAACGGAAATTGCTAAAATACAGGTCTATCATGAACAAAACTTTTCTAATCTATAGCCAAGAAAATTAATCGAAGTACAAAAGTTGTGAACAGCTATTTTAGAGATCCATTGTCTTATGGAAAAAATTACAAAGGCCGTACCTCAACTGTACTTTCAAGTCGTGATAAATGGAAGATTATAAGGTTAGCATCGAATTCAACCTATTCTCTTAGTAAGATCAGGTACCAAGCTGGGGTAGAAGTGAGCCGAATGACGATTAGTAGAGGTATTAAGAGTGCCGGACACCTTAAGTGCCAAAATTGAAAAAAAAAAACCACCACTTAACAAAGTGCGAAAACAACAGCGGCGAAATTTTGCAAGATCGCACATGGCTTGGAATACTGATGGAAGTAGTCACTCAAACGATTGGAGAAAAGTGATATTTTCGGATGAAAAGAAATTCAACCTTGATGGGCCCGACGGATACAATTATTATTTTCATGATTTGAGGAAGAAAAAGCTGTTTTTGGACCGTCACCACAGTTGAGAGGGAGGCGTTATGGTGTGGGGAGCCATACATATTATGAACCATTGATTTGGTTTTTGTGAACTGCAGAATGACTGCACCTTATTATAAAACTGTACTGGAAATGGCTTTACCTCAATTTTAGGATATTTTTGGACCGGTACCGATTATTTTCCAGCAAAACAACGCGCCAATTCACACCGCTGGAATAATTAAAGTTTGGTTACAGGGCAACAACTTTCCTGGCCACCCTACTCACCAGATTTGAACATCATTGAAAATGTGTGGGGTTTGTTGACACGAAAGGTGTATGAAAGCGGGAAGCAGTACAAGAACAAAGAAGAGCTTGTTGAAGGCATAAAAGTGGCCTGGGCCAGTATTTCCCTTGACCTTCTAAAATCATTGTATGATTCATTAAAAGACCGCATTTTTGATGTTACTCAAAATAAGGGAGGTTGTACAAAATATTAAAATAATTTAATAAATAAAGAAAAACATTTTTATTAGCACAAAAATAATACTCTTTTTATTTTAACTAAGATACACAAAGTGATTCTATTATAGTGTTACAAAAAAAAGTAACATTTTAATGCATCCAAACGAAATAGTCTCAGACATTTTCTGTTAGTTATTCAAAATTATTTGAAATATCTCTCAATCTGAAGAACTAATCTCTACCTTTCAACACATCATATAATTTCATATGTCTACATCAAAAAGCAACAAAAAACTGCTGATCTTAAAAACAGGCACGTGTGAGGCTATTCAAATGTTACGGACTGTATTTTTGTCCCATAAGATTCTGGATGTTTTAAAAAATTTCGAACGTCACGATCCGATCGTAAAATTCGTCTTCCAATAGCCATAAGACTTGGGCCGCTTGACCGAAAAGCCAAAACCAGGAGAGGAAATAACGGTACTCTATTTTCTTCTCAATTTGCTTGATCAGTGATGCAACTCAATAAAAAAATAGTAAGGAGCCACTCCTATTGTAGGTTTTCTTTTAAGTTCATTTTTCCGGTTGCGGTTATACTTATGCAAGGCACTATATTCTTTACAAAATCGAGGAAGCTGTTCATGATATATGGCCAGGGTAGTGGATAGTGGTTAAGGAATTAGCGTGGTAGCTCGGAAACAGGATAGCGGGGAGCAGTGCAGCCTGTAGTGGGTAGCGGATTGCGGATAGTGGGCAGCGATCTGTGGGTAGTGGTTAGTGGGGAGTGGGTAGAGTGGTAACGATGTATCGGGTCACGGGAAAACGGGTAATGAGGTAGCGGATAGGGGTTGTGGGATAAGGGAGTAGTGGGTAGTGGTTTGGTAGTGGGGTACAAAATTCTAGATCTTTTATTTGAGGCAGTAAGGAATCTGCCGGGTCAGCAAGTTTATTTCTAAAAATAGTTTTCTTACAAACTTTGCGACGGAATCTTTTTTCCCCTCTCCAACCTATTCCACCTTTACGACCTAAGATATAAACTTTGTATGTGGAACAACTTGTTATTAAGATTGGTGTTTTCAATTTTCTCTGCTTTAGCAAAAATTTTTGCTCATACAAATGTATGCCAACAAAATGGCTATCTCTGCTTATAACTAGGTAGATCTAGAGTCGAATGCCAGGTCGATTATATCTTTCTGTTCGCGTTGTGCGAAAAAGCTAGAGCGTGTAGGTTGAGTTGAGACAAGAAAAAATGGGAGGGGGGGTCTATTCCCCCACGTTTATCCAGGAGGGGCAATTTTATGAAAAATTGACTTATTTTATAAAAAAAAATATTAAAAATCAACGTCTTCGTTTACAACACCGTGTTGTACCTTTTTAGAAAGCCAGAAACATCTTCTTTCATTTTGTTTTTAAATTAAATTGCTTTAACGAAGAGTTTTAAAAATATTAATTTTCAAACTCAAAATTTTCAAAAATAAAACAAAAAAATCATTTTTGAACTAAGTTTTTTCAAAATTTTATGTAATTAAGTACTAATTTTGTTTTAAAAATTCAATGCCATTGGTAATTTTTAGTCGAAAACAGAAAACCGGATGAAAAAATGTCTTTCCGGTTTTGCGAAATAAAAAATAAACCAGAACCACTTTTTTCTAACAAAATCTTTATTTTAATTTTTACCTATCTCGACTTTTAGTTTTATTAATTTATGAAACATTGACCTTTCTTTAATATTCGTTCTGTAATTGGAATTTTACGAGGCCTCAATAAAGTAGAAAAGTATTGGATTTTCCCTGGATTAATCATTTTGTTCATTGATAACGACTGAAAACTGACCTGAAATTTTTCTTATTATGCCTGGGGGCCGCGGCCACCTGTCGGTGAGTGAAGGGTTCTACCTGCTAGGAGCTTAAGATGATTAAACCGCAATTTTTCTTGATTGAAAAGACCTAAAGGTGAATAAAAGCCATCGCATATTTAGTAAACAACCATTTCCAATTGAAATATTGACTCATCAACACATAACAATGTCAAACTCATACTCTTGAGAAGAGCTAGCGGGCATGCACTACGGTTTAGCTAATGGTCCAGATCGAGAAGCTGAAAGACTTTACGCTGAAAGATATCCCAATAAAAGGTGTCGGAATCGTTGCATGTTTTCGAGAATCCACCGACGTCTAAGAGAGCACGGATAGCTAGAGCTTAGAAGAAGTGAAAGGTCAATTGCAGGACCCGGAATCATAGAGGAAAGAATTTTAGATACGGTCCGACATAATCCCTCCATTAGTACAAGGAGGACAGCTACAATGCTCGGAGTGTCCTAATCTAGAGCACGGACCATTAGCTAAACCGTAGCAGAAGTGCATGCCCGCTAACTCTTCTCGAGAGTATGAGTTTGACATTAGCTGCGTTTTATTATCACAATGATCCAGATCAGATCATTGATTTATATGTGTATAAACAACAAAATGAAATCCTGCTTTTCACTTGGATCAATTTTTGTGATCCAAAAATTAGTTTTTCTTCCGCACACAAGTTGAAACGTTGGTGTATATTTTCAATAAAAACCGTGCTGCCACTTTCACACATTCATCTATCCGGTAATGGAATATTTTTCAATTACATACATAGCAAAAACTTTTCCCCTAAAAAAAAAAAACATAATAATCGTTGAAAAAAAATGTCGTAGGGCAACTTCGATCGGAATGAAAAAAAAAAAAAAAAAAATACAAACATCTGCCAAACTTGAAGTAAAAGAGAAATTGATGATGTAAGCTGTTTTATTTTCATGATCTGATCCGGATCAGATCATCGTGATAATAAAACGCAGCTATTGTTATGTGTTGATGAGTCAATATTTCAATTGGAAATGGTTGTTTACTAAATATGCGATGGCTTTTATTCACCTTAAGGTCTTTTCAATCAAGAAAAATTGCGGTTTAATCATCTTAAGCTCCTAGCAGGAGAACCCTTCACTCACCGACAGGTGGCCGCGGCCCCCAGGCATAATAAGAAAAATTTCAGGTCAGTTTTCAGTCGTTATCAATGAACAAAATGATTAATCCAGGGAAAATCCAATACTTTTCTACATTATTGAGGCCTCATAAAATTCCAATTACAGAACAAATATTAAAAGAAAGGTTAATGTTTCATAAATTAATAAAACTAAAAGTCGAGATAGGTTCTGGTTCTGGTTTTTTTTTTATTTCTCAAAAACGGAAAGACATTTTTTCATCCGGTTTTCTGTTTTCGACTAAAAATTAACAATGGCATTGAATTTTTAAAACAAAATTAGTACTTAATTACATAAAATTTTGAAAAAAACTTAGTTCAAAAATGATTTTTTTGTTTTATTTTTGAAAATTTTGAGTTTGAAAATTAATATTTTTAAAACTCTTCGTTAAAGCAATTTAATTTAAAAACAAAATGAAACAATATGTTTCGGGGCTTTCCAAAAAGGGACAACACGGTGTTGTAAACGAAGCCGTTGTTTTTTAATATATTTTTTATAAAATAAGTCAATTTTTCAGAAATTGCCCCTCCCGGCTAAACGGGAGGAATAGACCCCCCCTCCCATACGATCTTTTTCTTGCCTCAACTCAACCTACACGCTCTAGCTTTTTGGCACAACGCTCGTGAATCACCCTGTATATTCAAAACTCTGATCTACAAGACCTCTAAGGCCGACCCATGCAGCAGGAAGGAGCAGGTTTCCAGGCTATAGTTGCTCGGTATACTTGCATGAACCAAAGCTTAGCTCGACGGAAAGGTTCTTACAACTGTAGCGCTGGACGTTGTTATGTTTTTATGCCGAACCCATAAATAAAGGTTTCAACTTTCTTCTAAAAAATCAAAACATTTTTTCTTTACTTTGTCTTTTCTTAATCTCTATTTATATTTAAGGCTCATCCGAAAGAAAAAATTGACGAACAAAAGATGAAGGAAATCGCAGATTTGAGGAAAGAACTTAACGAAGCTTTCGAAAAGGATATTGATATGAAAACTAGTGGTGGAAAGGTAAGTTTTGATTTTGGTTTATCCATTGCTTTATTTTTTGCAAGCTAAGATTATTTATGCTGTCCTTCATTAATACTAAAATGGTCTAACTTTGGTTGGCCGATTTAATCCGATTTGGAATTGGGTTTCATTCAACATACGCTACCCAGCAAACTTTTCTTTAGCTTGCTATCCAGTCAAGTTTATTCAAGTTCACTTCAACCTGTGAACGCCATTTTTTAACGAGTTCGTCTTTTGCTACAGCGTCTTACCGGTTGAGAGTTGAAGAAATTACGAGATTAAGCCAAGGTTGTCTATTCGTTCGATCTGTAAGATCGAGTTTTTATCTCGAAGAAAAGAATTGTATCTCCGCATCCTCACACCGAAATCGTTATTACGGGAGATTTCAATGTACACAATTCTTCGTGGCTTCTCCATTTGGGCCAGACAACACCCGAAGGAATGTGTGCTGAAATCTTTGCTGAGCTTAACCATCTTACTCAGCTTGTCACCAAGCCCACTCGTATATCGGACATTAATGGCCAAGCGGAAAATACTCTTGACTTGTTTGTTAAGTCTGACCCTGATAAATACACTATCAATGTAGACCTCTAGGTGTGTCAAACAAATCCAGTTAGAGAAAGAACTCCGAAAAGACCCGCATGGCAATACAAGAAAGCCAACTGGGATGGTCTCAATAACTTCTTCCGGATCTGTAACTGGTCACTATGTTTCCTCGATAGTGACGTAGACTCCAGCGCAGATATGATTATCTAATAATATGATTATTTTGGGAATGAAAACTTTTATGCCGAATAGGGTTAAAAGTATCAAACCAAAGGAAAAGTCATGGTTTGATTCAAGCTGTACAGAGGTTATCAGGGAAAAAGAAGTTAAGTTCCGGTATTTTAGAGCAAACCCAACTGAGGAAAACCTGAACAAGTTTTAACAAGCCAGGAAGACCTGCAATGCCCATATTCGTCGGACCAAAATTTTACATGACCAAAAATTAAGGCAAAAAATACTGCAATGTCCTCGCGAAAGCTAACCTTTTCGCTAGGCAGTTCGCCGCCAACTTTCGCTTTCAGAGAGTGCCATGACCGCCTTTTCTTGAACGGGTCATTGATTCCATGGGACAAATCTTCTTCCGCACTCGTGGTGTGGCAAGAGTCCTGAAGGATCTCGACATACATGAATCCGCTGGTCCGTATGGTATCCCCGCTTCTGTTCTGAAGAGGTGTTCTTCCACGCTGGTAAAACCTTTGCATAAGCTTTTCCATCTATCCTTTTCTTCTGGACTCGTTCTGAGCAGTCGGAAATAAGCATTTGTCCAGGAAATCCCAAAAACAGGTGAATCGTCTTCTCCCTCCAATTATCGTCCGATTGCACTTACGTCCCTTCTTCCTAAGGTCATGGAAACGCTGATAAACTATCAGCTCAAGAAATATCTCGAAGACCGAAAGCTTCTTAATCCCGGCAGTACGGCTTTCGCAGCAACAGGTCCACAGGTGATTTGATGGTTTATCTAACCGAACAGTGGAACAAATCTTAACATCGTTTTGGAGAAAGTAAGATTGTTGCACTTGATATTTCAAAGGCTTTGATAAAGTCTGGCATCTTGCTCTTTTATCGAAAATGCGTGCATTCGGTATCGATGAATCCCTTCTTTAATGGATTAGAAACTTTTTTTCGAACCATTCAATACAAGTTGTGTTGGACGGCTTCAAGTCTGAAACCCACTAAATAAATGCTGGTGTCCCCCAGGTTTCCGTTTTGTCTCCGACCCACTTTCTCATTTTCATAATTAATCTCTTGTCTGTATAACTTCTAATCTAATAAATTGTTTCGCTGACGATAGCACCCTTAGCTTTTCTTATTCGTTTCCAGACTCAAATCCCTCCTCTTCGGATGTGGAACTGGAACGGCAAAATATGATAAGCTCATTAAACTCTGACTTAAACAGCATTGTACAATGGGGAATACAAAATCGCGTAGGTAGAGTTTAATGCTTCCAAAACCCAATGCTATCTTGTATCGTTGAAGCGAGATATACCCCCCTTGTCACTGTCCATGAGTGGCACTTGCATCAACAAAACCGAAAATCTGGAGATTCTCGGTATGTGCATTACTGGCCACCTCTTGTGGAACGAACACATATGCGATGTCGCAAAAAATGCAGCAAGATGTTTGGGTTTCTAAAGACGGTGCAAGAAATTTGTCTCCCCGTCTGATCTGGATATTATCTATAAGACTTATATCCGTCCAAAGCTTGAGTACATTTCCCATTTTATGGGCTGGTGCTCCGTAACATACTTAAGCCTCTTGGATGGTTACAAAAAAGAGCCGTAAGAATGATCGGTGATAGAGACATCACTGATTCATTCACTTTAGACCATCGTCTTGGTATGGTTTCGTGTCTCTCTCTCTCTCTCTCTCTCTCTCTCTCTCTCTCTCTCTCTCTCTGTTTTATCGTTACTTCTACGGAAAGTGCTCTAGAGAAACAGCCAGTTGCACTCCTCCTCAAACGATTCGCCCGTAATGCTCGCGCTTCGAGGAATGCCCATCAGTTTACCCCCGAATCATTTTTTAGCCGTACTACGCGAATGTGGAACTTTCTTCCACACTCTGACATTCCCAATCATTACAATGTTCAAGAATTTCAGACCAATGTACACCGACACCTCCTTTACAACCCCTTCCCTCCTTCCTAATGCACTCACTGTGTCTCTGGCATAAAAAAAAAGTATAAAAATCCCTTGAGTGGGTGCAAATTATAAAAAAAAAAAACTGTTTTGATAAGAAGTCGAAATTCGAAATTATAGTCGGATAAGGCTAAATAAAATTTCGTTTCAGGGTGTCATTGTGCAACCAGGCTGGACCCAAGGTGCTGTTGACAAAAGCCAAAGTGCACCTAAAGTCTTAGTTACCAAAAAGAATCTCCAAGATGCAGCTGCCATTCGAGATGAGATCCAAAGTGCCATTAACTCAAATACCTATGTCAAAGGTGAGGAGATTTCAAATGCCGATCAGTTTTTCGGAATACACTATCGTAGCAAAAGTCTTCTAGCCAATTTAATTGGCTCTGAAAACTCCAACTTTCACAACGAAGAAGTTGGTTTCGGAATGGAAGACGAGCTGGAAGAAGGAATGCCAAATGTTGTTCAGAGTAGTGCCTTCGACGACCTTGGCTTTGAAACATTAGAACGATTTAAGTCGACTTCAAGACGCACTCGCGAAATTTTAATACTTCACGAAATCAACGAAGACTTGAGTTTTGATTTGGGAGAAGATGTTCGAGAGTGGAAACACTTTGAACATGATAACAAGGAGTATTTCATCGGTCTAAGAGACGTTGATTTGTTGATTGTAGAGAAAAATCATATGAAATATGACCATAGCCGTGTTGTTCAGGTTAATGCTCCAATTTTGTATCTAGAATCGTTTGACTTCTGGAATACAGACACAAAACGACAAGAAGGCATGATTCTCGCAGCCGTTGGAGAAAATGTTCTCTGGTATCAGGCTCATACCGAAGAACTATTTTGGAAATGGTCTACGGGTATGCCTATCAACGGATTGACATATTTCAAAATAGACCAAAACGAGTATTTGGCTATTTCGTCGAATATGTCAGCTCGAAGTGATTTTTCTTCTCTCAATATTTATCAGTTTGATCTGAAAACCAAAGAATTTTGGATTGTACAAAAGCTGCAGCTTGAAGACTCATGTTCGGAGACGGTTTTCTTGGATACCGGAAGGGATGTTGTACTTGCTGTTGTTCAGAATAACTCAGCAGCGATTTTCGTATTCAATCCGCGCTCAGAAACGCTTGGCAATCAGGTGAAATTTGTGTTGGAAAATACTATAGAATCAGAAGGAATCAAATCGATATCAGGTTTCCAGATGGGTGGACTGTCTTATCTGGCTATAGGAGGGCTAAATCCTCAAATTCTTCATTATTCGCGAGGTGAGTTCCTTCCGAAGACAATATTTGGACAAAATTTTGGACTTGTGGAGTTGTTTTTGCCCATTCCTACACGAACCTATCGAGATGACTTGATTTTGCTAGTGCAACATCGCGTGAGCTTTGACTCCCACGATGTGGTTGTTCTCGAAGCTCTTATTTGGAATGGCGAGGCTTTTGAGGCTACAACGCCTGCACCGTGTGTGATTGGAAATCACACGTTTGCCTTTGGAGTTGGATGTATGGTTGATGTTCATCGCGAAAACGGTATACATGGATCTGCAATACTTAAGCGAGGCAATGATGTTTTTATCATAGTTCCAAGGCACAAAGCTGAATCAGGACTTTTTCAAATTAAAACTGAGCTATTGTCTAAGAATTCCGAGCTTGTTGATCTTGAAGAGATTTTCACTTTTCTCAAAGAATGGGTTAAGGAACAAGAAGATCTCATTGAACAGTCCTATAAATTTTTGAACGACTCCAGCGATTCCACGCAAGAAACAGCTCAAACTATGAATTTAACCAGTCTTAAGACCCCTGAACTTGATTTTAACGGACCTGTTGGTGAGATTTTTGTAAACGATTATCAATGGACAGATGCGGATACGGAAGTCGATTTGGAAGAACTAATTGGAGCAATTGAAAAGTTGGACATGGAACTGTCGACAAGTGATGATCTCACACGCAACCGTCGACATTTAACATATGAAACCTTGGATTTCGATAACATTGAAGCCGATGAAGTTCAATTACAGCTGCTGAATGGAGAGCAGTCATACATAAAGCAGTCTGAGCTTATTTTCCCTGGTACCGTAAGCTTCCAGAGCTTGAGTGTATCAGATGAGATTCAAATGCGTTCGGCTAGACTTGTGAGGGAAAGTTCGATGGAATTGGGAGAAAACTTGAGATTCGACACCATAAACGATATTAAATGGAAGGACTTTATCGATGATCTAATATTTAGGAATGTTCCTTTAAACATCGCTGAGCTGCAAGTTTTCGGGGTAAAAATTTGTTCCTTGCCATTGGAATTGATGCTAAAGCTTTTGATTTATTTCTGTTTTTTTTTACTTACAGGAAGTTATTTCGGAAGGAAATGTGAATGTTGAAAATATCGGCAGTATAAGATTTCCTATGGATTTTTTGTGGTCAAGTGGAGAACCGCTAGCACCTATTGTAAAGGAAAGGAAAAACTTTCTCGGAGATTTTGTCGCAAATGCAGTGGATACTGGTGGTCCAATAAATGGAATAAACCCTTTTGACCTGATAACTCTATCCGAAAATAAGGAAATTTCTGGTTCTATAACATTTCGACACTTGGAAGTCACTGAGAAAATAGCGGTAATTTAAAATTGTTTGAATTCTTTAGACTTAGGTTAGGTAAGGTTAGGTTATATGGGCTGACAGTTGATGTTGTTACCGTCACACTTAGATCAATGTAGATCCTTTGTGATACCCTGAAGTGTTGTAACTTCTAAAAAAGTGATTTAACCTATGAATTCTATGGTTGGTCCAGCCATTTGGTGAACCTGACAAAGTTCAGTAGGCGATTGACTGGAATTCAGATAGTTCTTCTAGTTCATTATAGAAATAGTTGCCTAAAAATTTTAATCTAGTACGACAGAGTGCTGGACAGTGGCATAGGAAGTGAGCTGTGTTTTCGTGTTCTTCCTCATCGCCGCAGCCTCTGCATATGTCGTCTTCTGCCCAACTTCTTTTTGTGGTAGTCAAGTAGGTAAGGTCCCGTTATCACACTTATGAGGGATCTTAGGGACGGTTTTTTAAGAAGTAATATCTTTACGGATCTTTTCTTGTCATAATGAGGCCAGAGTTTTCTGGTGTTACCGCAGGTTTCTAGTAGCCTCCATCTATCATTTGCTTTCTAAATGATATAATTTCTAATGTTTCTTTTTGATTCGCATTGAGGGATACTGATGTTATGGTCTATGAGAGAGGGATCAAGTACCGAGCCTTCTCTTGCAAGCTCATCCGCTTTTTCATTTCCTGTCACACCATTGTGACCGGGAACCCAGCAGAGTCTTACGTTGTGCTGCATACCAAGAACCCTTAGCTCTTCCCAACAGCAAGAAATAAGCTTTGACTTGATTTGCGTGGCAGAGATCGCTTTAATTGCTGCTTGGCTATCAATGAAAAAGGTGATGATATCAGCGGTATCGCCATCATGGATATTTGATTAGCAGCGGTTTTCACTGCCAAGATCTCGGCTTGGAAGACACTGCTATGGTCGGGAAGTCTGAGTGAACTGAGGCTAAGATTTTCTGAGTAGAAACCTGCCCCTACTCCCAGTTATCATTTACGAACCATTGGTAAAGATGGTAAAGTTCATTCCTGTCTTTGGTTCTTTCAACATTCTCGATCTGATGCTTCTCATCTCCTTCTTTATTCTCCTGAAAAGCTGGCGTTCCTCTCTCCTCTTTTGCTCTAAGAACTCAAGAGCAGCTCTTGTCCTTCTTTGCAGTCCTGATTTGCATTGCTCCTGCTTGGTTGCATGAGTCGTCTAAATTCTTCGTCAAACCAGGCATTTTACTTTGGTGGCTGTGTGAATCCATGCACATAAGAGGCATGGCAATGTTGCCACTGACTGGTCCTCGATACATAATGTTGGCGGCATAGGACTTGAGGTTACTTGACACTCGATCAGAGATGGATCCGGCGATTGTAGCCGTTCAGCGTCGAATTTTCTTGTACCATTTCCATGTTTTGGCTGTTGTAAGGATACCTACTTTGGCTACGAAGAGGTAGTGGTCCGTGTCGATGATTACTCCTCGGAAAGTTCGAAAATCTGGAATGCGCCTACCGTCGAGCGGAATGTGATCAATCTGGTTGAGAGTTGATTGACCTCTATGGTTAATCAATGCCTGCTACCACAAAATTTCACCCAGCAGCAAAATCGATCAGCCTGATTAATCCGTTGAGGTGTCGTGGAGGCTGTGCTTTCCGAAAATTCCACGAAAGTTGCCCTCTTTTATGTTTTTCTACGTAGCCTGGCAGTAACATCAACGTACTACTCCCAACCTGGAGTACTAGGAACTTGATGAAAATCAAAGTGCAAGGTCCTAAGCCTCTGAGCTTCATAGTAGCAGATACCGTAAGCCCCCCCCCCCCGCATCGCCTCCCAATTGAGGGAAAGGTAGGGAAAACTGACATCATATGAAGCAAGTGAAGTTTGCCCTCTTGATAAACTCAGTTTAAAGGTGTCAAACAATTTTCACGCGTCACTGATGATACTGAATCTTCATAATTTTTTGTTTGTATATATTCCAAAATTTTCTAATGAGTATTAATCTGATTTGGTGAGAGACTGGTCCGAAACTTTCCGCATCGTTGAAATCGATCCAGGCGTTTTTCAGTTATCACTCTCTTTAATATATATATTTGGTAGTAAACGACCTCCCAACTTCAATGGAAGCAGAGGGTTTAAGGTGATTGCCTATGCTGACGACGTTGCAATATCTGTATCTGGGAAATATCCTCAAGTTCTCTCTTCTACAAAATGCCTTTAACAGGCAGACAAATTGAACTAAACAGTGTGGCTTGGACGTCAATCCGCATAAAAAAGAAGTAGTACTCCTTACGAGCCATCACTCAATGGATCCGTAACAACACTGGTCAGGCTACTATCTTAGACAACTTCAGATCTATCCCAGATCACTAAGACTATACCACCCCAAAAATGGTTTTTCGATGACGGACAATTTCCGTAAAACATCTTCTCTCTTGAACTCCTATAAAGGGTCTATGTCTATAACGTTGCAGCAGTCGTATCCGTTAGTGGAATTTGGGAGACGAAGGTAACTTCAACCCTCCAGCAAATGATGGTTTATATATATAATTTCTCTCACTATTGACTTTTTGCGGA
>CAKKXW010000001.1:78485419-78498861 GCA_920937365.1 Sphaerophoria rueppellii
GTCTGAGTTTGGCCTCAGCTGCTGTTCGCAAATCGCGGTTACGGCTCTTCTTTCGGTGACTGAAAGTTGAGTGCAGTTTCCGTGACCGGACAACGGCTCTTCTTTCGGTAAACGAGGGTTGAGTGCAGTTCCGTGTTTTGCCTGAATAGTAGTCTAGAATCAAACCAAGATGAATAAGGGCTGGCACTAATTCAATTGGTACTGGTGTGAATCTGGTTGCAGGGTACCCGCTTCTTTCTTTTGAAAGTTGAGGTGTGCTTTTGTAGCTGGTGGATCATCAGGGTGAATGTCAACACATATAAACGACACCTGTGTGAGTGGTCACACGTCAGATAAGGCTTAATTGCTAGGTGCTGACGTTAATCAATTCATGCTTCTTCTGGACTACATCCACATCTTGGTACAGCTCATAAAGTTCTCGGTTGAACCTTCTCCTCCATTCTCCATCGTCGCATACGGGACCGAAAATCCGTCGAAGAATTTTTCTTTCGAAAATGCCCAGTATCAATTCCCCATTTTTACTTATCGTCCAACACTCGGCGGCGTAGAGTAGGACTGGTAAAATCAAGGTTTTGTATAGCAGACACTTTGTCTTTCGAGTGAGGAGTTTTGAACCCAGTTGTTTTGCCAAACCGAAGCAGCAGCGGTTCGCTAGGATTATTCTTCTTCGGATCTCCACTAAGGTGTCGTTTGTAGAATTGATGTTTGTTCCAATTCAAGATAGGTGAACTCCTTAACTACCTCAACATTGTTGCTACCAAACAGTGACGTTTTGTCCTAGGCGGTGGACAGATGTTGCTTTGTTTGTTGATAGCATGTACTTTGTTTTGTCCTCATTCACTTCAAGACCAAACAGTTTCGCCTGTTCTTCAATCGCTGTGAAGGCCTCAAGCACAGCTCTCTTGGATCGACCGATGATGTCAATGTCATCCGCATAGCCTAGGAGCTGGGTGGACTTGTTGAAGGTAGTGTTTTTCGTGCTTACACCTGCCTTGCGCACTATCTACTCCAGGACTATGTTGAAGAAGTCACATAATAGCGCATCTCCTTGTCTGAAACTACTCGGATGAGCTGTTACCCATTTGCACACTGCACTGCGTATTGTTATGCGTCTGGCGGCACAGCTGGATCAGTTTGTTCGGGATCCCTAGTTCGTCAGACATTGCCATCATAAGCTCTTGGCGGTGGGTGCTATCATAAGCAGCTTTTGAAGTCAATGAAAAGATGGTGGGTGTCGATTTGAAAATCGTTGGTCTTTTTCAGGATCTGCCTCAGTGTGAATATTTGGTCTATCGTTGTTCTGCCTGGCCTAAAGCCACGCTGGTAAGTGCCGATTATTGTGTTGCAGAACGGTTTAAGACGCCCACACAGTACGTTCGATAGGATTTTGTATGCAACATTAAGCAGGGATATTCCGCGGTAGTTTTTGCATGACATAGGATCGCTTTTTTTGTAGATGGGGCATATAGACCTTATCGACCAGTCAGTGGGCATGAATTGTTCCTCCTACACTTTGTACATGACCTGTTGCATGCGGTTCATCACAACACCTTCTCCATATTTAAAGAGTTCCGCAGGTATGACGGCCGACCCGATGGACTTGTTATTTTGTAGCTCCTCGGTGGCTCTTTCTACCTCTTCTGCGCTGAGGGCAGAAAGAAACGCCGGGGTTTGTTCATGGCCAAAGGCTCTTCAAGATCTTTAAGCTGAGAAACTTCGAATGCCCTTTTCTTCCTTCGCAGGGCGTTTATCTCATTTCTCCTTTTTGTTAAGTACTCTCCTCTTGCTGCTCTTGTTTTCCGTTGCAAACGTGCTTTTTCCGTCTCTCTTTTCCATTACGCGCACTCATCATCATACCTGGTAACCTTTGGTGGTCTCGGTTACATTTTTTATTATTTCGCGATATTGGTTCCACAAGGTGCTGACATCTGTGGCACTTGGGAGAACAGCGGAGAGTTGTTCACTCAGGAGCTCACTGTTGTCTCTGGCATTATCCGGAGTGCCAAGGAAACCGATGTTGAACTTCTTTCTTGCGGCCGCAGGTGTTTTTTGCGCACTTTCCGCGGATCAAATGTCGATTCTGACCACTTTCCGATAGTGGCTAAGTATCAGTTAGTGGTCAGAGTCGACATTTGATCCTGGGAAAGTGCGCTCGTTCAAGATTATGGATGCGTGCCTTGCGCCGATTAGCACATGGTCGATTTGGTTGTTAGCATCCGGATATCGCCAGGTTGCTGTGTAGATCTTTCGTCGTGGAAACCTAGTGCTACTTATCACCGTATTACGAGCTGGAGCAAAGTCGATTAGTCTGAAGCCGTTATCTGTTGTCACTTCGTGGAGGCTGTGCTTTCCAACTAATTCGCCAAAGATGTCTTCCTTCCCGATTTTTCCATTGAAATTTCCGAGTTTGATTTTGACGTCGTACTCTGGACAGGCTCCGTAGGCTCTATCCTTAGATCGTAAAAATCCTCCGTGCTTGACTCCTCGGCATCATCGGTATGGGCGTGTGCACATATTATACTGATGTTTTGTACTGTTTCCTTGATGCTAATTACAGCCAGGCGATGACAAATTGATGTGAAATCCATGACTTTCGGTCTAAGCCGTTTTGCCACGACGAATCCGCATCCAAATATGTGCATTCTTTGATGACAGCTGTAATAAATGTCGCAGTTTTTTTTTTCATTGTCCCTATCCATCTTATTTCCTGGATGGCAGTTATGTCTGGTAATACTGCGTGAGGACAGATTCAAGTTTTTGAGCTGCTCCTGGAGTGTAGAGTGTTCTTACATTCCAGGTAAAAAATAGAGTACCTCGACAGCTCTTGAAGAGCCAAGGCCTAAGTGGCTTACTCTCATCAACAATTCTCTAGGTGCGTGTGAAGAATTGAGAGGACCTACAATTTTAAGCTGATTCCGAACGGCAAAGTTGAGAAGCACTTTTTCATGACAGATGATACTCATGGAAGTTTTGTCAGTTCTTCGCAAGAGGCAGTGTCCATGAAAGATGAAATAAAAACTTTTGGGCCCGAGTAGGATTCGAACCCATGACGTTCTGCTTAGCAGCCAACGCACCTAACCACTAAGCTACGGACACTACATTCCAGGTATTAACTTTCAATGCAAAGTCCGTGTTCGTTCCGGGTCTGGTTACGATAAGAGGGGGTCATTATCCGAGGCTACTATCTCTCTCATAACTTCTTAGATACTGAACATCTGCACAAAAAAAAACGGTCTTTTTGGTATGTAATTTACGCCATTTTGGTTCTTGTAGGCACCGTAAAATATACCACCAAAAGCTGGTTTCCGTTTTATTTTATAACACTCAGTCATATCATTTAACTTCGAAAACCTCATGATTCTCATTTCTTGGTTCTTATTTTTTTTTTTTTCAGAGAGCTGGTAATCAGCATGTTCGAACTCCACTCACCATGCAATCGTGTAGCATCATAGAATCACTCGAAACAAATGCAATTAATAGCAATGGAATTGATCTTCGAAATTTAGCCACACTTTATGAAAATCTACAATTTAATTCACCGCTTTCTTTTTCAAAGATTTCAACTAGAAATGTCATCACAAATGACCTCATATCTGGAATAGACGTCTCCAAATGGTCACAAAAAGCTTTGTCCAAGAAAAGGCAGCCGAAAACTGTTGTTAGTGGAAATTGGAAAATTAAGAAACTTACCGTCAAATATCATTCGATCACAGGAAATTCTCCAAAAACAAGATTAATGCAGATAAATAACGAAATTCATGATCAATACGATCAACTGTTCGAATCGTTTGCTAGTCTTTGTGAGAAAAGCATGAAATTGGCAAAAGATGCTTCCAGCAAAATTTATATCCCCAAATATATTGAAAAGGCGTTTAGTTTAACAGAGAATGAGACCATTGATAAGGTGATTCTTGTAAACTATCGCTATGAAGAGTATTTAGTAGTAAACGTTGGATGTCAAGCTAAAATTTACATTTGGGATACTGAGAATGAAATTCTAAGGTTACTTAGTCGTTTCGAGTCTGGTGCTATCGAAGATGTTTTGGCTGTTCCGGGGGAAAACGAAAGTCTACATTTCATAAGCAAAAGTATGAGTGCAAATGACAATTGCTCGTTCGGCGGTGTTAGTGTATGGAAATTTGACCAGGATAACATTTCCTATTTGAAGAATTTCAACCAAATGGATATTTCAGCCATACATCACCCAGCCAAAGACGAAGATACCTTCTACGCCATTGGCGAAAAGAACAGAAAAGTTTATCAACTAACCCCCGATTCTAACGAGAAACGTTCGTGGAATCTCCCACCGAGCGAAAAAGGTCTTTACAGATTCTTGCCGAACAATGCTGATTTTGGGATAGCACTGACTAATGGTCAACAAATTCTTCTGCTAAATCAACCATCCCGCCGACGACGTTATAGACGACGACGTCATAGTCTTATAGGTCGACACAGAGTCAAGTACGAAATAACACCTCAACCAAAACTAGTTGGAAAGCAGTTAAGTTTTTCAGATTTCCGTCAGGCAATCCTGAGATCCCTACGAGATCTAATTCGTCGATTGAACATCCAACTCACCGATATTAACTACGCCTTATCAGAAGGTGAATTGCAAGACGAACATCTTCAAAACGATTTTATGGCCATTCTGGAAGAAATCAAAAGTCAAAAGATATTACCTCCGGACTCTTTCGATGAGTTTTGCTTCGATCGAAATAAATTTGCGACGAATTTAGACCAAATTTTTGCTGCAAAGGTAGTCCAGGTTATTTGGCCGGTTCTTGTTGAAGTTGAAGAAGTCCACAGTCATCTTCGTAGTAACGAACATGATCATCCAATATGCAGCCAAATTTTCAGTTCATTAAGTTCGATTGTGAATGATGTTCTTTTAATAGCATCAGATGGAAATCGCACCGATACTAGTGACGCGACGAATGTAAACAAAATCACAGTCAAAATACAAGAGTTCCAGAAGAGAACACTTCAGACTATTGATGAGCTCCATGAATCTCCTACCACCGACCAATACGAAAAAACGGATATGCCTCCGATGTCTGGCGAGTCTCCAATTCACGTGCACCTCATGAACTCGAACAGTACTCTACTAAACCCACTTGAAGAACCGTTCATTGGACAAGCAATAACAGGTCGAAATCTTCTAGCTGCCGACAGTCCGTACCTGCCACCAAGGGGCACTGGAGAAATCGTTTCAGTTAAGACAGGAATGTCGGGCAACCAGAGAACACTGATTGCCGTAACTGAGCCCAAGGACCATGTTATTCCCGGAGAGACCGATTCCATAAAGATATATTTCGATGTTTTCACAGGCGCCCTTTTTCAGACACTGTCAGCCTACAAGCCCAGCTATTTAACATCAATACGCATCCAAGATGAAAGCCTATTGGCATTTGTGGAAGATAAGCACAATGTCCGTGTTCTGGTTTACAAGGGAATACAGGGTTTTGTGGAACTTGTTCAGTTCAAGATAAAAAGTGACATTTTAGGCTTGCAATTTATTCGTTTGGGGGATAAACGAAACCACAAGTCTCCGAAAACCTTTCTGATGGTCACTCAAGGCAGGAAGACAGAATTCTACGAGATTCTTATGTTTGGAGATTATTGGTTTAGCAGTAATGTTTGGTGCAATTTATGGGAGAGTCACTGAATTCTAATATTCTTTAAAAATATGAGCTTTAAAACTGTGTATTTTTCATGTAAATAAAAAGCATTATTTTTAGTTTTCAATCGTTAGTTTTAATTGCAACAAAAAATCTCCAACAAGTAGATTTCAATCTCATACAGGGTCATTTCCATTAGGTGTGATAAGGCTAGATCGTTTAACTCAATAAAATTAAAAATTTACTGATTTAAGTTTTAATCATGTGCCTTAAATTGGAGAAACCAAAATAGCTGGACTAGAAGAGAGTTCCAAATTCGCGTAGTACGGCTGAAGAACGATTCTCTGTACATGACAGTACGTCCGAAGTCTGGCTCGAAGGTAAACTGATGGGCATTTTTGGAGGTGCGGGTATTACCGTTGAATATCTTAAGGGGAAGAATGCAACTGGCTATTTCACCAGAACATATGCCGTTGAAGTGACGTCGATGTTCGAGAGACGTTAATGTCTCAACGATGGTGGTCACCAATCATCTTAAATTCTCTGCTATGTATACTGTCCAAAAGACTTTAGTTCGTCACCGGAGCACCAACCCAAACGTGAGATTTGTACTCACGCTAAGGAAGTTTGCTAGTTTTGTAGATGATAGCCAGATCAGAAGGAGAACAAAATTTCTTGCATCGTCTTAAGAAAGAAACCTAAACATCTTGCGGCATTTTTGGCGAAATCGCGTATGTGCTCGTTCCGCAAGAGGTGGTCAGCACATACCGAGAATCTCGAGATGTACGATATCATTGATGCAAGTGCCACTCATGGAGAGTGGCAAGGCGGGTATATCTCGCTTCAAAGATACAAGACAGCATTGAGTTTTCGAAGCATTACACTCTACACGGTTTTTAATTCCCCATTTTAAAATGCTGTTTAAGTCAGAGTTTAATGAGCTTATCATATTTTTCCATTGCAGTTCCACATCCGAAGAGGAGGGATGTGAGTCTGGAAACGTATAAAAAAAGCTAAGGGTGCTATCGTCAGCGTAACAAATTTATTGGATTAGAAGTAACAGACAAGAGATCATTAACGAAAATGAGGAAGAGGGTCGGAGACAAAACGGAGCCCTGGGGCACACCAGCATTTATTTTGTGGGTTTCAGACTTGAATCTGTGCAATACTACTTGTATTGAACTGTTCGACAGAAAGTTTCTACTCCAACGAAGGAGAGATTCACCGATACCGAAAGCACACATTTTCGATAGAAGAGCAAGATGCCAAACTTTATGAAATGCCTTTGAAATATCAAGTGCAACAATCTAACTTCCACCAAAACGATGTAAAGATTTGTTCCACTGTTCGATGAGATAAACTATCAGGTCACCAGTGGACCTGTTGCTGCGAAAGCCGTACTGCCGGTCAATAGGAAGCTTTCGGTCTTCGAGATATTTCTTGAGCTGATAGTATCAGCGTTTCCATGATCTTAGAAAGAAGGGACGTAAGTGCAATCGGACGATGATTGGAAGGAGAAGAAGATTTTTTTTTGGAATAGGCTGGACAAATGCTGCTCCAACTGTTCGGAACGAGCCCAAAAGAATAGGAGAGATGGAAAAGCTTACGCAAGGGTTTTGACAGCGTGGAAGAACACCTCTTCAGAACAATAGCGGGGATACCATCCGGACCAGCGGATTTATGCATATTGAGATCATTTAAAACTCTTTCCACAGCACGAGTGCGAAAGAAGATTTGTCCCATGGAATCATTGACACGCTCAAGAACTGGAGGAGTCAGGACACTCTCTGGCAGCGAAGAGTTGGCGGTAAACTGCCTAGCAATAAGGTTAGCTTTCGCGAGAGAGCTAACAACGGGAGTGTTATTTTCAACGAGCGTTGGGACCGAGGAAGAAGAAGAATTCTTCATTTTTAACAAATGACCAAAAATTCTTACTGCCTTTGGGACATTGCAGTATTTTTTGCCTTTATTTTAGGTCATGTACAAATTTGGTCCGACGAATATGGGCATTGCAGTTGGGTTGGCTCTAAAACACCAGGATTTTAGTTTTTTTCCTTGATAACCTCTGTACAGCTTGAATCAAACCATGAATTTTCCTTAGGTCTGATGCTTTTCTCTTCACGTTCACTTCGTCCATGTCGGGTGGGTGGAATTGTTGGCCTTCTGCACTCAAATTGAATGGTTCTGTTTTCTGTATATTACGGAGTTTTGCTCGTCATCGCCATTATACAGCTTGGAAAAATGGGCTTTCCATATCCTTAGCGCTGACTGTGGTTCCACTACTATATTCCCATGATGGTCTCTACAGGCTTCAGTTCGGGGTGTATGAGTCGCCACCTGAAGGTTGTCTTTGTTGACCTCGCTCAAGGCGCGCGGTTGCGCTGTCATCCTCGGAGTCTCTTTCTTACAGAGACCTGTTCCTCTTGGTGGTCTTTTCTATTTTATTGAGTTCCGCACTCTTCTGCCGACTGTTGAAGTCTTCAACAATTTTCAGACATCTTATTTTGTCGGCAGCGTCACGCTCATGTACCTTTCCGGCTTTTTCATTCTCCGCAATCTTGCCAAGAATGAACATGGCCTTCCTGATCTAGATCCTGAGCTGATCCGCGGGAGAGTGCTTGTTGGGCTTGGTAGCTTGGCGAGCCTTGCTACATAAAGATATGGGCGTTTTTTGAGAGGGGTGCTGAAGCACAGCGATACTAGTACCTCCCGTATTACCTCTAAGTGTAGCCTGCGCTGAGGTTCTACCGTCTATAGCTTACCCTGAGCTATCTACAGTTGTATCCTGGCTGGAAGCCAGAAGTTCATCCTCGTACTCGATGGATGGACCTTTTACACATAAATGAGACGAAGACATTATGAAGGGTTCGATTTGATTCCCACGAGTAATACGGAAAAGAAGGTCGCCCTCGGCAGAGCCGTATACCGATGGAAGGTATAAACAACAAAAACTGTTACCCACCACAAGCCTCCGGCTGAGCTCGTTCATGGTTGATTTATCCCTCAACCTTTAATTCTTGGGCACGGATTTACAAGGTCACACCATCACTGGAACTAGGAACCTTGGATCTATGTAGAGAGAGGATTTCTGAGAGTTGTGCTATATATGAAGCCAGAACCACATAGCGATCCAATTTAACCTTAGCTATCACCGTCTGACACCCACAGGCAAGAACTGTGGTGACATTGTCCGCCCGGCACCCACTAGGAGGGTTCGAGTAAGGATTTTCGCCGAGCCTCACCCGCTTTACTTTTCTTGAAAATGTCAGATCAAGATGTTGTATATAGATATTAATCCACCATCTGATGACCATCATACTGTTACGAACAAGCCAGCTGTTTTGGCGCTGAGTGAAACCCAAGTAGGTGAGAATTCCGATCCTACTGAATTTCTCATTCATGGGTATAGCTTAGTGCCATTATTCTTCCTCCACCATGGTCTCGCCGTTTACATTAGGAATGGTGTCGCTTATCAATTCCTGCCACAATATGGACGCTGCTCCAACCCTGTTTTCAATTTTATGTGGTTTAAGTTCACCATAAATAAGCACATCATTCATTGTTTTCTTAATCGAAGCCCAAATTTGGACAGGGCTTCAACTTCTCGTGAATATGACGCTCTGTCTGACTCCATCCAAAGAATTATATCCCTGTATCCTCACACTGAAATCGTTATTACGGGCGATTTCAAGGTACACAATTCTTCGTGGCTTCTCCATTCGGGCCAAACAACATCCGAAGGAATGTGTCCTGAAATCTTTGCTGAGTTTAACCACCTAACTCAGCTTGTAACCGAGCTCACTCGAATATCGGACATTAATGGCCAGGCGGAAAATACTCTTGACTTTGTTTCTTACGTCTGACCCTGATAAATACACTATCAGTGTATTAACGCCTCTAGGCAGATCAGACCATAGTATCATATCTGCAAATTTCTCGTGTCAAGCTAATCCAGTTAGAGAAAAAGCCCCGAAGAGAACGGTGTGGCAATACGAGAAAGCCAACTGGCACGGTCTCAACAACTTTTTCCGGATCTTTAACTGGTCACTATGCTTCCTCGATAGTGACGTAGAATCCAGCGCAGATATGATTACTAATGATTATTTTGGGAATGAAAACTTTTTATCCCGAATAGGGTTAAAAGCATCAGACCCAAGGAAAAATCTTGGTTTGATTCAAGCTGTACAGAGGTTATCAGGGAAAGAAGTAAAGTTCCAGTGTTTTAGAGCCAACGCAACTGAGGAAAACCGGACCAAGTTAAAACAAGCCAGGAAGGCCTGCAATGCCCATATTCGGCGGACCAAATTTTTACATGACCAAAAACAAAGGCAAAAAATACTGCAATGTCCCAAAGGCATTAAGAATTTTCGGTCATTTGTTAAAAATTTGAAGAATTCTTCTTCTTCCTCGGTCCCTACGCTCGTTGACTATGACACTCCTCGCGAAAGCTAACCTTTTTGCTAGGCAATTCACCGCCAACTCTTCGCTTCCAAAGAGTGCCATGACTCCTCCAGTTCTTTAGCGTGTCAATGATTCCATGGGACAAATCTTCTTTCCCACTCGTGCTGTGAAAAGAGTCTCAAATGATCTCAATATACATAAATCCGCTGGTCCGGATGGTATCCCCGCTATCTGAAGAGGTGTTCTTCCACGCTGTCTAAACCCTTGCGTAAGCTTTTCCATCTATCCTATTCTTCTGGGCTCGCTCCGAGCAATTAGAAAACAGCATTTGTCCAGCCTATTCCAAAAATAGGCGAATCCTCCTCTCCCTCCAATTATCGTCCGATTGCACTTACGTCCCTTCTTGCTAAGGTCATGGAAACGCTGATAAACTATCAGCTCAAGAAATATCTCGAAGACCGAAAGCTTCTTAATGACAGGCAGTACGGATTTCGCAGCAACAGGTCCACTGGTGACGTTTCGGATGTGGAACTGCAACGGCAAAATATGATAAGCTCATTAAACTCTGACTTAAACAGCATTTTAAAATGGGGAATTGAAAACCGTGAAGAGTTTAATGCTTCGAAAACCCAACGCTGTCTTGTATCGTTGAAGCGAGATATAAACCCCTTGCCAATATGCATGAGTGGCACTTGCATAAAGGAGACCGAACATCTCGAGATTCTCGGTATGTGCATCACTGACCACTTCTAGTGGACCGAGCACATACGCGATGTAGCCAAAAATGCCGCAAATGCAAACAATTTTTCTCCCCGTCTGATCTGGCTGTTATCTATAAGCCGTCCAAAGCTTGAGTACAATTCCCATCTTGGGCTGGTGCTCCAGTAACTTACTTAAGCCTCTTGGATGGTATACAAAGAAGAGCCGTGAGAATGATCGGTGATCAGGGGCGGTAGAAGGTATGGGGTATTTGGGGTATGTACCCCACCTAAAAGTTCTGAGCATGTGGTGCACCCCACCTTCTGGCTTTCGAAATATACCAATTTTATTAAAGTTAATTGAGGAAAAAAATTGTCATGAAGTTATGAATATTTTTGCAATAATTCTCGATTGATTGACTGAGACTGACCAAGTGATTTGATTTATTTATCCATCGGTCAAAGGTTCAACATCATGAATTATTTTTTATCTTTTTTTTCCTGCTTGATTTTAGTTAGTGTCCGACCGAACTTTCGGCTTCGGCTTCGGTCGAATACGGCAAAAAAAAAAACCATCATTCGGCCAAATCTTCGGCATCGGTATTTACTAGGCCATGCTACCATGCACCCCACCTAAACAAAAAGTGTTCTGCCGCCCCTGTCGGTGATAGAGACATCACTGATTCATTCACACCCTTAGACCACCGTCGTAACGTTTCGTGTCTCTCTCTGGTTTATCGTTACTTCTACGGTGTGCTCTAGAGAAATAGCCAGTTGCATTCCACCCCTTAAAGAATGCCCATCAGTTTAAACTCGAGCCCAACTTCGATCGTACGCTCAAGTATAGAGAATCGTTCTTTAGCCGTACTACGCGAATGTGGAACTCTCTTCCACACTCTGCTTTTCCCGATCATTGCAATGTTCAGGAATTTAAGACCAATGTACACCGGCACCTCCTCCCTTATCCCTTCCATCTTTCCCAAAGCACTCGCTGTGTCTCTATCTATGGCATAATAAGGGTATAAAAACCCCTTGAGTGTGTGCTTATTATAAAAAAAAAAAACGAATTTACATAAGTTCAACAAGTAATAATTTAACTAAAAAGTAAAGACATTTTTCTTATTGAATTTTTCTTTTGTTTATGCTTGGTTCAGATTCAGAATTAAATTATGTGCAACAACTTTAACTTACCACGCACATTAATTCCCCACAATCTCAGAAATAGAATTTCCACTGACGGCAATAACCTTTCAGCCTGTTAGCACTATTTGAGAACGAATGGATAAACGAAACGAAAAAACAGAATAAAGAACATTATGGAAATAAAACGAAGTGAATTATATGAAGAAATGATTTTATTCACGCGTTCTGTTCATTTTTCATTTATTCCTTTTCTTATCCTTCTGTTTTGTGTTCATCATTATTTTGTCATCTTCAATTTTTTTTTTTCAGTTTGATTCGTGCATCATTTGGCGTAGTGTGTCTCTTGTGGGAATTGTGGTATAATTGAAATTGAAAATTGAAATGCATTATTGAAGCTGATCTGAGTTTTGTGTTATAAAGAATAAAGTCAGTTGATAATAAAATTTATTATTATGTACTACAATCTACAACCGCAATAGGAGATGAAGAATCATCTGTAAATTTGAAGAAGTGTTATTTGGTTTATGCATCCGCGCCCCCACAATCAAATTTAATCAGTGTATACAGTGTGAATGTTGTTCTTTAATTTATTATTAGTCTCTATATATGGAAAGGGAAGTTTTTTTGATGATGATCGAGAAAGTTGTCCAGAAATAAAATCTTCCAGCATTTCCTTGTTCTTAAAATAAATATTCAAAATTATGTGAATCTAAATTTGAAGTGAAAGAAGGAAAAATCCCGAAAAGGGTGTGTTCGAGTGTGAATCGGAATATTCCTGTTCTTTTCATAGAAACCAACCCACAAACCACAAGGATTATTAAATAAAAGGAAAATAAAAATAAAATGAGTGGGCCCGACCAGTTATTCTCAGTTTGGATGGATTAATTTGATATAAAAAAGTTGGTGAATAAAATGTGAGTTTACTTTTTATAGTTTAACAAAGTTGGTCTGTTTTGGACTTCATGCGGCAAAGTGACATTGAAATGGGTGCAACATTGTGTTGTGGAAAGTCATGGTTTTATGCCGAAAATTCGATAGAAATCTAGTTGTAGGATGTTTTTTTTTTTCATTTTCAGAGTTTAAAACAAATATAGTCAATGTTTATGATATTTCATAAGTCCTGAGATTTTTTTTCACGGAAACCAAATTCCTAGAATGATTAAGTTCATTGAGCACATAACAAGGGCAATTCTATGACAAATTCGTGTGAAAAATCAATATGTACTTCCTTATCTAAGGACAACATTAGCAAGCAATAGCAACTGGCAAGCAGGGTTGCAAAAAGCTCACATTTCAGCTCAGCTCACAGCTCAGCTCAAATTTGAGCTAGCTCAAATTTTGAGCTAGCTCACTTTTGAGCTAGGTACAATAGCTCAGCTCACTTGAGCTGAACTCGATCGAGTTTTAAACTCGATCGAGTTTAAACTCGACTCGACACTCGACTCGACTTTACACTCGAAAAACGTTGGGACGAACGGTCAACGATAACGAACGATTACAACAGGAATCTATTCCTTCATGTATAACTAAAAAGTGTGCTTAAACAGTATCTTAACGGGAACAATACACGAGTTACTTGAAT
>CAKKXW010000001.1:78539133-78549625 GCA_920937365.1 Sphaerophoria rueppellii
TACGTGAAGACGATGCCAAATCGATTACCAGGTACGAGATCTAATCCTGTGAGGCTCGTAACATCGATAGGAGGAACATGATTACCTCCAGTTGAAAGAAGATTTTTTAGTTTTGTAAAAAGAAATGAAACAGGACCATTTTAGTATTAATGAAGGACAGCATAAATAATCTTAGCTTGCAAAAAATAAAGCAATGGATAAACCAAAATCAAAACTTACCTTTCCACCACTAGTTTTCATATCAATATCCTTTTCGAAAGCTTCGTTAAGTTCTTTCCTTAAATCGGCGATTTCCTTCATCTTTTGTTCGTCAATTTTTTCTTTCGGATGAGCCTTAAATAAAAATAGAGATTAAGAAAAGACAAAGTAAAGAAAAATGTTTTGATTTTTTAGAAGAAAGTTGACCTCCATTAGTACAAGGAGGATAGCTACAATGCTCGGAGTGTCCTAATCTAGAGCATGGACCATTAGCTAAACCGTAGCAGAAGTGCATGCCCGCTAACTCTTCTCGAGAGTATGAGTTTGACATTGTTATGTGTTGATGAGTCAATATTTCAATTGGAAATGGTTGTTTACTAAATATGCGATGGCTTTTATTCACCTTTAGGTCTTTTCGTTCAAGAAAAATTGCGGTTTAATCATCTTAAGCTCCTAGCAGGTAGAACCCTTCACTCACCGACAGGTGGCCGCGGCCCCCAGGCATAATAAGAAAAATTTCAGGTCAGTTTTCAGTCGTTATCAATGAACAAAATGATTAATCCAGGGAAAATCCAATACTTTTCTACTTTATTGAGGCCTCATAAAATTCCAATTACAGAACACATATTATAAGAAAGGTTAATGTTTCATAAATTAATAAAACTAAAAGTCGAGATAGGTAAAAATTAAAATAAAGATTTTCTTAGAAAAAAGTGGTTCTGGTTTATTTTTTATTTCTCAAAAACGGAAAGACATTTTTTCATCCCGTTTTCTGTTTTCGACTAAAAATTAACAATGGCATTGAATTTTTAAAACAAAATTAGTACATAATTACATAAAATTTTGAAAAAACTTAGTTCAAAAATGATTTTTTTGGTTTATTTTTGAAAATTTTGAGTTTGAAAATTAATATTTTTAAAACTATTCGTTAAAGCAATTTAATTTAAAAACAAAATGAAAGAAGCTGTTTCTGGCTTTCTAAAAAAGTACAACACGGTGTTGTAAACGAAGCCGTTGATTTTTAATATTTTTTTTATAAAATAAGTCAATTTTTCATAAAATTGCCCCTCCTGGGTAAACGGGGGGGAATAGACCCCCCCTCCCATTCGATTTTTTTCTTGTCTCAACTCAACCTACACGCTCTAGCTTTTTGGCACAACGCTCGTGAATCACCCTGTAATATACAGAAAGATATAATCGACCTGGCATTCGACTCTAGAACTACCTAGTTATAAGCAGAGATAGCCACTTTGTTGGCATAAATTTGTATGAGCAAAAATTTTTGCTAAAGCAGAGAAAATTGAAAACACCAATCTTAATAACCAGTTGTTCCACATACAAAGTATATATCTTAGGTCGTAAAGGTGGAATAGGTTGGAGAGGGGAAAAAAGATTCCGTTGCAAAGTTTGTAAGAAAACTGTTTTTAGAAATAAACTAGCTGACCCGGCAGACTCCGTACTGCCTCAAATAGAAGATCTAGAATTTTGTACCCCTCTACCAAACCACTACCCACTACTCCCTTATCCCACAACCCCTATCCGCGATTTCTACCCGCTACCCCATTACCCGTTTTCCCGTGACCCGATACATCGTTACCACTCTACCCACTCCCCACTAACCACTACCCACTGATCGCTGCCCACTACCCGCAATCCGCTACCCACTACAGGCTGCACTGCTCCCCGCTATCCTGTTTCCGAGCTACCACGCTAATTCCTTAACCACTAGCCTCTACCCATATATCATGAACAGCTTCGTCGATTTTGTAAAGAATATAGTGCCTTGCATAAGTATAACCGCACCCGGAAAAATGAACTTAAAAGAAAACCTAAAATAGGAGTGGCTCCTTACTATTTTTTTATTGAGTTGCATCACTTATCAAGCAAATTGAGAAGAAAATAGAGAACCGTTATTTCCTCTCCTGTTGTTTAAAAATTAAAAACAGATTTTAATGTTTTGCAAAAATATAACCGCACAATGCAAATCTCTTTGAAGCTCCATTCAGTCAAGTGATTTCAATTAAAAAACAAAAATGTCAGGTGGTACGCATTTAAGCGAAATTGAAAAAGGCAAATTTTGGCTTTTCGGTCAAGCGTCCCAAGTCTTAGGGCTATTGGAAGACGAATTTTACGATCGGATCGTGACGTTCGAAATTTTTTAAAACATCCAGAATCTTATGGGACAAAAATAAGACCCGGGCGTCCGCAGAAGCTGACAGACAAGAGGCGTTTAATCAATGCTGCAACCAATTCGGTGCATTCTTTGTCGGAATTTCGTAACAAATTGGGTTTAGGAGTTTCGGTTTCAACCGTTTCTCGTGATTTAAAAAGCAGTGGAGTGATTGTTCGGGGAAAAATGGTGCCAGCTCCAAATTTAACAGCAGCCCACAAACAAAAAAGATTGAAATTTGCCCTCCAAAACATAAAACGGTATTGGAAAACCGTAAGTGACTTTCTATTAATCTACACTAAAATCTCGTTATTCCAAATGGCATACTGGAATGAATGTTTTTTATTAGGTTATTTTTAGTGATGAAAAAAAAAAATTAATCTCGATGGACCAGATGGTTTTAGCGGACTTTGGCACGATTTGAGCAAAGAGAAGAAGTTTTTTTCCAAGAGGGACTTTGGTGGTGGCAGTTGTATGGTTTGGGGGCCTTCTGTGAGCGTGGTAAGGTTGCACTTGCTTTCACCTCTACCAGAATGAACAGTTCTGACTACTTTTCGGTCCTTGAGGAGAATTTCGTACCTTATTTAAGACGATTTCGCTGAGTTGAGCATGTCTTCCAGCAAGATAATGCCCCAATTCATGTAAGTCGACAAAGTTTAGATTGCTTCGAATCGAAAAACATTAATTTAATGGAGTGGCCGTCAAATTCTCCAGATTGCAACCCCTTCGAAAATCTTTGGGGAATTTTAACTCGTAAAATGTATGCCCATAAAAAGCAATTTGCTAGTGTTGCTAAGCTGCGAGAGGCAGTTGTGACAGAATGGAACGCTTTAGACGACTCCATATTGAAAAATCTAGTTTATAATTCTTTTTTGCATACTATTGTATGCAAAAAAGAATTCTAGGATTGGTGGAAAATAGAGGCAACAAAAATGCATATTAATTTTTTGTTAAAAATGAACTTAAAACAAAGAAAAAACAAAAAAACAATAAATGCGGTTATATTTTTGCAATATATTGAAATCTGTTTTTAATTTTAAAAAACCAGGAAAGGAAATAACGGTACTTTATTTTCTTCTCAATTTGCTTGATCAGTGAGCTAACTCAATACAAAAATAGTAAGGAGTCACTCTTATTGTAGGTTTTCTTTTAAATGCATTTTTTCGGGTGCAGTTATACTTATGCAAGGCACTGTATTTAAAACCCATCTATACCACTACCCGAATATTTCCTTAAAATTTGATATATAGTAGTCGGTGATGGGAGGGTAAAAATGTAGGACTAAATGTATTTTGCAATTCAACACCATAAAAAATAACAAACAAAAAAAATTCCAAAAAAATTAAAATATTTTTTTAGGAATGAACCTCCTATTCCTAAACCAGACCCGACGCGACAACGGACTATATGCATTGAGAATTTGTATACCTGGAATGAAAGAACACTCTACACTCCAGGTTAAATAAAATAAATAAATTGAGTGGGCGACAGCTCTTGAAGAGCCAAGGCCTAAGTGGCTTACTCTCATCAACAATTCTCTAGGTGCGTGTGAAGAGTTGAGGGGACCTACAATTTAACGCCGATTCCGAACGGGAAAGTTGAGAAGCACTTTTTCATGATAGATGATACTCTTGGAAGTTTTTTCAGTTCTTCGCAAGAGGCAGTGCCCGTGAAAGATGAAATTAAAACTATGGGCCCAGGTAGGACCCACGACGTTCTGCTTAGCAGCGAACGCACCTAACCATTAAGCTACGGACACTACAACACTCCAGGTTCAACTCAAAAATTTGAATCTGTCCTCACGCAGTATAAGGCAGACATAACTGCGATCCAGGTAATAAGATGGATAGGATCAGGGACAGTGAAATAAAACTGCGACACTTATTACAGTTGTCATCAAAGAATGCACATATTTGGATGCGGATTCGTCATGGGAGATCGGCTTAGATCGAAAGTCATAGATGTCAATCCAATAAGTGATCGCCTGGCTGTAATCGACATCAAGGCCACACTACAAAACAACAGTATAATATGTGCACACGCCCCTATCGATGATGTTGAGGAGTCTAGCAAGGAGTACGACGTCAAAATCGTACTCAGAGATTTCAATGCAAAAATCGGGAAGGAAGACATCTTTGGTGAATTGTTTGAAAAGCACATCCTCCACGAAGTAATAACAGATAACGGCTTCAGACTAATCGACTTTGCTGCAGCTCGTAATACGGTGATAAGAACACTAGGTTTCCAAGACGACAGATCTATAATGCAACCTGGCGATCTCCGGATGAAGAAAGAAAGAAGTTCAACATCGGTTGCCTTGGCGCTCCGGATAATGCCAGAGACCACAGTGAGCACCTGAGTGAGCAACTCTCCGTCGTCCTCCCAAAAACCACAGATGTCAACACCTTGTGGAACCAACATCGCGAAATAATAAAAAAAAAATGTAGCCGAGACGACCATAGGTTACCAGCCAACCCCGAAAAAGAACTCATGGTATGATGATGAGTGCAAGATATTGAAAAGAGAGACGGAAAATGCACATTTGCAGATGCTGCAACGGAAAACAAGAGCAGCAAGAGAAGAGTACCGAACAAAAAGGAGAAATGAGAAGAAAAACCCGCGAAGGAAGAAAAGAGCATCCGCAGTTTCTCAGCTCAAAGATCTAGAAGAGTATCGGGCAAAGAACAACACCCGGTCGAAGCAATTAGCTTCTGGTTTCAGAACCGGCAGGATCTTCAAAACAGTGAAGGAAAACTAGTCACCGAAGCACAGGGAATTGTAGATGTTTTCAAGCAGCACTTTCAACAGCTGTTGAATGCGCAAAATGCCGAGCGAACTAATGAAAGAGAAGCAAGACCAGTCAATGAAGACCCAGTCTAAGCCCCCAGCGCGGAAGAGGAAGAAATAGTCATCCAAAAGCTAAAAAATAACAAGGAACTCTTTAAATATGGAGAAGGTGTTTTTATGAACCGCATGCACCAGGTCATCACCAATGTGTGGAAGGAAGAATGCATGCCCACTGACTGGTCGATAAGCTCCATATGCCCCATCATACAAAAAAGGCGATCCTTTGTCATGCAAAAACTACTGCGGCCATATCCTTGCTTAATGTTGCATACAAAATCCTATCCAACGTACTGTGGGAGCTCCTGGAAAATACCAACGAATTTCAAATCGACACCCACCATCTTTTCATCGACTTCAAAAGCTGCTTATGATAGCATCCACCCCAAGAGCTTATGATGGCGATGTCTGAATTCGAGATCCCGAACAAACTGATCCAACTGTTCTCCATGACGCTTAACAATACGCACTGCAGTGTGCAAATGGGTAACAGCCCATCCGAACTGTTTCAAACAAGACAAGGAGATGCACTGTCTTTTGACTTCTCCAACATAGTCCTGGAGCAGATAGTGCGAGGCAGGTGTGGGCACGAAAAACACTGTCTTCAACAAATCCACCCAGTTCCTAGGCTATTCGGACGACATAGACATCATCGGTCGATCCAAGAGAGCTGTCCTTAATTTAAGAACAGGCGAAACTCGTTGGTCTTGAAGTGAATGAGGACAAGTACAAGCTATGAACAAACAAAGCAACATCTGTCCACCGCCGAGGACAGAACGTCACTGTTGGTAGCAGCAATTTAGAGGTAGTTAAGGAGTTCACCTACCTTGGAACAAACATCAACCCCACAAACGACAACTTAGTGGAGATCCGAAGAAGATTTACCCTTGCGAACAGTTTCTGCTTCGGTTTGGCAAAACAACTGGGTTCAAAACTCCTCACTCGAAAGAAAAGTGTCTGCTATATAAAACTGTGACTTTACCAATCCTACTCTACGGCGCGGCGCCAAGTTAATATAATATGAAGTTTAATTCTTTTGGGATTGAGAACGCATATCCTGAAAAGTATCACATTAAAGTATCACACCCAAAATATATTTCCTCTTTTCCTACGCTTGTTGACATTGACATTTCATTTTTTAACTCCCTTGAGTAAGCTGGCCTCTTTGATAAACTTATTCGTATCTCATTCAACGATGTCAGAGAAATTCATGACTCCGCCAGCTCTACAGCGCATTAAACAGAATACTAAAAGATCTCCACAAACATATGTATATAAATCGGTTTGTCCGGATGATGTCTCCTCTATCATTCTGAAGACTTGTTTTTCTACGTATAACCCTTTGCGTAAACTTTTCAGTTCATCGTATTCTTCTGAGTTTGTTCCGAGCAGTTGGAAAAATTAACATATTTTTCACGAGAGCATCTTAATAACCGGCAGTGCGGCTTTCGTAGCAGTAGTTGCAGTTGTGATCTGATTCTATTGTACCTATTGGACGGATTCAAGTCTTAATATCACATCATTAAACCTGGGCCCCTCGTTGTACCCGACCCTATTTCGCAATTTTAAAAATGATCACTTGTATTTGTATGCAGAGTTTCGAGTTTATGAATTAAGAAATCATAAATCAGCAAGTTAATTACATCACACCAAAAACATAAATGTAGTAAAAGCCAAGTTCTCCCGAACAAAAATTCTGCTTAACAAATCAGCCACAAAAAGTAATGAGATCTTAAAGAACGCAAAGTTCTAAGATTCAGCAAGTACTCGTAGGTGCATTGCAAATGTTTTAAGTGGGCTTACATCGAATCAACTATTAGTTTTGAAAGAAACTTGTAAACTTATGCTAAATAGCTAATTTTTTTTTACTTAGTTTGGAAAACTTTTTTTAATATTAGATTACTAATAGAAATCCTGCCTTATCCTTGTATTACCTCATGTGGTACATAGGTACCACTGTGCCAAATTTCAAGTTTCTAGAGGCGTTTTTCTTTTTTTTTGCTCTAAGCAAGGTGTGGAGTAGAGCCTGAGCTCATCGAGCTCGGTCTGAGCAGAGTAAGCTCAGGTCTTTCCGAGTTAATAAAGAAACAAACCTGAGCACGGGACCGTCACATATAAAATAAAATTGACAAGCTGACAAAAATAATTTTTTATTTACCTTCATTCGGAAAACAACTTGCTTCGACCGACATTTCCACTGTTATATATTTTTTTTCGCGTCATCTCACACATGATATGGACAAAATAAATGAAGTTGGCCGCGCGTAACTTTTTACTCCATCTACTCCATCAATTTTAACCGAGCTCGTAGATCGCGCTCTGACCACGGTCTGATCGAAAAAATAAACAAAAGTTGAGCGCTCAGATATGTCTGAGCTAAAAAAGAAATACTGGTTTTTTTTTTTTGACAGCTCCGTACCCTGCTCAGAGCTAAAAAAGAAATACGCCTAAGGGCAACGGGAAGTGCTTCATAATTTTGATGATCTGTCAGTGAGTGAGTCAGTCAGTTACGGTTTTCTTGATTTTTGGAACATTGTATCTTAGAAACTACTTATGCTCAATATCTGAAATTTACTGAGGTGCTTCTTATTGATTAGCTTAAGTTCAAATGTGAGTTTGAAACTTTTGGCTTCTTTGGTATAGAAGTTAGAGGGGTGTGGATAATAGACATTTGCAACGAGTGGCTTGAAACTACTTCCAAGCCGTTCTATATTTTTTCAAATACACTATTCGCTGTACTCACTGCTAGAAAAACAAATCAAATGAATCACAAACTGAAACCAAAACATTAGAATAGTGTATTTACTCGAAACGAATACACCACTTGATTTTTTTCTCAAATGCATCGAATACAGCGAGTTTATAGAAAAACACCGAATACACCGAATCATATTCAAATAACACCAAGCTAATTGAAAACTTTCAACTGCTCAAGAATGCAAGGGTGAATAAAAAACTGTTATTTATCACCAACGAAGGATTGAAATAGCTGTTAAGGTTAAAAAAAGAACACTCGAGTCGAGATGCCTTAATTTTTAAACGATCAAAGTCAAGATCAATAAAGAAAGTAGAAATCTCAGGCTAGATTATGGGCATGGAAATTGGAAATATTCATAAACTGCTTATTTTACGTAAAATATAGACATAAATATAAATATATGCATAATATAAAATAATTATGTTTAGCACATTTTTTTTCCAATTGATTTACTTACACAAACTATGTTGTGTACCTATAGCTGAGACACCAAACAGTGTATTTGATTTGAAACATACTCGGTGTATTCGCTGTATTCGGTGCTTTTTTAACTGTTAGGCTTGTTCTGTTCTATTTGATTCAAGCATTCAAGCTTTGGAGAGAAACCAAGCA
Source organism: Sphaerophoria rueppellii (assembly GCA_920937365.1). Taxonomy (NCBI): domain Eukaryota; kingdom Metazoa; phylum Arthropoda; class Insecta; order Diptera; family Syrphidae; genus Sphaerophoria; species Sphaerophoria rueppellii. Next base: position 78,547,716 of record CAKKXW010000001.1, read on the forward strand.
GTGTATTCGTTCTATTATAAAGGGATCGAATGGTGTGCAGTGCTTGTTTTTAAGATTAGTGTATTCATTTTTAGTGTACACTACTTTCTTTGCATGCAACAAACAGAATACACTGCAGTACTGTGCTTGGTCAGTGACGGCAAATGAATGTATTCATGCAGACCTCTAGTGGATAATGCCCTGAGTTGTTACCTGTAAATAAGGGTGTAGTGCCAAAGTTGCTAGAGAACTTGGCTGGGCACTACCGTGCCCCTTGATATGAATTAAAATTTCTTAATTCGTAAGTCACCAAAAGAATTATGAATTTAACTTTTTTAATTCATTAGTCAAAATTCCCTTACTGAATTATGAATACATAAAATACACTGAATAAGTTGTACAGGAAGGGGTCTTATGAAAAAGAATTGAAGCATTTTCCTAAGTAGTATGAGTTTCACAAACACAAACGCATTACAACAGGGCTGGTCTGCAGTTGAATGGTTAATCTCAGGGGCGCCAAGCGAAAATTGATTGAATCTAGATTTCATCGATTATGCTTCAAATTTTTTTCAATCTCGATTCTTTTTTTAGGATGCATGGTGTTTTCACACTAAATTTGCATATGCACGGTTCTTAATGTTTAATTTTTTATTTTCCAGTACATTTTCTTGATTTTTCATCCGTAATTCATCTTGTTTATCACGCCTATTGTAATACAAACAACAAATAAACACGTTTCGAAACACGATGGAAGAATTATTCAAAACAACCGTGCACACTACGGGAACTTAACGAACTGCAGCGCCTTACCATCACGAACAGAAATAATACACCCCTGAACTCGACTGACAACACAGTCAAAGTTTGACAGCACAGACCCCAAAAATTGACATAATCAGAAATTTTTGTTGCTTCATTCACGTACACTTAAATGTAGCTAACACCGCTTCCTGTACTTCTTATTCAATGTTAAAATCTAATTCATTAGTCAGTTGGAGACTTATGGATAATTTTTTTTTATCATAAATCAGCAATTAGCTGCAGAAAATATAAACATTTTTTTTTTAAATAATCAAAAAAATGAAGTCAGTTTTCTACTCAATTCGAATGGAAGTGTATAAGTGTGAGTGTTTGAGTAATGATAACATTCAAAGCAATTAAATATTATAGTTCTTTTGAAATGTTGGTAAAGGATAAAGGGTTGGGCAGTAGGAAGGAAAGAACAAATAGATCTTTTCACTTTCTCTCATACACTCTTTTCTTACTTATTAAATATTAAAAGTTGAGTGAAGTTTAAATTTTCAAAGCTATGTATCTATCTTTTTAATACAATTTTAAGGATATGAATGAAAATTTGGCTCCTAGAGTGATATAGAGTTTTTTCATATCTACACTATAAATAGATAAATAAATATTTATCCTTACAAAATAATGAACAACTATTATAGTTAAAAAAAAAAATCTATTGTGTTTCCAGATGAAATTGACTCATATCACGCCAATGAAGATGAGGACTCATGCTTTCAGGAAGCTCATGAATCGGATGAGGACGACATAATATTGAGGAGTTTCCAAATGAAGGACGTGAAGTCCTTGCATTCCAGCTTTCATATCAATTGCAATATGTGAGTCACACACTTAGCCTCATCCCATGAAGTGATGCACAAAAGGCGATTTATAGCATAGCATCCATTAAATTTATGCATTGTAGTGTTATTACAAAATGTAATTCCCTTTGGAAATGTTTGCGTTCTCCAAAGACCATGGAAAGTTTGCTAATTTTTTTGGGTAGTTTATGTAGTTTCTGGTAAGTAAAAGTTCTAGCATAGATGAACTGCGGTTCAGAAACTATTTTTAAAATACAACACAGCGTTGCCTTCTTCGGCACCTGTAGAAAGATTCTTTTCTCACGTCACGATGAGTTGGACTTG
>CAKKXW010000001.1:78555220-78566646 GCA_920937365.1 Sphaerophoria rueppellii
CGCTAAGTGGTTCCTTACCTTCGAAGTGAGTACTTAAACTTTCACTTAGTAAACCACTTTTATTGTGTCCCGACAGTAACCTAGAGTCTCAAAAGCATAGGTTAGGCCTTCCTGCAGCGTCTTCTCCTTCTGGCGCTGAGGCCACCTCGTGTGTCCACCATCTCCTGGACTTTTTCACTGATGCTAATTCACCAAGAAATTCACTTGGTAAACTCCAATGACTTACTTACTTACTTATGGTGGCGCTACAGTCCAGGTCGGACCAGGGCCTCACCCAACAAACTTCTCCAGCCAGCTCAGTCCCTGTCTAACTGTCTCCAGTTTCGCACGCCAAGTTTGTTCAGGTCCTCTACCACCTGTGTGCTCCACCGGAGTCGCGGTCTTCCTCTTCTGCGACGTCCTTCCGGATTGGATACGAAAACTCTGAGATCCAATGACAGCCCTGTGTTATTTTCACCAAATGATTCACTTTCAAATTCATGAGTGAAGCTTCCATTCCTTGGTGAATCGCATGGTGATTCCTTTGTAAAAATTGGGAAATTTGCCACTGGGACGATGATAACAATACAAGAAATATCATTGTTGTCATAAGTAAGTTCGTACTGTAATATCTATACATTATTTAATTTTTTTTTTATTCATGGTTGGAAACGAGCAGTAAATCACGTATTTTTTTAATAAGAACTTGGCATTGTCATTTACATATTTTTTTTACACTATCAGAATTGGTCGAAGAGAGCTTATAGCAAGCACAGTCTTACGACCAATGGTTTGCCAACATAGTAGACTATGTTATACCACCGGCTCATCACTTAGTGCAGTGTTAGTTGTTAGTAAGCAAACATTACATAACAAACACTCACATGGATGAAACAAAAACAAGACAGTTAACAAAACAAGATTAATCCAAAACTAATAATTACAAAATACAAACATTAAGTAAACAGAGAAACATTTAAAAGTGTATAACACTGGTCTTGAGCAAAGACTTCAATTTATTCTTACTTATATTTAAATCAAATAAGTCTGAGTTGCAGTTTGAAAGCCTACTCATACGTGTCAAGGACTCATAGAAACCATAGTTGGTACGATGTTTTGGTTCATGTACCAAGTGCTTCCTACGAAAATTATAACCGCCATCTTGATGGTTGAAAGATATAGCTCCAAGTAATTCCGGTGCATCTGTTACACCAGTAATAACTTGATGGAGGAATACCATGTCACTGTTATTTCGTCTACTTGACAATGATTCCATTTGGAGAGTTAGTAAACGGTTTTCATAAGAAGGGACATTCAAAGGATCACTCCATAGAATACCTTTGAGGGCAAAACGAGTAAAATTTCGTTATACAGATTTTAGCCTCTCAATATGAATATTGTAATGAGGTGACTAAATTTGGAAGCGTATTCTAAGTGAGGACGAACATAGCAATGATATAAAGCTCGGGTTATATTTGGATCGCGGAACTCCTTTGACCAACGCTCTATAAATCCAAGCATTGAGTTTGCTTTATTCACGATGTTGTTAATGTGCACAGAAAAATCTAATGTAGGGGTAAAGAAAACTCCAAGATCTCTTACGGAAGTTACACGGGTTAGAATGTGCTGTGAGATAGCGTAGGCATATGAAGAAGGTGCACGTTTCCTTGAAAAGGTCATTGTTTGACATGTTATTGGATTTAGGTTTAAACTATTTTTCTCACACCACAATGCAAAACTATTAATGTCATCTTGTAGAAGAATGTGATCATAACTAGAACAGATGTTTTTGTAAATCTTCATATCATCTGCGAAGATGAGGATTTCGCTATTACGTACACATAAAGGGGCATCATTTATAGCTAAATTAAAAAGTAGAGGTCCTACTACCCTAAGGAACTTCCGAATTAGAAAACAATGACTTAGAGACAGAATGCCTGAATTTTACTTGGTAAGACCTATTCTTGAGATAAGAGGATATCCAAGTGATGAAAAATGGGGGTAGCCATGTGCATTTAGTTTGAATTTTATGATGTATAGACGCAATCGATTTCCTGACCACATTCCAAAGTGCTAACACATTGATTTATAAAAACAAGAAGATTTGTGACAGTAGAACGTTTCTGCATGAAACCATGCTGTTGGTGACAGATGATGTTCCTGCAATGAAATGCCAAACTTTCACAAATAACTTGTTCAAACACCTTAGGAATGCAGGAGAGCTTAGATATTAGTCTATAATTGGCGATGTTGGCCTTATCTCCCTTCTTATAGACTGGTATAATATAAGCGTTTTTCCAAATTGATGGAAATTTTCCTAATTTTAAAGACAGTTAAAAAATATAACGGAGGGGAGATGCTAAGATAGACTTACACATTTTTAAAACAACAGGTGGAATACCATCTGGACCACTCGAAAAATCATCTTTCAGAAGAGAAAGAATGTTTATAATGTCATCAGTCTCTACTGAGATGTCGAGCCACGTAAATACTGAAAAAAGTCTTTATCCACGGTAATTCTTGGATACCGGAATTAAGTAAGCTATTTGAAAGCTGAAAGAGATCAGCTTTTCGAAAGTCAAATTGGTATGAGCAATCATGGGGATTACTATTCTCAAGTAAATGACCACTCAAGTCAAGAAAAATATCTAAGGGAGGGTGGTAATTATCTATTGTTGATAAAGCAGATGTAGATTCTACAACTGCAGTATTTACTGCGTCAGATGAGAATACTAGGTCTAGTATTCGATTCATTTTATTTTTGATACAGCTTACTTGCTGTAAATCGGAAGAAAAAATGTTAGCCAACAATTGAAGCTCCAGTTGAGAAGAAACTGTAGTAGCTTCAAAATAGGAATCTTCTTCAGAGGGAACCCAATCAATAAGAGGAAGATTGAAATCTCCTAGCAAAAAAATACAGCTGTCAAGATCAGCAATACTGAAAACAAAGTCTAAGATTAAGGAAAGTTCAGTGAACACAGACATTGGACTTTTAGGAGGAATATATACATTTAATAAAAATATTGATTTTTGCCGTAAGGTTATCTTAACACAGATGAGTTCCATATTTACTGTAAATGGGAAAACAACAAGGGAATATGAGAGACTATTTCTTACAGCGATGAGGACTCCCCCGCCAACTATGTTCATAGCATCCTCATGACGGTCTTTCCGAAAACTGAGAACTCTTTATCAAAGAGCTCTGTGGCCAATATTGTGGCATTGAGCCAGGTTTCAGAGAGAACTAAAACATCATGTGGAAATGCCTGAGAATTCTTATAAATAGAAGATGATTTACTTCGAAGTCCTCTTACGTTTTGATAGTAGAGGGAGAGTCTCTGCAGTTTTTTGAATTAAGGCTTGAAGTTGAGGGACGTGATTTTCTCAAAGGAGCAGTGAATTCCTTAACTAAAGTGTTAGGAGGCCAGGAACAATTACAAATGGGATCAAAAAGAGAACTAGGGGCAATGATTTTAAATGAGGCTACAAAACTATTCGGTTTACTTGTTTTAGAACATTTAAGGCTTGAAAGTTTGGTGATAACCCTTGAATCGACCAAATGAGCCAATATGTCTTCAGGCTTTGATTCGGGTAGTAAACGAGAAATGAATATATATTTTGGTTTTGGGACTGATGCCAGATTTGTTTGGGGTGTATTTAATGGAATCGGTTCTAAAGTAGGTTCATTGGCAGTGAGGTCAGAAATATTTTGAAGGGTTTCTTGTAGGTTTTTTCAATCGTGTTTTCCTTCAAGTTTATAATTTTGTATTAAATGCATTCTTATTCATTGAAAAATAATATTACAGTTGAATGAAAAATGTAATGTTTTTCAAATCTCTGAATGTAAAACGTGCGGCCACAGGCTTATTACAAAATATTTAAGCGAAATAAAATATATCTATCTATAAGGGAAGGGCAACTGTCTTAAGAAGTTGCAAGGGCGGGATCAGGTAAATTGTTGCTCTTGAAGGAGGATTTTTTTGGAGCCGGCTCTTTGTTGGCTGGTGAGGTGGCCACATCCCTACCTCTCTTTTTACTTTTTTTAGAAACAACTTGAAGGGGGGTATTTTCAGATGGTAAAATATCATCCATTTCAGAGGATTTGTCTACCATAAGTGTTGGGTTAGGGATGCTTTTAGCGATAGTGGCTAAATTTGAGAAATTAAGGTTCAAGTCTTCCAATCCCTTTGTGATGTTTATGAGCTCATCTTTCAGTGAACACAGTTTGAAAGAAAAGTGAGCGAAAGATATTTTAATACATGTGGGACAGTACCAAAACGCAATCTTAGATGCATTAATTTTGTCTAAAAATGCGTTGTAAGAATCAACACATTTTGCATGGAATAGATTTCCACACGCACCGTAGCACGCGAAAAGAGGGGATGCACCGGTTTGGTCCAAACAATTTGTATTTGCGCAACTCATGACGCTATCTGTATATTAAGAAGAAAAAAAAGAAAAGAACTAAAAGAAGAAGAAAAAAAAAAACAAAAAAAAAAAGAGACGGAACTCAGGATTCGAACTTGGGGCTAAAATTTATTGTACGATACAGACAGACGCTTTAAGATATACTTGATAAACACAGCCTTTTTTTGACGAATATGGTTTCTTGAAATTTTTATTTTTTCTAAAATTAAAATCAAGTCAACAAGCTCGAAAAAGAATTATTATTATTATATAAGACTTTTTTTTAACTAAATCATATGGTTCATTTATTTATGTATGTACATTGTACATCTCTATATCTACATACAGTGGTGGACACATAAATAGCACACATTTTTAAACATCTGGATATATAGTGCCTTGCATAAGTACAACCGCACCCGGAAAAATGCATTTAGAAGAAAAAATCCAATAGGAGTGACTCCTTATTTTTTTTTTTTTATTGAGTTGCATCACATTATTAAATTGTTATATTTTATGTTAAAATGAATAAATTAAATACAAATACAAAAATACAAAATACACTGATGAAGCAAATTGAGATGAAAATAAAGTGCAGGGGCCCTACTATGTAACTCGATTCTACTTTTGATTCTATTTGAAACTCATTTTCGATTCTACTTTCAAACCGTACTATGCATGAAAGTAGAATAGAATGCCAATAATGCCAAGCTACTTGTTAGCAAATTTTCAATTTTCGAACGAGACTCGTATATCTTGACATAATATTCAAAAAATGAAAAATATTTGCTCTGGAAAAATTTGTATGAACTTTCAAATAAAGTGTTTTCCAATAAGGCCGATTAGAAAATTGAATAACACAAATTTTATATGAGAAATCATTTAGGTCTCATCTTTTTTTGAGAGCCCTATCAATGACATCGTGTATGAAATATTACATAGTTCAAATTGCTGAGTGGAGCGTGTTCGAAACAGCGATGGGTTTCGCGCATGCATCAGGCTGAATTCGGTTGATGGCATCCATTAATTTGTTTGTTGTTTTTTTTTAGATCCGCGCGATTGACTGCTTCATGTTGTGATGCAGACTTTCATAAAAAGTGGCGACATTTTCGGCAGATCCTGCATTTCGTTAAAGTACGACTGTTGGCTGGTTGTTCACTGAGCCGATGGACTCGAATTTGCCCACTAAACGTTGAACAGTGTACTTGGCAGGACGACCATGTACCTCGTACCTCATCAAAAGGGCGAGAACACCCATTTTTAGAATAAAGTTTTATCATTTGCCCGTATTGCTTGACGCTGTACCTTGTCATCATGATTTGTAGTCCTCAGTGTCTGAATAAAAGATAATACTTTAACAGATAGCAAAAAAAAACAATATGGCTGTCATGAGACATCAAAATCAATGAGTTCAAAAAATTGATCCACGGCGGATTAGAGATAAATCTAATGGTGCGTAGGGAGAATAGGTGTAACCTAGGAATATTTATTAAAGACATTTTTATCCAATAAAATGACTTAATCGCCTTCATGTGTCTGCTCAACAATATTCCATTAAAACTAAAAGTGTAAGTAAAAGGTACTTACATTATGACAAAACAAACTTCTTAAGCCGATTTGCTCGCAAACACATTTGATGTAGAGTGATTTTATTCGATTTTGCCTTGTTTTGAATTCTACTTTCGAGTTACGTAGTTCCTCGTTTATTCGAAAGTTCATAAGAACTTAGGCATTACTAGAATTATTCGATTCTCGTTGGTTCGAAAGTAGTCATATAGATACATAGTACCAATTTTTCGAATTCGAGCAATTTCATTGTAGAATCGAGTTACATACATAGTAGGGCCCCAGTTATTTCCTCTCCTGGTGTTTAAAAATTAAAAACAGATTTTAATGTATTGCAAACATATAACCGCATTTATTGTTTTTTCTTTGTTTTTAGTTCATTTTTAACAAAAAATTAACATGCAATTTTGTTGCCTCTATTTTCCACCAATCTTAGAATTCTTTTTGGCATACTGTTAACTAGATTTTTCAATATGGAGTCGTCTAAAGCGTTCCATTCTGTCACAACTGCCTCTCGAAGCTCAGCAACACTAGCAAATTGCTTATTATGGGGATAAATTTTGCGAGTAAAATTTCCCCAAAGATTTTCGATGGGGTTACAATCTGGAATGTGACGGCGACTTCATCAAATTAATGTTTTTCGATTCGAACCAATCCAAACTTTAACGACTTACATGATTTGGGGCATTATCTTGCTGGAATACATGCTCAACTTGGCGAAATCGTCTTAAATAAGGTACCAAATTCTCTTCAAGGACCGAAATGTAGTCAGAACTGTTCATTCTGGTAGAGGTGAAGGCAAGTGCAACCTTACGAGCTCGCAGAAGGCCCCACAAACCATACAGCTGCCACCACCAAAGTTCCTCTTGGAAAAAAACTTTTTCTCTTTCCTCAAATCGTGCCAATCGAGATTAAACTTTTATTCATCACTAAAAATAACCTAATAAAAAAAAACATTCATTCCGGTAAGCCATTTGGAATAACGAGATTGTAGTGTAGATTAATAGAAAGTCACTTATGGTTTTCAATCCCGATTTATGTTATGGCGGGCAAATTCCAATCTTTTTTGGTTGGGGAAATTTGGAGCTGTCACCATTTTTCCCCGAACAATCACTCCACTGCTTTTTAAAGCATGAGAAACGGTTGAAACCGAAGTTCCTAAACCCAATTCGTTACGAAATTCCGACAAAGAATGCACCGAATTGGTTGCAGCATTGATTAAACGCCTCTTGTCGCGACGTCTCAGCTTCTGCGGTCGCCCGGGTCTTATTTTTGTATCATAAGATTCTGGATGTTTTAAAAAATTTCGAACGTCACGATCCGATCGTGGAATTCGTTTTCCAATAGCTCTAAGACTTAGGCTGCTTTTGACCGAAAAGCCAAGATTCTGCCTTTTTCAATTTCGCTTAAATGCGTACCACGTGGTATTGTTGTTTTTTATTTGAAAGCATTTGACTGAATGCAGCTTCAAAGAGATTTGCATTGTGCGGTTATTTTTTTGCAATACATCAAAATCAGTTTTTAATTTTTAAACACCAGGAGAGGAAATAACGGTACTTTATTTTCTTCTCTATTTGCTTCATCAGTGATGTAACTCAATAAAAAAATAGTAAGGAATCAATCCTATTGTAGGTTTTCTTTTCAATGTATTTTTTCGGGTGCAAGGTACTGTATTATTTTATGCAAGTATAGGAAAAGTTTGTGATGATATTACGTAGGGTTTTTGTTGCTTAAATTATATTTGTATAGGTCTAAGGTCCTCCGCACACGAAGCAATTGTTTTGCAACTAGAGTCGGAGGTGTAGGTACTGTCTCCTCTTTTATGGCTTCTGGTCATGAACAACATTCTTGTGAAACTCGAGAGTAGTGGAGTGAAAGCGGTTGCGTACGCCGATGATTTGGTCATTCTAGTTTTAAGAAAATTTCCAAACGTGATTAGCGATATCACTAATATGGCTTTGAAGAAAGTAAGCACCTGGGCCGCGAGCTACGGACAAGGTGTTAACAACAACAAAACCGAGTTGATGCTTTTCACCACCAAAATCAAAGTACCACCCTACACTCTACCTCGGTTAAACGGTTTAATCATTAACACTGTCTTCCAGTGCCAAATATCTGGGCGTAATACTAGACACCAAATTAACTTGGAAGTTCAACATCGAAGAACGGGTGAGAAAGGCGTGCGTGCAACAAAACCTTCGGTAAAAAAGGGGCGTAATGATCAAGTGGACGTACACTAAGGTTGTTAGACCGATACTTGTTAACGGATCAATTGTGTGGTGGCCTGCTCTCAGCAAAGCTTACATAGAAAACAAGCTTACAAAGGTGCAGAGAAATGCTTGCGTAGGGATATCAGGGGCAATCAATTAACAGCGCCAACTAGTGAGAAGATCCAGCCCTACCTCAACAAAACTCATGGGACTACTATAGCGATTAAGAATACAGCGCCATGATACTCTATGTTTTTTTTTACCAATCACTATCTCAATTCTCTCTTGTGTTTTCTAAGTAAAATGAAACGGCCGGCGCCCTCTGGATCGTGGCACCCCAGGCGACCGCCTGGGTCGCCATACCCTAAAGCTGGAACTGTTCACCTATGGTTTCTGTAAAAAAAAAATTGGAAAAACCTAATGAAAGAGTGGGGAGTGTTTCGAAAAGAAAAATAGAAAGTTCTTGATGAAAATCTTGGAAAACTCATTGGTTTTTAAAGGGCAAATTGCGTGAAATTGTAGGTGCACTGATTTTTATATGGAAAAATGGAAAATGTTTGATTGGGAACTCGGAAAACTCTGCAAGAGCTCAAAGAACTTCAATACCTTAAATAAAGTTTTTGCATGGAATCTAGAATGCATTGGTTTGTTTGTGACATACCGGTAGAAACTCTTAATCTGCTCGATCCTCAATGCGTTTTTATATAACTTTCACTGTAGATATAGCCTTAATACAACAAAATTTTCTGGGAAAATCAGCGAACAACGGGGACAATCGAAAGCTTGTATTGAATTCTGATTTTTGTGAAATAGTCAAAACACGCTAGAAGAACGAGGATTTGTTGAATTTTTCAACGAAATTTGCATTTTACTGCATGCCTTAGAGAAAGTAGAAATTTAGTTGTAGAGCTTGGAAAAGTTTAGATATGTAGTCCTCTATTTCAATTGGATTCAAGCAAATTGCGTTACATCTTAACAATATCTGTGTTAATTATAATTACTCTGGAGTTGCTCTGAAGGGTAAGACGAAGTTCGCAGGGTCGGTATACATACATATGTATATACATATTTCGTGCCACAGTGTAAGTAGCAAGTAACTGCTGGACCGATTTTTATAAGATTTCATATTCACATTGGAAGGGACTGTGAATCGATCATAATCTACTTTGTATACCGCCATTTTTGGTGACATCGCGTGTGTGCTCGGTCCACAAGAGGTAGTCAGTGATGCACATACCGAGAATTTCGAGATGTTCGGTATATCTCGCTTCAACGATACAAGACAACATTGAGTTTTCGAAGCATTAAACTCTACACGGTGTTTAATTCCCCACTGTACAATGCTGTTAAAGTCAGAGTTTAATGAGCTTATCATATTTTGCCGTTGCACTTCAACATCCGAAGAGGAGGAATGTGAGTCAGCGAACGAATATGAAAAGCTCAGCGAAACAATGAATTGGATTAGAAGTTACAGACAAGAGATGATTTATGAAAATGAGAAAGAGGGTCGGAGACAAAACGGAACCCTGTGGCACACCAGAATTAATATTGTGGGCTTCGGACTTGAATCCGTCCAATAAAACCTGTATTGAACGGTTCGAAAGAAAGTTTCTAATCCAACGAAGAAGGGATTCATCTATACCGAATGCACGCATTTTCGATAAAAGAGAGATAAAAGAGCTAGATGCCAAACTTTATCAAATGCCTTTGAAATATCAAGTGCAACAATCTAACTTCCACCAAAACGATGTAATGATTTGTTCCACTGTTCGGTGAGATAAACCATCAAATCACCAGTGGACCTGTTGCTGCGAAAGCCGTATTAATCGGCAGTAAGTTAAGAGGTTTTCGGTCCTCGAGATATTTCTTGAGCTGATAGTTTATTAGCGTTTCCATGACCTAAGAATGAAGGGACGTAAGTTCAATCGGACGGTAATTAGAGGGAGAAGAAGATTCGCCTATTTTTGGGATTGGCTGGACAAATGCTATTTTCCAACTGCTCGGAACGAGCCCAGAAGAATAGGATAGATGAAAAAGCTTACGCAAAGGTTTTCCAGCGTGGAAGAACACCTCTTCAGAACAATAACTATGTGATCAAGGCAGAAAGTGCTGTGAACGATATATGACAAAACACCAAACATTTATTCTTGGAGTACATAACAAATCTGTGTGTTCTCGAATGTAGATATTACAAAAGTTGTATGAATATTAAGGCGTTTTGGAACTTAAAAGCTATGACCGCAACGGCATGTGACGATGGTAATTTTGCAGCTAATCGCTCGCTCAATAAAATATCATCCATCGCCCATGTTCATCATTCAGCGAAGCCTAATAGTTGAAAACTAACCTTTCTCAATAACATGCTACCATCATCATACCTCCAGTTGAAATAGAATAATCTTACGCAAATTAGAAATTTGAATCAACAATTTCAACATACATCTGTATGTTCACCCCTACTTGTGCATGAATTGTAGAATAGCAATCGATTTCTGTAAAATTTATTAAAAAAAAAATATTTGTAAAGAGCAAAGAATATGGATCACTTCACTTTCTGTGACAATTCTACCTTCGTCATGCCAACATTGCATCACCTGAACTGGTTTCTCCAACACACCTTTCAACTACCAAAATTAGTTTGATTTTACACACAAAACATATTATTTCTCTTTCACTCTCTTGCTAGAAGATATGCCTTTATGCTATTATATGTCATCAATTAATGCAAAATCAAAAACCACAATCAACACCGGTATATCAAGGTTTCTATTTATTAAATAATTCAGCGTTCATTGATACAGTCATCTTGGATTATGCAATAAATTATGTTCCTCTACCTTAAGGTAACAAACGCGTTGAGTGAACCTACCTAATACCTACCGATTGCATAAGAGCAGGCAAAGTGCAAACATGTTATGTTATTGAGTATTCTCTTAAGAGAAACTGTTAAACTCTTCGAGATGCTATTTTTACTTGCGACATATAGAATATATGGCAAGTATTGAATTCTTAAAAAAAAAAAATTTTGAGATGAGGATGAGATATGATATTACGATGATAGAGAAGTCGAAAAAAGTGGGTCCGGCGATTCCGTCTGTCTGTCTGTCGGAAAGTTTACAGGCATCTACAGGCTTAACTACAGGTCCGATTGACTTCAAATTTGAAAATTAGAGGTTTGAGCAAAAAGCCATATCCCAATTTTTTTTATTTTTGTTTTAAGATCAAAATTTAGGGTAGCCACCATACGATTTTTTTGGCCAAAAA
>CAKKXW010000001.1:78585604-78596755 GCA_920937365.1 Sphaerophoria rueppellii
CTAGAATAGCAATCGATTTCTGTAAAATTTATAAAAAAAAAAAAAAAAAACATTTGTAAAGAGCAAAGAATATAGATCACTTCACTTTCTGTGACAATTCTACCTTCGTCATGCCAACATTGCATCACCTGAACTGGTTTCTCCAACACACCTTTCAACTACCAAAATTAGTTTGATTTTACACACAAAACATATTATTTCTCTTTCACTCTCTTGCTAGAAGATATGCCTTTATGCTATTATATGTCATCAATTAATGCAAAATCCAAAACCACAATCAACACCGGTATATCAAGGTTTCTATTTATGAAATAATTCAGCGTTCATTGATACAGTCATCTTGGATTATGCAATAAATTATGTTCCTCTACCTTAAGGTAACAAACGCGTTGAGTGAACCTACCTAATACCTACCGATTGCATAAGAGCAGGCAGAGTGCAAACATGTTATGTTATTGAGTATTCTCTTAAGAGAAACTCTTACCCTCTTTGAGATGCTATTTTTTAGCTTGCTTGTCTGGTATGGAATTGGTAATTGAGGCAACGAGAAGTCTTATGTCTTATCTTACTTTGTCTTGAGAGAAATCAACAAGAAATAGAAACCAGAGCTACCACCATGTCAATTGAGAGAGTGATCAACAATTTAATTTTTAAAATGTAACGTTTAAGTTGTTATCAATATATTTTTTTTTTGGTTATTTATGTCTTTTCTTGCTTGTTTCATTCATATATGGAAAAATGAATAACATAGTATTTTTTACAGGACTTACAACTTTAACAATACACAAACTAACTGATTCTTACAAAATTTAACTTTAAATAAGGAAAGTAAATCGATAATGATTAACGCAAAGCGGTAACCAATTTGAAAACGTATAAGTGCAATTACCAACAACTCAAAAATAAAAACATTAACATCTTTGCTCAAGAGACCCGTTTTGACTTAATGAAGAATAGACATTAGTACAGTAGGACAAAACAACACGCTATTTAAAACTTTTTTTTTTCTTCGACTTTGAAACAATAATAAGCAGGTTTAAGGTGTTCTTCGTGAAAAATTATTTTGCAGTATTAGGCTGAACACATACCGAAGCCAACAAAACGATTTGTTGTCGATCGACAAAAAATCGTATCGGATTCCAACATACACCGAAGCTGACAAAACGTCATCGCACAAATAAAGAAACTGTGCTCAACCTTACTTACTTACTTTCACTCTTCCATTTGAGTGCGCCACCTGAGTCGCGGTCTTCCTCTTCTCCTACGTCCCTCGAGAATAGTGTGGCAGGCTTTCCGGGCCGGACCATTGGTGTTCATCAGCTCTAAATGACCGAGCCATCTGCTTCTCTGGACTTTGACGCTTCTGGCTAGGTCCATGTCGTTGTACAACCCGTAAAGTTCGCAGTTATATCTTCTTCGCCTTTCCGATTCAATGCACACGGGGCCAAAGATAACCCGAAGAACTTTCTTCTCGAAACAGCCTAGGGCACTTTCATCCAATTTTGTCAAAGTCCATGCTTCTGCACCGTACAGCAGGACTGGGATGATAAATGTGTTGTACAGTTTTACCTTAGTTGCTCGAGAGAAGGCTTTTTCACTCAGTTGGTTTCTTAGCTCAAAGAAATAGCGATTAGCAAGAGTAATTTTTCCTGATCTCGACGCTGGTGTTACTGTCCATGTTTATAGCGGAGCCTATGTAGACAAACTTCTGTACTACCTCGAAGATGAATGCGTCTATTGTGTTGTCTGAAACCTTTTTTGACGTCGAAAGATTCCGTAAGCTCGTTGCCAACCTTGATGGAGCAGCGTGAGTTCTACATCATCATTTTACACAAGCGAACGAGCTTGGCAGGGATGCCAAAACAAGACACAGCTTTATACAGTTCGTCTCTGTAAATGCTGTCATATGCGGCATTAAAATCGATGAAAAGGTGGTGGATATCGATTTGGAGTTCAAAGGTCTTTTCCAGGATCTGTCGCAACGTGAAAATTTGGTCGATAGTTGACTTTCCTGGCCTGAAGCCACATTGATAAGGACCAATCAGATTGTTGACGAAAGGTTTCAGACGTTCACATATTACGGCAAAGAGGATCTTGTGGGTGATGTTAAGTAGACTGATTTCTGTGTAGTTGGCGCAGTTGTACAGAGGAATGCATGCATTGTTTGCCCGATCCTGAAAAAGGGAGATCTTCTAAACTGCGCCAACTGTGCTCAATCTACAAGTTTTTTTCCGATTACTGTTCTGCCTTTTTTTAAGTTTTTGGTTTAACCGCGATGTCTCTTTCTACGTCTTGCTTCATAAGACGGTGTGTGTAATATTAGGAGCTAACATTTTGTTGTCAAGAAAGGTTTTAGACGAGGCGATGCGTTGTCATGCGATTTCTTCAACATCATTCTTGAAAAGATTGTGCAAGGCTCCAATGTCAACACCAGAGGCACAATCTTTCAAACGTCCGTCCAGCTACTAGGATACGCAGACGACATTGACATAATTGGAAGAACACAGCGTGATGTCAGTGGAGCGTTTGTGAGCCTTGAGACGGAGGCCAGGAAGATGGGTCTAGCGGTTAACGAGGGCAAGACCAAGTAAATGCTGTCGACAAGAAAGGAATACCAACATCGACGTCTTGGAGCAAACGTCAACATACACAGATTTAACTTCGAGGTAGTTAAGGACTTTGTCTACCTGGAATCCGCTATCAACTCAGACAACAACACTTGTGCCGAAATCAAACAAAGAATCACTCTTGCCAATCGCTGCTTCTTTAGACTTAGAAGGCAATTGAGTAGTAAAATCCTCTCCCGAGCAACTTAAGTGACACTCTACAAAACCCTCATCATCCCGGTCCTCATGTATGGTGCAGAGACATGGACTATGACAACATCTGATGAAAACGCTTTGGGCTGCTTTGAGAGAAAAATTCTTCGAGTGATTTTTTTGGTCCTGTCTGCATTATTGAAGAATGGAGACGAAGATTCAACACAGAACTGTACGAGCTGTTCAGCGACACTGACCTAGCCAGAAAAGTAAAGGTCCAACGACTTAGAGGGTTGGGTCATGTTGAGCGAATGGAAAATAATGCTGCGGCTCGTAGAGTCTTCGAATTCAACCCGGAAGGACGTCGCAGAAGAGGAAGACCGCGACTCCTGTGGAGCACACAGGTGGAAGAGGACCTGAACCAACTTGGAGTGCGAAACTGGAGACAGCTAGCCAGGGACCGAGATGGCTGCAGAAGTTTGTTGGGTGAGGCCCTGGTCCGACCTGAACTGTAGCGCCACCATAAGTAAGTAACATTTTGTTTTGTAGTGTCCGTGGCCTAGTAGTTCGTTGGTTGCTAGCAGAACGTCGTGGGTTCGAGTCCTACTCATGTCTATAGTTTTTATCAAATGGCACGGTAGTGCACAACCAAGTACTAGCACTACTCCCTTTTTACAGAATCGAACTCTAGAACATTCTTAACCCCCCATAACTTTTGAAGCCATAGAGTTTTAAGCTTCAAATTGGAATCACGTATTGACTTCATGGACACAAATAAAAATAAATTTATTGAACCACTACTTCCTGAGATATTGAACAGTAAACATTTCAAAATTCGTTATTGCCTGACTGACAGACTGATCATCAAAATTATGAAGCACTTCTAACAATATCAGAGTCTTAAAATTTGGTTCAATGGGAGGTTTTTGGGTTAATACCATGGAAAAAATTGAAAATTTCAATACTTTCATTCAGGGGGCGTGGCATCAACCCACAAAATGGTCGTAGTATGTTGAAATACGGGATACGAATAGGGTTTAGGTTGAATATAAAGAAAAATATAATTAGCATACTCTAATTTCGTCAAAAACGTTTAAAAGAAAATATAAGTAGTTGCCGCCCACTTTCTTAATATGGTCGTAGGATGTTGAATTCTCCCATGAGTAACTTTCATTATTTTATTCATTAGTGGTTTCATAACGGGCCCTTGGGGTTTAAATGAGGTAGCAACATCTAGCATACAAATGCTCATTCAAACCCTCCAAGTGGTTGCCGGGCGGGCAATGATCACCATAGTAGTCCTGTGCGTTTTTGGCGCAGGATAGAGATCATCTAAGATTAAGCTGGGTCTCCGAATTGTTCGTAACCCCTCAACAAAACAACGTTGGGAAACCCCATTTTATCATAGTTTAGAGGTTCTTAATTTCAGTGGTGGTGTGAACGTACTTTGTACGAAAACCGTGTGGAAGAATGAAAGGCTGACATTAATCCTGAAGATAGAATAGAGTGGCGCGACAGCTCTTGAAGAGCCAAGGCCTTAGTGGCTTACTCTCTTCAAAAATTCTCTGGGTGTGTATGAAGAATTGAGGGGACCTACAATTTATCGCCGATTCCGAACGGCAAAGTTGAGAAGCACTTTTTCATGACAGATTGATACTCTTGAAAGTTTTATCACTTCTTCGCAAGAGGCAGTGCCCGTGAAAGATGAAATAAAAACTATGGGCACGAGTAGGATTCGAACCCACGACTTTCCCTTCGCAGCCAACGCAACTAACCACTAAGCCACGGACACTACTTGGTGAAACACCTAGTCAAAAAAAAAATGTTCACATACCGCAAGACATTGGATTAATTTATACTGATGATTACGTCGTTAAATCACTCCTTGTTTTCGTTTTCCGGGATTTTTTTTGGCTGGAGACCATTCCGAATTATCGAAATCCGTCCAAGCGTTCTTCGGTTATACGAGTAATAACTTACGGCACTATCTCATCAGCTTTTTCCAAATGAAACAAAGCCCCACTATACGTACCGAGAGTTGTCTCATCAGACTTGTGTAACAGCAATTTTTGTTAACTTACCTCCACTCCACTGCTGGTTCGCTCTTGTGGTCGTCATTGGTTTGTTGGTTCTCTGCAGAAAAGAAAAAAAAACTTAAAAGTTGACTTAAAGAGACCCAAGTGCAGTTGGGATGAAGAAAAAAACCCACCAGTCAATTAATCACCTCACAACGCGACGAATGATCAACCTTGCGCGCATCCGAAGCTCAATGAGATACATAAACTTTTTGAACAGATTTGTAAATTAACATTGAAAATAAAGTATACTCACTGTTACTTTCCACACATAAAAATTAACGAAGGTGGTAGTGAAAGTCTTTTAAAACAAATCAGTGTATTGTGTAATTTTGGTTGACAAAAATTATTGTGATTTGGTTCTGATTGTAACCTTCATATTGAAATTTAATTTATTGAATATTTGTAGAGAAATTAATTGCAGCAGGTTTTTGTTTCGTGATTGAATGTGAGTGTTCGCCAGTTTGAATGAATGAAAACTGGTGTGGTGAAAATTAATCAATCAAAAAATTTTAAAATTGATTTTTTTGTTTGTTGTTCTATAATTGAATGTTTAGTTTTGCATCTTAAATAATTTGTTATAGTTAAAAAAATGATAGAGGGGAAGAAATGAAACGTATACGCCCCGTGGACCAATCATAACTAATTAGACCAAACATGAGCAAAATACTTCCTCAGTTACTCTGTGTGCTATACAAGTCATATAAAACAGGAATACACTCTTAAGATTTCAAATTAAATCTAGCAGCTTGGAATTTGGAATCATGACAGCTCCAAATATGACGCTAAGTAGATATAAATATGCATGAAATATTTCCGTACGTGCATTTTGACTACTTGTGAATGAACACAAATTAAATTTTTGCGACACCAGCTTTTTTATTCTTTGGCGACAGGGAAAGTTGTTGTGTGATCTGATAACCAAGAAGTGGAAGTGAAAATGATTATTGATCCATCTTTTAGTGTTTCCTACTTTACTTGCAAGGAAACTTAAATTTCTTTTGGACTTGTTCCGAGCAGTTGGAAAAAAGCATTTGTCAAGCCAATCCCAAAAAAAGGCGAATCTTCTTCTATTTCCAATTATCGTCTTTCTAAAGTCATGGAAACGCTGATAAACTATCAGCTCAAGAAATATCTCGAAGACCGAAAGCTTCTTAATGACCGGCAGTACGGCTTCAAAGCACCAGGTCCACTGGTGATCTGATGGTTTATCTCACCGAACAGTGGAACAAATCTTTACATCGTTTTTGAAAAAAGTAAGATTTTTGGACTTGATATTTCAAAGGCATTTGATTAAGTTTGGCATCTTGCTCTGTTATCGAAAATGCGTGCTCTTGGTATGGATGAATCCCTCCTTTCGTTGGATTGGAAACTTTCTTTCGAACCGTTCAATACAAGTTGTGTTGGACGGTTTCAAGTCTGAAATCCACAATATAAATGCTTGTGTGCCCCAGGGTTCCGTTTTGTCTCCGACCCTCTTTCTCATTTTTGTAAATGATCTCTTGTCTGTTACTTCTAATCTAATTCATTGTTTCGCTGACGGTAGTACTCTAAGCTTTTCATATTCGTTCGCTGACTCACATTCCTCCTCTTCGAATGTGGAACTGGAACGGCAAAATATAATAAGCTCTTAAAGCTCAGACTTAAACAGCATTGTACATTGCGGAATTAAAAACCGTGTAGAGTTTAATGCTTCGAAAACTCAATGCTGTCTTGTATCGTTGAAGCAAGATATACCCCCCTTGTCCAAGAGTGGTACTTGCATCAACGAGACCGAAAATCTGGAGATTGTCGGTATGTGCATCACTGACCACCTGCTGTGGAACGAGCACGTAGTGCGATATCCGCAAGATGATTGGGCTTCTTAAGTCGATGCAAGAAATTCTTCTCCATGTCGGATCTGGCTATTATTTACAAGACCTATATTCGTTCAAAGCTTGAGTACAACTCTTATCTCTGGGCTGATGTTTCAGGCACATACTTAAGCCTCTTGGATGGTTTTGAAAAAAGCGCCCTTAAAATGAGCGGTGATAGAGACATCACTGCGTCATTCCATTCGTTAGATCACCGTCGTAACGTTTCTTGTCTCTCTTTAGCCGTACTTCGCGAATGTGGACCTCTCTTCCACACTCTGTATTTCCCAATCATTACAATGTTCATGTATTCAAGACCAATGTACACCGACATATCCTTTCCAACCCCTTCCCTTATTCCTAATGCACTCACTGTGTCTCTGGCATAATAAGGGTATACAAAAATCCCTTGAGTGTGTGCAAATTATAAAAGAAAAGGTATGGTCATTAAAGAACTTTAGTTCATGAGAAATGAAAAGTGAAGGGTGTTTCATTTACATACAATGGACCTTAAAACTTGCGTATGCTGTGTTGGCGTACCTTAGTTCAGTACGACAGAAGTAAGAAAGATTTAACGTCAGCACCTAGCACACTGTAGGCGTGACAATTTCCAACCGAAGTCAGCAATGTCACTATGATTTATTTAAGAGGACACTAAACCTCTTCCTGATGATCCACCAGAGTACAAAAGCACACCTCAACTTTCTAAAGAAAGGAGCGGGTAACCTGCATCTAGATTCACACCAGTAGATACCAATTGAATTAGTACCAGCCCTTATTCATCTTGGTTCGATTCTAGACTACTATTTATGCAACACACGGAACCGCACTCAACTTTCAGTCACCGAAAGAAGAGCCGTTGCCCGGTCATGGAAACTTCACTCAACTTTCAGTCACCGAAAGAAGAGCCGTCAATTGCGAATAGCAGCTGAGGCCAAACTCAGACAACCACAACATCCGCGAAGGTCCATCTCTCTAGTGAGGTGGCAAATCCTCACTACCCGCGGTGTCCCTGGGTGAGGGGTGGTGTCACATTTTTGTTTTGTAATAACAATTAGTTATACATACATTGTATTTGTGTTCTTTTGTTTATCTTGCAGCTTTTATCCCACTGGCGGATTAGGGACACCGCTCACCCTCTGTCAAGTATATCCACATTGATCGAAGGGATGAACCAGCCAATCAAGGGACACACCCAAAAGGGCGTCTTATTTCATTAACGTTTATCCACATTCGGTACTCGTTGATCGTATTTCCTCATTTAATATATACTTAGATATATTATCTTTTAACAATCGCATAAATCTTCATCATACGTCCTGCTTCAATCCGTTAATTCAATTAGACTAAAGCTGCCAACGTCCGCAGGTTCATGCCAATAAATTGACAAGAACCTCTCAGAGGCACCGCAAGAAAGTATAGGTCAGCACGTTCATTTACTGGGGAATATGTACTCGGAAACATGTTTCCTTTCTAAATTTCCAGGTCCATGATTATACCTCCAGTTCAGTACGACAACAAAATTTCCTTGGTCAACATTCAGAGTACGAGATTCTCGGTATACAAAGAAGAGCCGTAAGAATGATCGTTGATAGAGACATCACTGATTCATTCACTCCTTTAGACCACCGTCGCGTCGTAACGTTTCGCTTCTCTCTCTCTCTCTGTTTTATCGTTACTTCTACGGTAAGCGCTCTTGAGAAATAGCCAGCCTTAAACAGTTCAATGCCCATTAGTTTATCCTCGAGCCCAATTTCAGACGTACTCTCAAGTATAGAGTTTCATTTTTTAGCAGTACTACACGAATGTGGAAATCTCTTCCACACTCTGTTTTTCCCAGTCATTACAATGTTCAAGAATTCAAGACCAATGTACAATGACACCTCCTTTCCTATCCCTTCCTTTCTTCCTAATGCATTTTCTGTGTCTCTCTGTGGCATAAAAAGGGTATAAAAAATCCCTGGAGTGGGTGCAAATTGTAAAAAAAGCGGGTTTCATAGTAGCTCCCGAATAGGTGTCCCCTTACAGGACACTGTCTAATAGGCAAGCACGCAATACGACTTGGTGTAGCCTCAAATGACTTCTCTCACCTTCTATGCACATGCCCTGCGCTTTCCCTAAGACACAAACTTCATCTAGGAGAATATTTTTACGATTATCCCAGTGAACTAGCTAACAAGGATATCAAGTATCTTCTTCGCTTTATAAAAAGCTCAAAATGGTTCTAGTAAGAAGTAATTCTCAAGATTCATGTGGTATCACAATCGGCCTTTTCTTTTGGCCTAAGTGTGCGGATTCTCTAGCCGCAGCCACTTTAAGCTTACCTAACCTAACCCACCACTTTATTGGAATAAAGCACTATTCACATGAGCACGAACGACGACCAACGAATGAACGAAAATTCGTCGATTTTGACATTTCTTTCACATGAGAGTTTTTAATTCGTCGCGAATGAACAACCAAAACACAAGGCAAGAATGAATTTTGAGGTTATACGCGCGCGAATATTTTGTTCGTTGGGAGTGTGGATGATGTGGAACGCGAATACAGTTTGGCAGTTCGTATCAACTACAATACTTTTCGCGACGAATAAATTTGTTTTCTCAAATTTATTAACATTTGAGATTAAAAATTTAATTTATGCATCACAAATCAAACATTAACTTCACTTTTATCGTTTTGTTGACAATTTGTAAAGAAATACGGCTCCAAACGTATCTGAAATCACTTTTCTTCATTCATTCGTCGTACGTTGGTCGTGCTCATGTGAATAGTGCTTAACTTTCCATTAAGAGCATTGTCCGCGGTGGCGGCGGCGCGGCGGCTTAGTGGTTAATGGTTATTGGTTGGCTGTTACGCCATCATCTTTCATCTTTTGAGAGTGACGTGATGTCATGCAAAAAGTGATTCCCACCCTTAATTGTCTCTCTAACAGCTGTCGCGCTGTTCCAAACTCTTTTAATTCACCTGGAAAGTAGTAGCGAGTTAAGAGAATGCAGAATGTCTGTTTTCTAAATATACTTTGTACCACATAAGAAGGCTATACAACTTCTAAGCCCAGACTATCATCACGATTATCTTGAAGAGGTCAAAACATTATGCTAAGCTACTTCACAATTTATATCAAAAGCACCAGGGACAAGTTAAACAAAAAAAAACTGAAGTCGTAGACCTTGTATATCAAACGAGTGTGCTTGATTTGCTTTTTGTTTTTATCGCGTTAACTTTATTTGTTTTGAATGTTTTAGAGAATTAAATGAGAATGACCCTAACTAAAGATGCTAAGAATAACTGATTGACTGATAATATTTGGCTGTAGGTTTCAATTAAAATAACGACTAATATCTCTTACGTTTGTTTCTATCAGATGAAAATGCTTAAGCAACGAATACTGTTACACGCTGTACTGCTGCATATTTTATTGTGTAAAATCTCAGCGCAACCAATTATTCAAAGAGATTCGGAAAATCTTCAGTCAATTGAATGGTCGACGGATAGAAAAAGGCCAACTCTACCAGATGCAGCAGCAACGATAGAACAAGTACAAAAAATTCTTCAAGCAGATCCCTCTTTGCCCAGACTAACAAAGTAAGTGAAACCTATGTAG
Organism: Sphaerophoria rueppellii; assembly: GCA_920937365.1. Classification (NCBI taxonomy): domain Eukaryota; kingdom Metazoa; phylum Arthropoda; class Insecta; order Diptera; family Syrphidae; genus Sphaerophoria; species Sphaerophoria rueppellii. The sequence continues at coordinate 78,595,899 of CAKKXW010000001.1, forward strand.
AGACAAACAATTATTATTAAGTAATTAATGACGTAATTAAGTTTAAGGCTACGAACTTTAAGTAGGGAACACTTACTCACACTAGATACCATTTATATGAAATAACTTTTCAACCAACGCTAAGGTTTCTTGCCACTGGAAGTAACTTCGCAAATACTAACTTACGGGAATAGTTTCGAAGGCTTTCCGGACCGGAGCATTGGTATCCATCTGCTAAAAATGTGAGAAATCTGAGTCTCTGGACCTTGACCCTTCTGGCTAGGTCCATGTCGTTGTACAAACCGTAAAGTGTGCTTTTATACCTTCTTCGCCATTCCCCTTCAATGCAAACGGGGCCAAAGATGAGCCGAAAAACTTTCCTCTCGAAACAGCCTAAGGCACTTTCATCCAATTTTGTCAAAGTCCAAGCTTCTGCACCGTACTGCAGGACTGGGATGATGAGTGTGTTGTAAAGTTTTACCTCAGTTGCTCGAGAGAGGGCTTTTAAACTCAATTGCTTTCTTAGCCCAAAAAAACAGCGATTAGCAAGAGTTATTCTTCGTCTGATTCGTGTGAAGTTCTGTCCGAGCTGTCGGTGTTGGGTGTCCTCCCTCATTTTCCGCTAAACCCATTTTTGCCGCTTCTGTCTCAATTCTCACAAAGGCGCCATTGACATCACGCTGTGTTCTTCCCATTATATCAATATCATCGGCGTACGCGAGAAGTTGAACAGATTTTTGGAAGACAGTGCCTCAGGTGTTGACTGTGCAGTTCTGCACTATCTTCTCAAGAACGATGTTAAAGAAATCGCACGACAATGCATCGCCTTGTCTGATTCCTTTTTTGATGTCGATTGATTCTATAAGCTCGTTGTGGCT
>CAKKXW010000001.1:78600765-78612350 GCA_920937365.1 Sphaerophoria rueppellii
AAGTTTCGGTAGACCTGTTTCCAAATATATTGAATATGTTGGTGCTGTTAAGGGAATATTGAACATTTTCTTTAAAAAATTTCTTTGAAACTTTTCAATTTCCTCGTATTCTTGCATTCCCCATATTTGTGCCGCATAACAAAGTGAAGATTTTACGACTGCATTGAAAATATTATATTTTGTTGAAAGATTTATGTGATCGTTAGAGAAAATTTTCTTCCAAGTAACATTAATCAAACTTTGTGAAGTTTTTGCTTTTTCTTCAAGGTGCTTGCTAAAATTAAGGGTCGGATTTAGTAAGACTCCCAAGTACTTATATTCCTTTGATACTTCTAAGCGACTTCCGTTTAGTGTCCAGATGATCCTGTCATTAAGTGGAAAGCGAGAAAACCATTACTTTAGTTTTGTCAGTATTGATGACTAAACCCCACTTGTCACAATAGTCCGTAAGACGATTTATCATCAGTTGTAGGTTTTCTGCTGATTCAGATAGTAAGAGGAGATCATCGGCATACAGTAATACGTTTATTACGATACCAGAAATTCGGATACCCCCTGGAATGTGCGCGGCTATATCATTAATAAAGAGAGCAAATAGAAGAGCACTGAGAAGACATCCCTGCTTTACTCCAGTAAGTGATTTAAATGGTTTTGAATATGATTTACCATCCCAGACTGCAACTTCAGTATCTGTGTACAAACATCGGATTATTTGGATGAATTTGTTGACACTCCAAGTTGTGAAAGTTTAAAAAATAACGCATTTCGCAGTGTGAATATTTGGTCTATCGTTTTTCTGCCTGGCCTAAAACCACACTGGTACGTGCCGATTTTATGTTGCAGAAAGGCTTAAGACGCTCACACAGTACGTTGGATAGAATTTTGTATGCAACATTAAGCAGGGATACGCCGCGGTAGTGTTTGCATGACATATGATAGCCTTTTTTGGAGATGGGGCATATGGAGTTTATCAACCATTCAGTGGGCATGCATTCTTCCTCCCACACTTTGTTGATGACCAGGTTTCGCAGGTATGCCATCCAACCCGACAGACTTGTTATTTTTTAGCTTTTGGATGGCTCTTTCTATCTCTTCTGCGCTAGGGGCTAGGACTGCGTCTTCATTGACTGCTCTTGCTTCTCTTTCGTTATTAGCTTGCTCGACATTTTGAGCATTTAGCAGCTGTTGGAAGTGCTGTTTAAAAAACATCTTAAATTTCGATGACTAGGTTTCCTTCACTGTTTCGAAGAGCCTGTGTCCCGGTTCTGAAACCAGAAGCTAATTGCTTCGACCTTTTAAAGAAACGCCGGGTGTTGTTCTTGGGCCGAGACTCTTCTAGTTCTTTGAACTGAGAAACTGCGGACGCTCTTTTCTTCCTTCGCAGGGTCTTTTTCTAATTTTTCCTTTTTGTTCGGTACTCTTCTCTTGCTGCTCTTGTGCTCCGTTGCAGCATCTGCAAACGTGCATTTTCCGTCTCTCTTTTCAATCATACCACGGGTTCTTTTTCGGGGGTGGCTGGTAACGTATGTTGGTGATGGCTACATTTTTTATTATTTCGCTATATTGGTTCCACAAGGTGTTGATATCTGTATTATTTGTGTGGACGGGGGAGAGTTGTTCACTCAAGCGCTCACAGGACCTCCTTATTCGTTATCCGACATCCCTATTCTTGGCATCTCTAGTTTAATTATTAAAAGCATGAATTTAATTGTTTTCTGCATATGTATTCACAGGGGGGAAATCGAAGACTTGTTTGACCAAGTTACTAGAGAAGAGTACGAGAAAAGCTTTCAACTTGGTGATATTCAACGTGCCAATAACATGCGAGCCCTTATGCTCGTACTTCCATACAACACTGAAAATACAACTGACGAAGCCCTCCAAGTAAGAATCTAAAATACAAAAATTGTACATCAATAATGAAAACTATTCTTATAGGAACTCTATACTCGTCCACCAATCACAAAAGTAATTGACACATACTCTGCTCCAAAGACAAAAAAGTTTCAAACAGCTGCTCCGACAACATCTGGAAAAGTCGAAATCATCGAAGTTGGAAAATTAGCAGCCACTACTTATAAACCATTTTTCAAACATAAAGAGAAACCCAACTCTAAGCCAACAACATATCATCCTCCAAGGCCATTCTCTAAACCCAGCGAAGTACCAACGTTTCACCAATTACCTGATTTAACTGTTCCAGTCACGAATTTGCCACTGCTCCCTGACATAGAGGAGGAAGAGAAGAAAGCAACACGCTATAGTAGTTCTTACAATGCAAATGATGCCGATTGGTCATTGCTAGAAGGTGAATCTAGTAATCGAGTGAACTACAAGCAGAAATTTACACCAATGCCAGATTTGGCTGGGATTTTCAAAACAATGGGTTTGGAACAGCCTCCCAAACAAATAAACCTCAAGCCAGTCAAGCCATTTTTGTCAAGCACTGTCCATCAATCGAATCGTGGCAACGTTGATATTGCTGATTTTACTCGAACCCTTCCACCACGTCCACACCTTGAAGCATATAGTGAATTTAAGCCTTTAAATATTGGCGAAGAGATTCGTGTTCAACCAGACATCGAAGACTATTTGAATCGTTTTGGTATCGTCAGTCGAAAACGAAAACAAATCAAACCGGAGGATGCTGGCCTTAAGCCCACTGCAAAGGTGAAAGTACAAGCTATCAAACGAATCGACACTGACGTTACTGATTCTCCGCCAAGCAATAATGAGGCAGATCAGCTGAATAAACTCTTAACAAATCTTCAGGAATTAGAGCGTTTGAATGTTAGCCTGACTCCTAGTATGCTTAAGCCAATGTTAATGAAAGCTCAAGATGGAGGTCCCGATCCTGTTACAGCCAACGAAGAAAGCCAAAGGAATGAACTGAAACGTCAAAGTGAGAATGACTCATCAGCTTCGGATTCAGACAACGATTCAACAACTATTGCGACTACCTCAAGTACCGAAGCTGATTCTAAAGCGTCAGGAAGTGAATCACAGAATGGGTCGTTGGCCGACTTAGAGGATTCCTTCGGAGGTCCAGATCCCGTAACTGAAGATCCATCACCTCCACCTAAAAAGAACGGTTTTTATTTCCTTGCCGATTGGAATTCGTTTCTAGAAGTTGGTGAAGCTGGCAATGATCAAGTTGTAGTGCGATTTGACCCTAAAGTTGGTGATCCAAGACGATTTTTAAAAGTAACGGTCCCATGAGAACTTAGTTTTTTAGTGTAGATAAATATAAGTCATTTGGAAGTCGTTTGTATTTAATTTGTAAATATTTTCTTTACGTTAAGTTAAACTGTAGGTGAATAGAAATAGAACCTTTAAATGTCTGTATCTAAATAGTTATTTAAGACCGTGTAGGGTATACAAAACTCAATAAATACTTAAACTGCGATTGGAAGAAGGTATACGACAAAGTTCAAAGTAAAGTTCAAGTAAAGTTCGCTGTTATATCTTCTTCGCCATTCCCCTTCAATGCACACGGGGCCAAAGATGACCTGAAGAAATTTCCTCTCGAAACAGGCTAGGGCACTTTCATCCGATTTTGTCAAAGTCCAAGCTTCTGCACCCTACAGCAGAACTGCGATGATGAGTGTGTTGTACAATTTTACTTTAGTTGCTCGAGAGAGGGCTTTCTTAGCCCAAAGAAACAGCGATTAGCAAGTGTTATTCTACGTCTGATCTCGGCGCTGGTGTTATTGCCCGTGCTTATAGCGGGGCCTAGGTAGACAAACTCCTTTACTACCTCGAAGTTGTATGCGTCTATCGTGACGTTCGTGTTGGGTGCCCTTCCTCGAAGACAGCATATACTTCGTTTTTCCCTCATTTACCGCTAAGAATGGTTAAGTTTAAGATATTTTAATATTTTAATCTGTTCTTCACAGAGGTTGACTTGGAAATTAGGATTTGATCAGATTTAGAAGAATTTCAAAGTTTGATTTTTATTTGGTGTATTTTATTCGTGCTGCATAGCTAGCACGTGTTTTAGAGATGGTGAAGATCGACCATGTGCTAATCGGCGCAAGGCACGCATCCAACATCTTGAACGTGTGCCCTTTCCGAGGAGCAAATGTCGACTCTGACCACTTTCTGGTAGTGGTCAAAGTTTAGAGCTCGACTATAAAACGACAAAAAAAAAACACGTGCGGCCTCAAGACAGAAGTTCAACATCGGTTGCCTTGGTACCTCGGATAATGCCAGAGACTACAGTGAGCGCCTTAGTAAGCGACTCTAGGCCAAAGATTAAATATGTAACAAGATGGGAAACAAGGCTGTCAAAGTGATAGTTGCCTACAAGCTAAAATTTACGGATTGCAAAGATGTATGCGTGTTTTAACAAAGACATTCTTTCAATCCGTCTATTCACCAAAAGGGAATAATTTTAGCAGTTAAATTTGAAAAGAAAAGGTGAGTTAATGGATATGTTCATAAACAGTGTAACATTTGATAAGCAAATATCAACGAAATAAAACGGTGAGAAATTGTTCGTGAAAGTTTATTATTTGCTTATTTCAAATTTTGACGGTGATGGAAATTGTGTGCATCCTTATCAATTTAAAATAAATAGGAATTTAATTATAGTAATTTTCTCGAAATCTAAAGAAATTAAAATTTTTTGTTTTCTTTCAAACTGATAATTAAATGTTTTATAATTTTTATTTTCCAACAATGAGACATGAAGATGAAGGATTTTTAATTTGGTTCTACTTGTTTTTAGAAACGATCTGACGGGCACTTGTGACTCGTTCTAAAACATACATTTTACATATTCGCAGGTCAAAACTTTGAATTATAGAACGTTTATTTTACCCTAAATTTCAGAAAAGTTGAGATTTGTTCTTAATCTACTTCGCAAATTCTCGTGATTATTGTCAGTGGAATCAGCATATTATAACACTAAATACTCTTAACATTGTTCATGTTCATTATCGGACTATAATTTTGAGCCAATATTTTTAAACATTTTAATGCGTTTCTGCATATAAGCATACCTTAATGTAATACACACAAAAATATATCTTCGGTCTAAGGCTTCGGAACGCATCCAAATCTTAAGTTCTAGTATTTTCGTGGTGAGTTTAAGAAAAACGTGTTCGACAATTTCAAAATTCAATCTAGCAATCCACGCTAAATTTGAAAATGCGAAAGCAAACAAAAGAGAACTATTAAAAATAGAAAAATCTAAATAAAGAAATATGAAAATTGCAGAATCTAGGGAGTGAATAGTGAAACGTAAGCCAGTTTCCCATCTTGTTACATATTTAATTTTTGCTCTAGGCCGTCCTCCCAAGTACCACCATGTGGAACCAATAAATAATAAAAAAATGTAGCCGAAACCAACATAGGTTACCAGTCACTCCCGAAAAAGAACCCATGGTATGATGATGAGTGGGCGTTATTGAAAAGAGAGACGGTAAATGCCCTTTGCAGATGCTGCAACGGAAAACAAGATCAACAAGAGAACAGTACCAAACCAAACAAAAAGGAGAAATGAGAAAAAGACCCTGCGAAGGAAGAAAAGAGCATCCGCAGTTCCTCAGCTCAAAGATCTAGAAGAGTCTCGGGCCAAAAACAACACCCAGCGTTTCTTTATAAGGTCTGGTTTCAGAACCGGGACACAGGCTTATCGAAACAGTGAAGGAAACCTAGTCATAGGGAATTGTAGATGTTTTCAAGCAGCACTTCCAACTGCTGCTGAATGCGCAAAATATCGAGCGAGCTAATGACGAATGAGAAGCAAGACCAGTCAATGCAGACCCAGTCCCAGCCCCCCAGCGCAGAAGAGGTAGAAAGAGCCATCCGAAAGCTTAAAAACAAACAAGTCCGCCAGGTCGGATGGCATACCTGCGGAAATCCTTAAATGTGGAGGTGATGTTTTGATGAACCGCAGTCATCAACAAAGTGTGGGAAGAAGATAAGCTCCATATGCCCCATCTACAAAAAGGCGATCCTATGTCATGCAAAAACTACAACGGCATATCCCTGCTTAATGTTGCATACAAAATCCTATCCAACGTACTGTGTGAGCGTCTTAAACCGGTTTGCAACACAATAATCCGCACGTACCAGTGTTGCTTTAGGCCAGGCAGAACAAGGATAGACCAAATACTCACCACTGAGGAAGATCCTGGAAAAGACCAACGAATTTCAAATCGACACCCACCATCTTTTCATCGACTTGAAAAGCTGCTTATGATAACATCCACCGCCAAGAGCTTATGATGGCGATGTATGAATTCGTGATCACGAACAAACTGATCCAGCTGTGCCGTATGCCGCTGAACAATACGCAGTGCAGTATGCGAATGGGTAGCAGCTCAACCGAGTTGTTTCAAACAGGGTTTAGACATGGAGATGCGATGTCATGTGTCTTCTTCAACATAGTCCTGGAGCAGATAGTGCGCAAGGCAGGTGTGAGCACGGAAAGCACTATTTTCAACAAATCTATCCAGCTCCAAGGCTATGCGGACCGCATAGACATCATCGGTCGATCCAAGAGAGCTGTGTTCGATTGAAGGACAGGCGAAACTCGTTGGTCTTGAAATGAATGAGGACAAAACAGAGTACATGCTATCAACAAACAAAGCAACGTCTGTCCACCGCCTAGGACAAAACTGCACTGTTGGTAGTAGCAATTTTGATGTACTTTAGAAGTTCACTTACCTTGGAACAAACATCAATCCAATCAATAAAGAATTATCCTAGCGAACCGCTGCTGCTTTGGATTGGCTAAAGAACTGGGTTCAAATCAAAACTCCTCACTCGAAAGACAAAGTGTCTGCTATATGAAACTGTAGTTTTAAAAGTCCTACTCTACGGCGTCGAGTGCTGGACGATAAGTTAAAAAGGAGAATTGATACTGGGCACTTTCGAAAGAAAATATTTTCGACGGATTATCGGTCCCGTATGCGACGATAGCGAATGGAGAAGAAGGTTCAAACAAGAACTGTACGAGCCGTACCAAGATGTGCGAGGAACCGATCACGATGGAAGGATGCAATATCTCAGGCTGAGATCCTTCATTGTGATCCGGATAAGTAAGTAAGTAAGCTACTTATATTTTCAATAGTGACCAATATGATCTTGTCTTACATTATTTTATCTCGGAAAAGGATATGGATTAAGATATTTCAAAATTCAAATGGAAAACGTATATGCCAATATAAGTTCTTTGATTATTAAATGCAAATTAGTATCAATTTTAGTTTTTTAAACTTACAAAACCAGCCGGATTCTTTCTGTTTGCGATCCTGAAAGAGGGAGATCCTCTAAACTGCGCCAACTACACAGAAATCATTCTACTTAACATCGCCCACAAGATCCTCTCTGCCGTAATATGTGACCGTCTGAAGCCTTTCGTCAACAATCTGATTGGTCCTTATCAATGTGGCTTCAGGCCAGGAAGTCAACCATCAACCAAATGTTCACGTTGCGGCAGATCCTGGAAAAGACCTATGAACTCAAAATCGATACCCATCACCTTTTCATCGATTTTAAGGCCGCGTATGACAGCATCTACAGAGACGAACTGTAGAAAGCTATGTCTAGTTTTGGCATCCCTGCCAAGCAAAATGCTGTGCAAAATGACGATGGAGAACTCACGCTGCTCCATCAATGTTATAAACGAGCTTACGGAATCAATCGAAGTCAAAAAAGGATTCAGACAAGGCGATGAACTGTCGGCAATTTCTTTAACATCGGTCTTGAGAAGATAGTGCAGAACTCAACCGTCAACACCAGTTTGAGTTTGTCTACCTAGGTTCCGCTATTAACACGGACAAAAACACCAGCGCCGAGATCAGACGTAGAATAACACTTGCTAATCGCTGTTTCTTTGGGCTAAGAAAGCTCTCTCTCGAGCCCTGTCCTGTTGTATGGTGCAGAAGAATGAACCTTGACAAAATCGTATAAAAGTCGTCTTTGGCCCCGTGTGCATTGAAGGGGAATGGCGAAGAACATACAACAGCGAACTTTACGGGTTGTACAATATATGGACCTAGCTAGCAGGGCCAAGGTCCAGAGACTCAGAAAGCCTTCGACACTAAACCCGAGGGACGAAGCAGGAGAGGAAGACCGCGTTCAGGTGGCGCACTCAAGTGGAAGAGGACGTCAATCAACTTGGAGTGCAAAACTGGAGACAGCCAGCTAGAGACCGAGCGGGGTGGTGGAGACTGTTGAGGTCCAAGTCCACAACGGCCTGTAGCGCCACCTTAAGTATGTAAGTATATATTCTTACTGATACAAACGAAATATATTTCTAACTCCGAAAATAGTGGCAGTGGCTTATTTGCTATTGAGTGTATTTCGGACTCAGTGAGATGCATACAAAGACCCTCAATCCTATTCTTAAATAATATTCATTCATAGAAAAAAAGAAAAGAAAATAATAAACTCTAGACGCCAGCAATGAAATCTATGGACTTTAACAACATCATTTGTATGGCTTACCTGTATCGTAAAACTCATTGTTAAGTCGTCTAATTTGTTTAGGTAGCTAATTATGTGATAATCGGGCACGCGCTATCAACAAACTGCAGGTATAGTATCCCTTCGTTTCCTGTTTTTGTGATTATGAATGAATTTCCTTTGGGAAAATCCCCTATTGAGGGAAAAGGATATAAGTAATTAGTATCAAATTTAAATCGCTGCTGCTCCTAGTGTCATATAAATGTCTGAGTTTTCCCATTTCGTCCTAATGTAAAATAATCCTACATAAAAACGGATGTCCCTTTTATTATTTACTTCCGCTTCAGGTAGACGAAACAGAATAAAACTCGGAGTAGAAGGATAAATGTGTCCATTAATTGTAAGACCGTCGAACTGTTAACATCGATTCAATTTAAAAAAAAAAAAAAAACATCAAAATGAACACTCGTCCTTGCATATTTATACTTTTATTAAGTGTTTCGCAAATAGTTACAAATTGTGATGCAAAAGTCGTCCTACCATTAATTGAATTATACAACAACCCTTTGCCCGACGTTATCCATAGCTGTCGACAAACGTGCATTTTTGAGGTAACATAAACTGCTAACCAAAAAATGATTATTGAATTCTAATAACCGTTAATTTTCTTAATTTGCAGACTCTTGGGGACTCGAATTGGCAAGGTCAATTGATGACTTACTTCCGTTGCAGAGGAAACTCAAACTGTTTCATGTGCTGGGATTATTGTCGAGCTGTCAACGTAGCCCGAGCAGATCTTGCTAAATCAATGTGCAATGATAGTCAATTTTGCCTGGAAGGTTGCAAGATCGCTTGCAATTACTATCAAACGAAGACAATTTACAATGTGATAGAAAACTTGACATAACATTCTAAGGATTGCGTTGTTCATTTTGCGCTGATAAATTCTTTCTGTAAATAGACGTTTTGTAAATACTCCTAATTTATTGCAATAAATGTTGATTAAATTTTATGTTGTTAATTAAGAGGAATTGTTTTTATTTTTTGTTACCAGTTTAAAACTTTAAAAGAAGTTAACATAAAAGAGGTATCCAGAAGGAAACAACTGTCCAATAATGATGTTCTATTTAGAAAAGTGTGTAGTGCCCATGCAGAACGTTGTGAGTTCGAGTCCTACTCGTGCCCATACACTTTTTACTGCCTCTTGCGAACAAGTGCCAAAACTTCCAAGAGTATCATCTATCACGAAAAAAGTGCTTCTCAACTTTACTTACTTACTTAATTATGTTGGCGTTACAGTCCAGGTCGCACCAGGAACTCCCCAACAAACTTCTCCAGCCAACTCGGTCCCTAGCTAGCTGTCTCCAGTTTCGCATGCCAAGTTGGTTCAGGTCCTCTACCACCTGTGTGTGTGGAATCGAAGACTCTACGAGCATTATTTTCCATTCGCTCAACATGACCCAACCATCTAATTCGTTGGACCTTAACTTTTCTGGCTAAGTCAGTGTCGCTGTACAACTCGTACAGTTCTTGGTTGAATCTTCATCTCCATTCTACATTAATGCAGACAGGACCAAAAATCACTCGGAACAATTTTTCTCTCAAGGCAGCCCAAAGCGTTTTTATCAGATGTTGTAATGGTCCATGTCCCCCTCATGTATGGTGAGCACCGGGATGATGAGGGTTTTGTAAAGAGAGGACTTTACTACTCAATTGCCTTCTTAGAACTAAGAAACAGCGATTGGCAAGAGTTATTTTTAGCCTCTGTCTGTATACACACAAAAGCACTGTTGACATCACGTTGCGTTCTCCGAATGATATCAATGTCATCAGCTTACGTGAGTAGTTGCACGGACTTTTGGAAGATAGTGCCTCTAGTGTTAGCGTGGGAGTTCTGTCAAAGAAATCGCATCTCTATAGTTGGTGCAGTTAAGCGGTTCTCCTTTCTTCAGGATCGGGCACACAATGCTGATGTTCCATTCATCGGGCATGCTCTCTTCCGACCATATTCTGCAGATGAGTTGGTGCATGCTCCTTACCAAGTCATCACGGGCTGCTTTGAAGAGTTCGGCAGTGTTGACATCAGTCGCGCGGCTTTGTTGTTTTTTAGCTTAGATATTGCTTTCTTCACTTCTTCAAGGTCGGGTAGACGGAAATCTTGTGCGTCGTCTTCATTGAATTGTTCGTTCTACCTGAAAGCAAAATGCGATTCGTCATCGTCGTTGTACAGTCTGCAGAAGTATCCTCAGCATTGACAAAGAATCCACTACGATATTTCCTTGTTAGTCCTTACAAGCTTCAGTTCGTGCTCGGCAACCTTGAGAAATTCCTTTCACCTCTTGGTAAAACTTGCGAACCTCATTCCTGTTTTTTAGTCTCTCGACTCTCGACATCCTCGACAGATCGCTTTTCATGTGCTCTCTCTTTGTCCTTCATAGAGCTCCCGAGCTGATCTTATCCTCCTGTGCAGCGCTGCTTTGGTGGCCGGGTAAAACCCAGCACATCATAGGCAGCATCCCTAATGACTTCCTGGCAATTCTTCCAATAGTTCTCAATGCTCGATGCTGGCTGTAGCGGACTTCTCATGCGGTTACTTGACACTCGATCGGAAAAGGATAGCCGTCCGTCGTCATACTTTCTTCTAGCACTTCCAGTTTTTGGCTTTGGTCGAGATATCCGCTGCACTACCTTGGCTACAAAGAGGTAATGGTCCGAGTCGATATTAGCCTCTCGGAAGGTTCGGACATCAATAATGCTTGAAGAGTGTGATGCGTCGATCGCAATATGTACATACGTTTTTATTATTGTTAGAAATCAGAAATATATTGTTTTGAAAGGAGAATGGGCAAAAATATATGGGAGCTGGTCCACCTAGTGAACAGAAACCCCACCTATGATAACAACTTAATACTATGGAGTATATCCACATTTGAATATTTTTTTTGTCGAGAACAATATATAAAAACGGGTAAGAGGAAAGTTTTGTTATATAAAGACTAAAGATTGTTATTATTTTTGCATACATGTATAACGCTAGCTGCGTAGTGTGAGAAGTTCGTAATAACTACAGGCTTGGAAGGCTCTCCGATTATAGCTGAGCCTGGTAATGGAGAAACATCGGTTCCATCACGTCGCCTATAGAGCTGGTTTCGGTTTTTGACCTTCAC
>CAKKXW010000001.1:78629841-78647570 GCA_920937365.1 Sphaerophoria rueppellii
CTTAAACATACAAAAAATGCATGTAATATGAAAAATAAATACGTTATATTGTTTCTTTGCACTTTTAACATATAATTGCACTATAATTTACCAATATTTGTATCAAAAATCTAAATAAATCTTAAAAAAAAGTCGTGCGTTTAGTCTCGTATTTGCTGTGGTGGAAGTCTGTCACTTTGGGTTTGTGCATCAGGAAAAAAATTTTGTCACGGCTGAGTGCTCACTCTTTTGTCACCTCTTACACAGGTTCACGGATACGAAAAAAAGAGAGGATTGTGAGAGTTCACCTCAGAAAAATTTTGAGGGTGTTTTCGGCAAGGGAGGAAAAGGTCGCGACTCTAGGTATTATATATTCTCTATGCTGCCGGGCATTAAGAAGCTTACGGTCTTCAAGATATTTCTTAAGCTGATATATTATCAGCGTTTCCATGACCTTAGAAAGAAGGAGAAATGCTCGGACCGAGCCCAGAAAAATAGGATTGATGGAAAAGCTTACGCTAGGGTTTTGCCAGCGATGAAGAACACCTCTTCATAACAATAGCGGGTATAACATCCGGGCCAGCAGATTTGTGTATGTTGAGATTTTTTAGGTCCCTCGCTACAGCACTAATGCGAAAGAAGATTTGCCCCATGGAATCATTTACGCGCTCGAGTATTGGGGGAGACATGACATTCTCGGGCAGCGTTGAATTGGAGGCGAACTGCCCAGCGAAAAAGTTAGCTTTCGCGAGAGAGCATATAACAAGAATGTCATTGGGACAGTATTTTTTGGAGTATTTTTTGTCTTAATTTTGGATCATTTAAAAATTTGGTTCGACAAATATGGGCATTGCAGGCCTTCCTGGCTTGTTTAAACTTGTTCTGGGTTTCCTCAGCTTGGTTGGCTCTAAAACACCGGAACGTTACTTCTTTTTCCGTGATAACTTCTTTACAGCTTGAATCAAACCATGACTTTTCCTTGGGCTTGATGCTTTTAACTCTATTCGTGATAACATTTTTTCATTCCCAAAATAATCATATTAGTAATCATATCTGCGCTGAAGTCTACGTAGCTATCGAGGAAGCATAGTGACCAATTGAAGATACGAAAAAAATTGTTGACACCGTTCCAGTTGGCTTTATTGTATTGCCATACGGTTCTCTTCGGAGCTCCAGACCCATCTTCCGTCACGTCACGCTGTGTTCTTCCAATTATGTCAATGTCGTTTGCGTATCCTAGTAGCTGGACGGACTTTTGAAAGATTATGCCTCTGGTGTTGACGTTGGAGCTTTGCACAATCTTTTCAAGAATGATGTTGAAGAAATCGCATGACAACGGATCACCTTGTCTGAAACCTTTTTTGACATCAAAAGCGTCCGTTAATTTTTTTTCCGACCATGATGGAACAGCGTGAGTTTTCCATTGTCATCTTACACAGACGGACGAGTTTCTCTGGGATGCCAAAACTGGACGTAGCTCTATATAATTGGTCTCTATAGACGCTGTCATACGCGGCCTTGAAATCGATGAAACTGTGATAGGTATCGATTTGATGTTCCTGGCTCTTCTCCAAGATCTGCTAGCATTGACTGCAATTCTACGAAGATGTTCCCTTCTTTATCCTCGCAGACATCGGTTCTTGCTCGATAACCTTGAGCCAGCTGTTTTACCTTCAGGTAGAACCTCTGAACTTCATTCGCAGTTGGCTCTCTCAACACCCTCCATCTGACGCTTTCTCATGCTGCCTCTTTTTTCTTCTGAGAAGCCGATGTTCCTCTCTCCTCTTTTGCTCGTAGAGCCCACGAGCAGCTCTTGTCCTTCTATGCAGCGCCGCTTTGTATGCCTCCTGCTCAGTTGCATGGGCCTGCCTGCATTCTTCGACAAATCAGGGGTTTCGGTTTGCTGGCTGTGTGAAACCCAGCACATTAGAGGCGGCATCTCTAACTGCTTTCTGACAATGTTGCCACTGTCTTCGATATTTGATGTTGGCGGCATACTATTCTTTAAGATGTTACTTGACACTCGGTCAGAGAAGGATATGGTGATTGTAGCCGTCTGTCGTCGAATTTTCTTGCAGAATTGCCTTGTTTTGGCCGTTTTCGGGGTATTCGTAGCACTTCCTTGGCTGCGACGAGGTAGTTGTCCGAGTCGATGCTGGACAAGTGCCTTCCGTCGATCGCAATGTGATCAATCTGGTTGACGGTTGATTGATCAGGAGATCTCCATGTATCTTTATGGATTTTGAGATGTGGAAACCAGGTGCTTACTACCACAATATTTCGCCCCACAGCTTTCCGACTGTCCCACCAAAGATGTCCTCTTTTCCCAGCTTTGCGTTAAAATCGCCGAGGACAATTTTTATGTCATAGCCAGGATATTGCTTATAGTTTTTGTCAAGGAGCTCGTAGAACTCGTGTTGGTGTCGTTCTTTTTCTCTTCTGTGGGGGCATGCGCGCATATTCGGCTAATGTTGCCGGATTTAGCCTTGATTCGGATCCAAATCCGCATCCTTAGAAACGCTGTTGTTGCTCTCGGTAACAATCACCATAGTAAATGTCGCAGTTTCTCATCCCCCTTTTGCCCGGTCCATCCCATCGCATTTCCTGGATAGCGATAATGTCTGCTTTGATGCAGTTGAGGGTCTTCGCTAACTGTTTGGCAGCACGCGGTCTATTAAGGGACCTAACATTCCACGTTCTTATCCGAAATTCGTTGTTGCTCCCAATGATCCCAAAAAAACGTTTTGAATTAACCTCAATCGTAATTCAACTACACTTTTATTCTGAAAACACAACTCATTCTCATTCTGCGACAGAAAAAATACAAAGAAACATTGAAAAGCAATAACTGCTTTTATTATTTATTGATTTTGGCAATTCGCACCTTCAGAAAAACAAAAATACTTGTTCTCTCTGTGTAGATATTTTCTTTACCTCAGTCTTCAGATACAATGTCCAATTTCCATCGTGGTTTTGAATTTGAGTCATCCTTACGCGTTTTAAAGTGATGTCAAGGTTTCTTTGAAACAAATTTGACAGTCAAAAATACCAAAGTCAACTATTACTTTAAACAAATCGACATACGTACCAATAGGTACCGTTCAGTACCTATATTATGATTTGTCACCGTCTATTGAAAGGGAAGTTTAAATAAAGTATTCATACTTATCAATTCAACTCATGTCCAAATTCTGGCACATGCGATATATACTCGTGCGATATTCACTTTTACGTAAGAGTTATTTAAAGTTATTCTTCAAACGATTTGTGCAACTTTTAGACTTGCTTTCATTGGAGATATTCTACGTAAACATTAAAGAAACGCTATTTATGTTTTTGTTTAGAGTGTTGGAAGTTTGAAATCTCGTAAATGATAAAAACTCTATTTAGGAAAACAGATCTGAAGGTCATTTGTAATTAAAAAAGGAAATTGACATTTCAAAATGAATTTTATTTTACTCGCGGAATATACACATTTGTATATGTATGAATGAATATTGTAGTGTCCGTGGCTTAGTGGTTAGGTGCGTTGGCTGTAGACGCACTGCACAGACAGAAAAGTGGACTACTGACAATACTTAAAAACTTGTACAGACGATATACAGACCCGAATGACCTGGAGACTAGGGCACTGAAGTCGTCGATTAAGAACGTCTACACCCTGATCAAGGAAAACTACAGGTTATCTATTAATTTGTACTGGGACAAGAAAATTCAGGCCGTTAATTCTAGCGACCCGAGTATGTTCCCTCAAATTAATAAGATATTTAAGTCCAAGAATCAGAATGACCTTCCGTGTCTTAAGTTCCAGACGACAGTACAGAACACAGACGTACTTCTGACAGCGTAAATTGATCCTGAGGAAGCCGTATTGGATGATGACTTCTCTCTGATTGAAGATCCGCGGGTGAGAGTGGAGATAGTTGGTGCTGCTTTCCAGCAAGTGTGTAAGGTGATTGCTTGCACTCGCCCGAACCACGACCTGAAAAACAGAACTTTACTTCATCACTTCTACCTGAGGAATGATATCCCGTAATGGCGAACCGAGGTTTTGCCCGGTTTGATGACGACTTCTTACCAAACGCTATAATCGCTGATCGAACGGGCCCAAGTCCCTTGTTCATCGAGAAGGTAGAACTCCAGCTCATCTTCGATTCAATAAAGAATTAGAAGTCAGCAGGTGTCGATGGTATACTCTGTTCAACAACGCGCTGTGGTTCATCCTCTCCTGAAAAAGGGAAAGGACAACTCCAATCCGTCAAATCTTCGGTCGATAAGTTTTCTACCAAGCATCAGCAAGGTATTCGAAAAGGTAATCAATAGGGCTCTGAGAGTTTAATGCTTCGAAAACTCAATGCTGTCTTGAATTTTTGAAGCGAGATAAACCCCCCTTGCCACTGTCCATGAGTGGCACTCGCATCAAAGAGACCGAACATCTCGAGATTCTCGGAATGTGCATCACCGACCACCAATAAAAATTTCAAAAACCGTAATTGACTGACTGACTCACTGATTGATCATCAAAATTATGAAGCACTTCTAACAATGTCAGAATCTTGAAATTTGGTACAATGGGAAGTTTTTGGGTGTTTACAAAGGAAAAAATCGAAAATTTATTTTTTTTCATTCAGGGGCGTGGTATCCGCCCACTTTATTTAAATAGTCGTAGGATGTTGAAATTCGGGATTCGAATAGGGTTTGGCATGAATATAAGGATATAAGGAAATAAAGGGTTTTCCAATAAGAGGTGTTATTTTGAACAGCCCGCTATTTCGGTAGCTGTCACTTTTGAAGCTGTCATTTTTTGACATTTGAAGCAGAAACTACACCATTAATAAAAATGAAAGGATACACGCATTAAAATTACTAAAATTCACTGTGAAAATGGTGAAAATTTGGCAGAGACGGTTCGTAAAACTAAAACATTTTTGGGTCGTCGTGAAGCACCTTGTCGGACCGCAATACAGAAATTGTTGGACAAATTCGAGCTGTTCGGACAAGTAATTGATGTGAAGAATGAAACCCATGCACGTCGTGTTGAAGAAAACCGAGGTTTGTCCATTCCTCGTCGTTCTTTGGAATTAGACATTCCACAAACGTCATTACACTGTATTTTGCATAAAGACTTGGGTCTTAAGGCTTATAAAGTTCAGTAAACACAAGAACTCACGCCGGCTGATCATCAACAACGACGTGTCTTTGCTGATTGGGCCCTTGAAATGCATGAATATGATTCGGAATTTCATCGAGAAATCATCTTGACTGAAGAGGCCCATTTCCACCTCGGAGGCTACGTCAACAAGCAAAACTGTCGCATCTGGGGCTCGGAAAACCCAAGAGTTATTGTTGAAAAGCCTCTTTCTTTCGAAAATGAGCATGGAGCAACAGTTACGGTCAATGGATTGCGCTATCGAGAGATGATTAATTATTTTACAACGTTTACTTTCAACAAGACGGCGCTACGTGCCACACAAGCAATGAAACCATCGATCTTTTACGTGAAAAGTTGACCTCAAAGATGGAATTCGTGAGGCTATCGAGGACAGCGAATTTGCGATTTGGTTATGGAAAATTTCATGAAAAGGATATGGTCCTGTAAGCGTGGTCGTGGCGGCCATTTGGCTGATGTTGTGTTCCACTATTAACGGCATAACTTCCTCTTTATAAAGTTGTTGTTGTTATTTTTCATTTACTTACTTACTTATGGTGGCGCGACAGTCCAGGTCGAACCAGGGCCTCAACCAACAAACTTATTCAGCCAGCTCGGTCCCTGGCTTGCTGTCTCCAGTTTCGCACGCCAAGTTGGTTCAGGTCCTCTACCACCTGTGTGCTCTACCTGAGTCGCGGTCTTCCTCTTATGCGACGTCCTTCAGGGTTGGATTCGAAGACTCTTCCAGCCGGAGCATTATTATCCATTCGCTCAACATGAACCAACCTTCTAAGTCGTTGGACCTTAACTTTTCTGGCTAGGTTATTGCCGCTGTACAGCTCGTACAGTTCTTGGTTGAATCTTCGTCTCCATTCTCCATAAATGCCGACAGGACCAAAAATCACTCGAAGAATTTTTCTTTCAAAGCAGCCCAAAGCGTTTTCATCAGATGTTGTCATGGTCCATGTTTCTGCACCATACATGAGGACCAGGCTGATGAGGGTTTTGTAGAGCGTCACTTTAGTTGCTCGGGAGATGACTTTACTACTCAATTGCCTTCTATGGCCAAAGAAGCAGCGATTGGCAAGAGTGATTCATCGTTTGATTTCAGCGCTGGTGTTGTTCTCTGAGTTGATAGCGGATCCCAGTCAGACAAGGTCCTTAACAACCTCGAAGTAAAATCTGTATGTTGACGTTTGCTTCAAGACGTCGATGTTGGTAGTCCTTTCTTGAAGACAGCATTAACTCGATCTTGCCCTCGTTAACCGCTAGACCCATCTTCTTGGCCTCCGTCTCAAGACTCACAAATTCTCCACTGACATCACGCTGTGTTCTTCCAATTATGTCAATGTCGTCTGCGTATCCTAGTACCTGGACGAACGTTTGAAAGATGATGTTGACGTTGGAGCTTTGCACAATCTTTTCAAGAATGATGTTGAAGAAACCTTTTTGACATCAAAAGCGTCCCTTAAGCTTTTTTCCGACCATGATGGAACAGCGTGAGTTTTCCATTGTCATCTTAAACAGACGGATTAGTTTTTCTGGGAAGCCAAAACTAGACATTGCTCTGTATTGCTGATCTCTATAGACGCTGTCATACGCGGCCTTGAAATCGATGAAAAGATGGTAGGTATCGATTTGAAGTTCATGGGTCTTCTTCAAGATCTGCCGTAGGGTGAATATTTGATCGATGTTGGACTTTCCGGGTCTGAAGCTGGACTAATAAGGACCCATCAGGTTGTTGACGAAGAGCTTCAAACGTTCACACAGCACGGCAGACAAGATCTTATAGGCAATGTTAAGGAGAGAGAAAAGGATCTCCTTTTTTGAGGATCGGGCATATGAAGCTGGGGTTCCATTCATCCGGCATGCATTCCTCCGACCAAATTTTGCAGATGAGCTGGTGCATGCTTCTAACCAAATCATCTCCAGCTGCTTTGTACAGTTCGGCGGCAAGCCCGTCTGCTCCAGCGGCCTTGTTCGCCTTAAGTTTAGATATCGCTATCTTCACTTCGTCCATGTCGGGCGGGTGGAATTGTTTCCCTTCTGCACCCAAATTGAATGGTTCTGCATTGCTGACGAATTTTTGCTCGTCATTGCCATTAAACAGCTTGGAAAAGTCGTATTTCCATATCCTTAACACTGGCTGCGGTTCCACTACGATGTTCCCATGATGGTCTCTACAGGCTTCAGTTCGGGGTGTATAAGCCCTGGAGATTTGTTTCACCTTTTTGTAGAACTTTCGAACCTCGTTCCTGTTGTGACGTACCTCTATCTCTTCGATCGCGCGCTTCTCATGCTCCCTCGTTTTTCTTTGAAGTTTATGCTCATCTGTCCTCTTCTGCTCGTAGAGCTCACGACCTTCTTTACAGCGTCGCTTTGTATGCCTCTTGTTAAGCTGCATGTGCTCGCTGGCACTCATCGTCAAACCAGGGGTTTCGTTGTGGTGGCCGTGTAAACCCTAGCACTTCAGAGGCGGTATCTCTGATGGCTGCTTCGCAGTGTTGCCACTGGTTCTCTGAGGAGATTTTCGGAAACACGATCGGAAAAGGATCTAGCAATCTCTTGCGTCGAATTGCCTCCTAGCTTTTTCGCGTGTTGGCCTTGATCGGGATATCCGCATTCGTACCTTGGCTACAACAAGGTAGTGGTCCGAGTCGATGTTGGCACCTCAGAATGTGCGGTCATCTTGCATGCTAGAGAAGTGTCGTGCGTCGATCGCAATATGATCAATCTGGTTGACGGTTGATTGGTCAGAAGATATCCATGTTCCCTTGTGGATATCGAGATGTGGGAATCGCGTACTTGCTACCATAACGTCTCCCTCAGCAGCGAAGTCGATCAGCCTAAATCCGTTATCGGAGGTAGTGTCCTGTAGACTATTTCGTTTGATTATAATGACGAATTTAATGTCGTATCTAGGGCATTGCTCATAGGTCTTGTCGAGGAGCTCGTAGAACCCGTCTTTGGTGTCTTCATCCTTTTCCTCAGTTGGGGCGTGAGCGCAGATGAGGCTGATGCTGGTGAATTCAGCCTTGATACGGATTGTAGTGTATTTTTCATTTGTTTTCATTTATTTTGTTTCTGGTTAGGTTTAAAGGTGTAATTTCGTGCGAACCAGTCGTGCACATTTCTTTAAACTGCATCCTCCAAAAAACCATATCACAATGTTTTAAGCTGAAAAATATTCAAATTTGTCTATTCAATAACATTTGAGTCATTTTTTCTGAAACAAGTCATTTTATTTATTTGATCAACAGCAAAACGGAAAAAAGTGAAATGAGCAATAAAATATATTATTCACGATGAACAACTGCGTTCCGCATATGAAATCTATTTTTATGTTTAAAATTCTGATAATCGATAACTTTAAACATTTACTTTACTAAGTCGATATCGACAGTAAAATGATCTCTCGAATAGTTTTTGAACAAATCCTTTCATGCCAACAATGCATCCAGAATATTGTAAGTTGCTTCCAAGGCTCTTGGCTAAATCATTTCTACTTTGTTCATTCAATTTATTATACTGCATGTTCGCCTTGTCAGAAAACATGCTTCGCAACTGATGAAACCATTCGATCACTTAGCGCCCGCACTCCGAGTACATCACATTTAAGCCAAAAGCTCCCATTATTTTTATGTAGGTACAATTTGAATTTTCTGACTGTAATTATATTTTATTTTAAATCTTCTGTGTACATTAGACCAACCTGTTCCGTGTCGAAAAAATATCAAATTATTGAAGACAGCAATTTTCAAAGTCTATTTTTAACCTGGCAAAGTACAAATGTGTGGCAGACATTGAAATGAAAATAGATGAGTGGAAAAAAATATTCAAAAAAAAAATCTCGATTTTGAACATTTCATTCGAATTGGTTTGAAATAAATGCTAGAATATATTTTTGATGGAATTTGCTTCTGGAAATTATGCAAACTCTAAGAATATCAAATATATTTTAAAAGTATTTTATTCAAAACAACAAAACAATTTATTAAAAGTTTTTTGATGTTAAAAGAAATTTGTATGATTATTATTTTATTTAAGATTTCATGAGAAAAAAGGTTTTGAAACTTGAAGATACATACGTACATATGTATGGACATCAAATGAAAAACTATTGCCAACTTTCATTATAAAAATATGTTTCTTATCCGGCTTACAATTCATGAAGAATCTCAGCCTGAGATATTGCAGCCTTCCATCGTGATCGGTCCCTTGCATGTACTCTCCAATCGCCGAAACTAAGCACTCTGGCATCCGCAGTCACTTGGTCTTTGTATCGTCGTAGGTTCGGTCTTCCTTGCCGTCTCGAACCTGGGGGCTGGGACGAGAAGACTTTCTTGGCTCGATGTGGCCGAGCCAATGTAGTTGTCTATTCTTGGCCTTCTGGACTACATCCACATTTTGGTACAGTTCGTACAGTTATCGGTTGAACCTTCTACTCCAGAAGAATTTTTCTTTCGAAAGTGCCCAGTATCAATTCACCATTTCTATCTATTGTCCAGCACTCGGCGCCGTAGAGTAGGACTGGTAAAATCACAGTTATATATACCAGACACTTTGTCCTTCGAGTGAAGAGCCTTGAACCCAGTTGTTTTGCCAAACCGAAGCAGCAGCGGTTCGCTAGGGTAGTTCTTCTTCGGATCTCCACTAAGGTGTCGTTTTTGGGATTGATGTTTGTTCCAAGGTAGGTGAACTCCTTAACTACCTCGAAATTGCTGCTACCAACAGTGACGTTTGTCCTAGGCGGTGGACAGATGTTGCTTTGTTTGGTGATAGCATGTACATACTTTGTTTTTTCCTCATTCACTTCAAGACCAACGAGTTTCGCCTGTTCTTCAATCGTTGTGAAGGCCTCAAACACAGCTCTCTTGGATCGACCGATGATGTCAATGTCGTCCGCATAGCCTTGGAGCTGGGTGGATTTGTTGAAGATAGTGTTTTCCGTGCTCACACCTGCCTTGCACACTATCTGCTCCAGGACAATGTTGAAGAAGTCACGGTCAACTCAGACAGCGCATCTCCTTGTCTAAACCCTGCGCATGTTTTAAACAACTCGGATGGCCTGTTACCCATTAGCAAACTGCACTGCGTATTGTTTAGTGTCATGCGGCACAGTTGGATCAGTTTGTTCGGGATCACGAATTCAGACATCGCCATCATCAGCTCTTCACGGTGGATGCTATCATAAGCAGCCTTAAAGTCGATGAAAAGATGGTGGGTTTCGACTTGAAATTCGTTGGTTTTTTCCAGGATCTGTGAATATTTGGTCTATCGTTGTTCTGCCTGGCCTAATGCCACACTGGTGCGTGCCGATTATTGTGTTGCAAACCGGTTTAAGACGCTCACACAGTACGTTGGATAGGATTTTGTATGCAACTTTAAGCAGGGATATGCCACGGTAGTTGTTGCATGACATAGGATCGCTTTTTTTGTAGATGGGGCATATGGAGCTTATCGACCAGTCAGTGGGCATGCATTCTTCCTCCCACACTTTGTTGATTTGTTGATGACCTGGTGCATGCGGTTCATCAACACACCGCCTCCATATTTAAAGAGTTCCGCAGGTATGCCATCCGACCTGGCGGACTTGTTATTTTTGAGCTTTTGGATGGCTTTTTATACCTCTTCTGCGCTGAGGGCTGGGACTAGGTCTTCATTGACTGGTCTTGCTTCTCTCTCATCATTAGCTCGCTCGATATTTTGCGCATTCAGCAGCTGTTGGAAGTGCTGCTTGAAAATATCTACTATTCCATGTGCTTCGGTGACTAGGTTTCCTTCACTGTTTCGAAGAGCCTGTGTCCCGGTTCCTAAACCAGAAGCTAATTGCTTCGACCTTTTAAAGAAACGTCGGGTGTTGTTCTTGGGTCGAGACTCTTCTAGATCTTTGAGCTGAGAAACTGCGGATACTGTTTTCTTCCTTCGCAGGGTCTTTTTCTCATTTCTGCTTTTTGTTCGGTACTCTTCTCGTGCTCGTGCTGCTCTTGTTTTCCGTTGCAGCATCTGCAAACGTGCATTTTCCGTCTCTCTTTTCACTAACGAACACTCATCATCAAACCACGGGTTATTTTTCGGGGACGGCTGATAGCCTATAGTGGTCTCGGCTACATTTTTTTATTATTTCGCGATATTGGTTCCACAAGGTGTTGACATCTTTGGTACTTGGGAGGACGGCGGAGAGTCGTTCACTCAGGCGCTCATTGTAGTCTCTGGCATTATCCGGAGTGCCAATCGATGTTGAACTTCTTTTTTGTGGCCGCGAGTGTTTTTTGTTTTCGTTTGATAGTTGAGCTCTTCACTTAGCCACTACCAGCAAGTGGTCAGAGTCGACACTCGACATTTGCTCCTCGGAAAGTGCGCACGTTCAAGATGTTGGATGCGTGCCTTGCGTCAATTAGCACATGGTCGATTTGGTTGGTGTGTAGATCTTTCGTTTTGGAAAGCTAGTGCTACTTAAGACCGTATTACGAGCTGCAGCAAAGTCAATTAGTCGGATACCGTCAACTGTTGTAACTTCGTGGAGGCTGTGCTTTCCAACTAATCCGCCAAAGATGTCTTCCTTCCCGATTTTTGCATTGAAATCTCCGAGTGCGATTTTGACGTCGTACTCTGGACAGGCTCGTTAAAAAAGGGAGCATGAGAAGCGCGCGATCGAGGAGATAGAGGGATGTCACAATAGGAACGGTGTTCGAAAGTTCTACAAAAAAGGTGAAACAAACCTCCAGGCTTATACACTGAACTGAGGCCTGTAGGGAACATCGTAGTGGAACCACAGTCAGTGCTAAGGACATGGAAAGACGACTTTTCCAAGCTGTATTATGGCGATGACGAGCAAAACTACGTCATCAATATAGGACCATTCAATTTGGGTGCTGAAGGCCAACAATTCCACCCACCCGACTTGGACGAAGTGAACATAGCGATATCTAAACTTAAGTCGAACAAAGCCCATGGGGCAGACGGACTAGCCGCCGAACTGTATAAAGCAGCTGGAGATGATTTGGTTAGGAGCATGCACCAGCTCATCTGCAAAATTTGGTCGGAGCAAAGTATGCCCGATGAATGGAACCGCAGCATCATATGTCCGATCCTCAATAAAGGAGATCCCCTGAACTGCATCAACTACAGAGGTATAAGTCTCTTGTCTGCCGTGCTGTGTGAACGTTTGAAGCCCTTCGTCAGAAACAACATAGGTCCTTATCAGTGTGGATTCAGGCCCGGAAAGTCCACCATCGATCAAATATTCACCCTACGGCAGATCTTGGAGAAGACCCAGGAACTTCAAATCGATACCCACCACCTTTTTATCGATTTCTAGACCGCGTATGACAGCGTCTACAGAGACTAATTATGTAGAGCAATGTCTAGTTTTGGCATCTCAGAAAAACTCACGCTGTTCCATCATGGTCGGAAAAAAACTTAACGGACGCTTTTGATGTCAAAAAAGGTTTTAGACAAGGCGATGCGTTCTCATGCGATTACTTCAACATCATTCTTGAAAAGATTGTGCAAAGCTCCAACGTCAACACCAGAGGCACAATCTTTCAAAAGTCCGTCCAGCTACTAGGATACACAAACGACATTGACATAATTGGAAGAATACAGCAAGATGTCAGTGGAGCGTTTGTGAGCCTTGAGACGGAAGACAGGAAGATGGGTCTAGCGGTTAACGAGGGCAAGACGAAGTTAATGCTGTCGACAAGAAAGGAATACCAACATCGACGTCTTGGAGTAAATGCCTACTTGGGATCCGCTATGAACTCAGACAACAAAACCAGCGTTGAAATCAAACGAAGAATCACTCGTGCCAATCGCTGCTTCTTTGGACTCTGAAGGCAATTAAATAGAAAAGTCCGAGCAACTAAAATGATACTCTACAAAACCCTCATCATCCCGGTCCTCATGTATGGTGCAGAGACATGGACTATGACAACATCTGATGAAAACGCTTTGGGCTGCTTTGAGAGAAAAAAATTTCGACGGATTTTTGGTCCCGTATGCGACGATGGCGAATGGAGAAGAAGATTCAACCGAGCACTGTACGAGCTGTACCGAGATGTGGATGTAACCCCGAAAGCCAAGAAAGGACGACTACATTGGTTCGGCCACATCGAGCGAATGGACGACAACGCTGCAGCCATGAAAGTCTTCTCATCACAGCCCCCAGGTTCGACACGGCAAGGAAGACCGAACCTATGGTACAAAGACCAAGTGACTGCGGATTCTAGAGCGCTTGGTTTCGGCGACTGGAGAATGCATGCGAGGGACCGATCACGATGGAAGGCTGCAATATCTCAGGCTGAGATCCTTCATGGATTGTGAACCGGATAAGTAAGTAAGTATGGTAGGAGAAACCGGCAGATTGAATTTGCGATTTAAGGATTGCGTATTCAAGGACGTCAGAATCATTGGGTTTGCGAAAATGAGTGAGAACAGCCAAGATTCATTGTTTAGCGACTTTTCAACTGATGATTGTGCTCTCGTTTGCTCTGCCTGTGGCAGCATATGACTTTTTTTTTTATAATTAGCACACACTCAAGGGCTTTTTATACCCTTATTATGATGCCATAGACACAGTGAGTGCTTTAGGAAAGAAGAGAAGGGGTTGGAGAGGAGGTGCCGGTGTACATTGGTCTTAAATTCTTGAACACTGCAATGGTCGGGAAAGGCAGAGTGTGGAAGAGAGTTCCACATTCGAGTAGTACGGCTAAAAACTGATTCTCTATACTTGAGAGTACGTCCGAAATTGGGCTCGTGTGTAAAATGATGGGCATTCCTGAAAGCGCGGGTATTACGGTTGAATTGTTTAAGGGGTGGAATGCAACTGGCTATTTCTCTAGAGCACTTACCGTAGAAGCAACGATAAAACAGTGAGAGGCACGAAACGACGGTGGTCTAAATGGGTGAATGCTTCAGTGATCTCTCTATCACGAATCATTCTTACTGCTCTTGTTTGTATTCCATCCAAGAGGCTTAAGTAAGTAGCTGGAGCACAAGCCCACAGATGAGAATTGTACTCAAACTTTGGATGGATATAAGTCTTATAGATAATAGCCAGATCAGACGGGGAGATCAATATCGTGCACCGTCTTAAGAAACCCAAACATCTTGCGGCATTTTTGGCGCCATCGCGTATGTGCTCGTTCCACAAAAAAGGTGGTCAATGATGCACATACCGAACATTTCGAGATGTTTGGTTACACTCATGTAAGTATACCACTCCTGGAGGGTATACTCGCTTCAACGATACAAGACAACATTGAGTTTTCTAAGCATTAAACTCTATGCGATTTTTAATTCCCCATTGTACAATGCTGTTTATGTCAGAGTTTAATGAGCTTATCATATTTTGCCAGTTCCAGTTCCACATCCGAAGTGGAGGGATGTGAATCTGAGAACGAATATGAAAAGCTAAAGGTACTATCGTCAGCTAAACAATGAATTGGATTAGAAGTTGCAGACAAGAGATCATTAATGTAAATGAGAAAGAAGGTCGGAGACAAAATGGAGTCCTGGGGGACACCAGCATTTATATCGTGGATTTCAGTTTTGAACCCGTCCAGCAAAACTTGTATTGAACGGTTCGAAAGAAAGTTTCTAATCCAACGAAGAAAGGATTCATCGATACCGAACGCACGCATTTTCGATAAAAGAGCAAGATGCCAGACTTTATCTAATGCCTTTGAAATATCAAGTGCAACAATCTTACTTTCTCCAAAATGATGTAAAGATTTGTTCCACTGTTCGGTGAGATAAACCATCAAATCACCAGTGGACCTGTTGCTGCGAAAGCCGTACTGCCGGTCATTAAGAAGCTTTCGGTCTTCGAGATATTTCTTAAGCTGATTGTTTATCAGCGTTTCCATGACCTTAGAAAGAAGGGACATAAGTGCAATCGGACGATAATTGGAGGGAGAAGAAGATTCGCCTTTTTTTGGAATAGGCTGGGAACGAGAATAGGATAGATGGAAAAGCTTACGCAAGGGTTTTGCCAGCGTGGAAGAACAAATCTTTAGAATAATAGCGGGGATACCATCCGGACCAGCGGATTTATGTATGTTGAGATCCTTCAGGACTCTCGACAACACGAGTGCGAAAGAAGATTTGTCTCATGAAATCATTGGCGCGCTAAAGGACAGGCGGAGTCATGACACTCTTTGGCAGCGAAGAATTGGAGGCGAACTGCCAAGCAATATGTTTAGCTTTCGCGAGAGAGCTAACAACTGGAGTGTCATTGTCAACGAGCGTAGGGACCGAGGAAGAAGAAGAATTTTTCATATTTCTAACAAATTACCAAAAATTCTTTCTGCCTTTGGGACATTGCAGTATTTTTTGCCTTAATTTTTGGTCATGTAAAAATTTGGTCCACCGAATATGGGCATTGCAGGCCTTCCTGGCTTGTTTAAACTTGTTCCGGTTTTCCTCAGTTGGGTTGGCTCTAAAACACCGGAACTTTACTTCTTTTTCCCTGAGAACCTCTTTACAGCTTGAATCAAACCATGACTTTTCCATGGGTTTGATGCGTTTAACCCTATTCGGGATAAAAGTTTTCATTCCCAAAATAATCATATTAGTAATCATATCTGCGCTGGAGTCTACGTCACTATCGAGGAAACATGGTGTTCAGTTAAAGATCCGGAAAAAGTTGTTGAGACCGTCCAGTTGGCTTTCTCGTTTTGCCACACCGTTCTCTTCGGGGCTTTTTCTCTAACTGGATTAGCTTGACACGAGAAATTTGCAGATATGATACTATGGTCTGATCTGCTTAGAGGCGTTAATACACTGATAGTGTATTTATCAGGGTCAGACGTAAGAAACAAGTCAAGAGTATTTTCCGCTTGGCCATTAATGTCCGATATTCGAGTGGGCTCGGTGACAAGCTGAGTAAGGTGGTTAAACTCAGCAAAGATCTCAGCACACATTCCTTCGAGTGTTGTCTGGCCCGAATGGAGAAGCCACGAAGAATTGTGTACATTGAAATCGCCCGTAATAAAATTTCAGTGTGAGGATACAGGGTTACAATTCCTTGGATGGAGTCAGACAGAGCGTCAAATTCACGAGAAGTTGAAGCCCTGTCCAAATTTGGGCTTCGATAAAGAAAACAATAGTGAATGATGTGCTTATTTATGGTGAACTTAAACCACATAAAATTGAAAACAGGGTTGGAGCAGCGTCCATATTGTGGAAGGAATTGGTAAGCGACATCATTCCTAATGTAAACGGCGAGACCATGGTGGATATACCCATGAATGAGAAATTCAGTAGGATCGGAATTCTCACCTACTTGGGTTTCGCTCAGCGTCAATACAGCTGGCCTGTTAGAAACAGTGTGGATTTACGTAGCAAGAAAATTCGTACGTAGCCCACGAACGTTACAATAGTCAACTCTAAAAAGTACTTCAAAGTTCTACATAACTTTAAAAAATAAACAAAGAAAGGGTTTAATGTTTTACTTACACAAATCATATAAGTCTCGTTTGGTCAACATGTTATTTTCTCATTAAATGCCATTATGAGCTCCCTTCTTTACCAAACATGAACGAATATTCATTAATTAATAACCTTCATTTATTGTGTGTTTTTTGTTTTTGTTTTGGTTTACTTTTCAATTAAAGACTACCTGGTACCTATAATGATTCAATTCTAATGTTTGACCTATAATCTCTTAATGTTGACATAAACTCACTTAAACAGTACTCGTGTTCCCTCTGTACACCATCCACCAACTCAGTCTCTTATCGTGCTATTTTCTAAGCCTTATTTCAGCTGCAATGTATCTTAACTTTGCAAGAAAAAAAATGATAATACATACTAAGAAATTCTATAAAGCTGACTACAAATTTCTCTTTCTCTCTCTCTCTTTTCTCTTTAGATTTTCTTGAACCACTAGCACTAGCATCGATCGCCCCCGGTTTGTTGAATATCTCGTCACGCAGCTGTATTCTCGATCACAATTTTCTCGAGATAGTTATTGTTGTCGTTGTTGTCGCCGCCGCTGCGCGTCGTGCTCTCACTGCCGCTGGTTTTTTTTTTCTCTCGCTTCAATTTAACGTACCTATCGCAACGACTCCGCTCCGGTACGTTCGGAGACGGCCAAAGCATTGAATCTTGGCCATTGAACAGTTGTTGTTGATGGTATTTATACTCTGAAAACGTCATCATTTAACATTTTACTTTGCATCGTTTGTCGGTCGATGCTGTTTTCTCAGAGGAAAGTCAAATCCACTGATATTAGTAAAAGAAGAAACAATAAACAGCATCAAGTCCAAGTCTATGTGAGCTTGTTGGAAGCATTTTAAGTTGGCACAACATTAGTTTTGAGTTGGCTACCAACGCGAGCGGGTCTTCTCTAGGCAAACGAGACACGTACATAAAAACAAATCTTAATTTTGTGTTCCTTTTATTTTTTAAATAACAAAGAAGAAAATGATTATAGTCACCTAAACTGAAAGGAGACTCTTTTGTCGTAGCTGGCTGTTTGCTACGTTTCATTTTACAATTTACTACTGCAAAAGTCTCATATTTATGGTAGTTGTTGTTGACAAGTTACCGGTTCTAAGTTACGAAACCGGCAGAGGCTTGCATGGCCTCGCCTCAG
>CAKKXW010000001.1:78648923-78662352 GCA_920937365.1 Sphaerophoria rueppellii
TGGTTTGCGACGAAGAAACCGAAATCTTCCGTTAACTCAACATTTCAGAAGAGGGCTCGTTGATTTCACTATGAGAAGTTTTGGGAGTAGTGGGGCCAGGAGTACATACCACGTCTCCGTACCTGATACTGTTGTAGAGTACTTTTGCTAAACCCTACGAAACTCTCTTTTTAAGAAGCCTTCCGCGTTGGATTCGAAGAGTCAACGAGCTGGAGCATTATTTTCCATTCGCTCAACATGACCCAACCATCTAAGTCGTTGGACCATAACTTTTCTGGCTAGGTCAGTGTCGCTGTACAGCACGTACAGTTCTTTGTTGAATCTTCGTCTACATTAATGCGGACAGGACCAAAAATCACTCGAAGAATTTTTCTCTCAAAGCATCCCAAATCGTTTTCATGAGATGTTGTCATAGTCCATGCCTCTGCACCATACATGAGGACCGGGGTGATGAGGGTTTTGAAGAGTATCACTTTAGTTGCTCGGGAGAAGACTTTACAACTCAATTGCCTTCTAAAGCCAAAGAAGCAGCGTTTGGTAAGAGTGATTCATCGTTTGATTTCAGTGCTGGTGTTGTTCTCTGAGTTGATAACGGATCTCAGGTAGACAAAGTCCTTAACTACCTCGAAGTTAAATCTGTCTTGTTGACGTTTGCTCCAAGACGTCGATGTTGGTAGTCCTTTCTTGTCGACAGCATTAACTTGGTCTTGGCCTCGTTAACCGCTAGACCAATCTTCCTGGCTTTAGTCTCAAGACTCACAAACTCTCCACTGACATCACGCTGTGTTCTTCCAATTATGTCAATTTCGACTGCGTATCCTAGTAGCTAGACGGACTTTTGAAAGATTGTGGCTCTGGTGTTGACGTTGGAGCTTTGCACAATCTTTTCAAGAATGATGTTGAAGAAATCGCATGACAACGCATCGCCTTGTCTAAAACCTTTTTTGACATCAAATGCGTCCGTTAGGTTTTTTCCGACCATAATGGAACAGCGTGAGTTTTTCTGAGATACCTTAACTAGACATTGCTCTATATAATTAGTGTCTGTAGACGCTGTTATACGCGGTCTAGAAATCGATGAAAAGGTGGTGGATATCAATTTGAAGTTCCTGGGTCTTCTCTAAGATCTGCCGTAGGGTGAATATTTGATCGTTGGTGGACTTTCCAGGTCTGAATCCACACTGATAAGGACCTATCTGGTTGTTGACGAAGGGCTACAACGTTCACACAGCACGGCACACAAGATCTTGTAGGCGATGTTAAGGAGACTTATACCTCTGTAGTTGGTGCAGTATGCCCAGTTTTTTTGAGGACTGGGCATACTATGCTCAGGTTCCATTCATCGGACATGCTTTCCTCCTACCAAATTTTGCAGATGAGCTGGTGCATGCTCCTAACCAAATCATCTCCAGCTGCTTAATACAGTTCGACTGCTAGCCCGTCTTCTCCAGCGGCTTTGTTCGACTTTAGTTTAGATATCGCTACCTTCACTTCGTCCATGTCGGGTGGGGTGGGTGGCATTGTTGGCCTTCTGCACCCAAATTGAATTGAATTGCTGACGGAGTTTTGCTCGTCATCACCATTATACAGCTTGGAAAAGCCATACTCATCACTGACTGCGGTTCCACTACGATGTTCCCATGATGGTCTCTACAGGCTTCAGGCTTGTTTTTTGTTTGTTTGTTTGTTTGTTTGTTTTTCTTAGAACTTTCGAACTCCGTTCCTATTGTGGCATCGCTCTATCTCCTCGACGTGCGCTTCTCTTTCATTTTCTACTCGTAGAGTTCACGAGCTGCTGGTGTCCTTATTTGCAGCGCCGCTTTGTGTGCCTCTTGTTTAGCTGCATGTGCTCGCCGGCACTCATGCCACTGGTTCTCTACATTTTGTGCTGGCAGCCTTCCATCGTGATCGGTCCTCGCATGCACTCTCCAGTTACCGAAACCAAGCGCTCTGGCATCCCAGTCACTTTATACTGTAGTTTCGGTCTTATTTGCCGTCCACATCTTGGTACAGCTCGAACAGTTTTCTTCTCCATTCGCCATCGTCGCATACGGGACCGAAAATCCGTCGAAGAATTTTTCTTTTGAAAGTGCCCAGTATCAATTCCCCTTTTCTACTTATCGTTCAGCACTCGGCGCCGCCGTAGAGTAGGACTGGTAAAATCAAAGTTTTATATAGCAGACACTTTGTCTTTCGAGTGAGAAGTTTTGAACCCAGTTGTTTGCCAAACCGAAGCAGCAGCGGTTCGCTAAGGTGTCGTGTGTGGGATTGGTGTTTGTTCCAAGGTAGGTGGACTCTTTAACTACCTCGAAATTGCTGCTACCAACAGTGACGCTTTGTCCTAGGCGTTGGACAGATGTTGCTTTGTTTGTTGATAGCACGTACTTTGTTTTGTCCTCATTCACTTCAAGACGAATGAGCTTCGCCTGTTCTTCAGTCGCTGTGAAGCCCTCAAGCACAGCTCTCTTGGATCGACCGATGATGTCAATGTCGTCCGCATAGCCTTGGAGCCGGGGACAATTTTAACGTCGAAGCTAGGACATCGCTCGTATGTCTTGTCGGGGAGCTCGTAGGATTTGTCTTTGGTGTCATCATCTTTCTCTTCTGTTTGGGCGTGAGCGCATTTAAGGCTTATTTTGCGGAACTTGGCCTTTATGCGGATTGCCGTGAGGCGGTCATGGGCTGCTCTGAAGCTTAGGATATGCTGCCTAAGCCTGCCTAACTCGACAAAGCCACATCCAAACAGACGCTGTTGTTGTTCTCTGTAGCAGTCCTCCTTTTGCCCGGCCCATCCCATCGCAATTCCTGGATGGCGAGCACACTAAACAAAAAACTATTATGTATGTAAAAAAAAGGGAGGTTATCAAAAAAAAAAAAAAAAAAACAATTGGAAATGTCAAATCAATGGTGTCAAACAGCTGTTGTGTGCAGGGTGTGTTTGCGAAGAAATGTCATTAAGAATTGAGGAGGGTTCACAGTAGCACTGATCAGTTATAACAAGATTGGAAACCTACCTACGTTTTACCCTCCTCAAAACTTATTTTTTTTCATACACACATACTCTTGCAGCAAACTTGCTTTTTATTATGTTGGCAATTTTATCATTATTACAATAAAACGCATTCACTTACAGCTAACCTGCTCCATTTGGTTTGTATTACACACATACTCTTACAGCTAACCTGCTCCCTTAGCTTGTAGGCAAATGTCATTTTGACAGCAAGCTTTCCCATCATGTTATAACTGATCAGTGCACAGTAGTTGTAGCCGTCAACACAACGGAAGTCGATAAAAATGTTGTTGAATGTGAACTCCCATAAATGCAGAATCAACAAGTTATAACAAAAGTGATAATTTTTGTGCAAAATGGACTGCAAAAATTTGTCATATAATAACTACTATATGTGGTAATAACGGTAATGACATTCTACTAAACGCTTTGATTCATAAATTAACAGTATAATTTACATACATATTATTGCGCCGAAATAGAAAAGCAAATACAATTTAATTAAGTAAAATTGTAAAAAAAACCGCTATACATATTTGATAGATCTGGGAGAATCTTGTTTTTGTTTTCTATCAACTTCAAATATTTGTACAATCGTTTTCGTTACTGGGAAATCAAACAATTTTGTTGAGATCTTAATTTTCGAATACAAATATTTATTGAAGCCTTAATCTCGGTATCATTTCATATGTCAGCCGTTATCTTTTTGAAAACCAAAATCATATGATTTCTAGGCACTAAATGCCCATTTAGTTTCTATCAAAATAATCAGTAAAGTTTAATGGTACGCGCTTCATTAATTAGTGCGCGTGGCAAAGTGGTTATGTGCGTTGGCTATTACGCAGAACATGTGTACTGCCTTTTGCGAAAAACTAACAAAACTTCCAAGAGCATCAATCTGTCCAAAAACCCCAGTTAAAGAAAGAGCTCCTATGAGAACCGTTTGGCAGTACGAAAAAGCCTACAGGATCTTTAACTAGTCACTGCGCTTCCTCGATAGTGACGTAGATTCCACTGCGGATATACTTACAAGTTTAATTCTTCTGAGAACTTTTATCCCGAAAAGATTCAAAGAGAACGCATGGTTTGATATGAGCTGCAAAGAGGTTGTCATGGTTAAAGAGGTAAGTTTTCGTTGTTACAAAGCCAACCCTACTGAGGAAAACCGGAATAAGTTTAAACAAGCCAGGAAGGCCTGCAATGTCCATATTCGACGGACAAAATGTTTACATGAACAAAAACAAAGACAAAAAATACTGCAATGTCCCAAAGGCAGTAAAAATGTTTGGTCTTTTGTGAAAAACATGAAGAATTCTTCTTCTTCCTCGGTCCCTACGTTCATTAACAATGACACTCCAGTTGTTGGCTCTCTCGCGAAAGCTAACCTTTTCGCTAGGCAGTTCGCCTTCAATTCAACGCTGCCCGAGAGTGGAAAAAATCTTAACACGGTTTTGGAGAAAGTAAGATTATTGGGCTTAATATTTCAAAGGCATTTGATAGAGTTTGGCAACAGGCTCTCTTATCGAAAATGCGTGCTTTCAATATCGACTTATCCCTTCTTCGCTGGATTCGAAATTTTTTTTCGAACCGTTCAATACAAGTTGTACTGGACGGGTTCAAGTCTGAAACCCTCAAAATAAATGCTGGTGTGCCCCAGGGCTCCGTTTCGTCTCCGATCCTCTTTCTAATTTGCAGAAATGATCTCCTGTCTGTAACTTCTAATCCAATTCATTGTTTCTTTGATGATAGTACTCTTAGCTTTTTATATTCGTTCCCAGACCCACATCCCTCCTCTTCGGATGTGGAACTGCAACGACAAAATATGGTACGCTCATTAAACTCCGACTTAAACAGCGTTGTAAGGGGTTTTCCAATAAGAGGTGTTATTTTGATATTCAAAGAAAAATGGCATTTTTTGAGATTAATGATCGGATGTTGCAGTTAATAATGGAACACAACATCAGCCAAATGGCCGCCACGACCACGCTTACAGGACCATATCCTTTTCATGAAATTTTCCATAACCAAATCGCAAAGTGGCTGCCCTATGTCCTCGGTAGACTACGAATTCCATCTTTGAGGTCTTGAATCGATGCTGGGCTGTTGGCGTAGACCTTATCTTTCACGTGGCCCAAAGGAAGAAGTCGCAAGGTGTTAAATCACAAGATCTCGGTGGCCAATTGTGATCACCTCTTCGAGAGATAACACGGCCCGAAAACTTTTCCCGTAAAAGATCGATGGTTTCATTGCTTGTGTGGCACGTAGCGCCGTCTTCTTGAAAGAAAACGTTGTCCAGATCAATACCATCCAATTCCGGCCATAAAAAATCATTAATCATCTCTCCATTGACCGTAACTGTTGTTCAAGCCTAATTTTCAAAAAGTAAGGTCCAATCACCCCGCCGGACCATAAACCGCACCAAACAGTCACGTGTTGAGGATGGAGTGGATTTTCAACAATAACTCTTGGGTTTTTCCGAGCCCCAGATGCGACAGTTTTGCTTTTTGACGTAGCCTCCGAGGCGGAAATGGGCCTCATCGATCAAGATGATTTATCGATGAAATTCCGGATCATTTTCATGCATTTCAAGGACCCAATCAGCAAAGACACGACGTTGTTGCTGATCAGCCGGCTTGAGTTCTTGTGTTAACTGAACTTCATAAGCCTTAAGACCCAAGTCTTTATGCAAAATACGGTGTAATGACGTTTGTGGAATGCCTAACTCCAAAGAACGACGAGGAATGGACAAACCTGGGTTTTGTTCAACTCTTTGGGCTACAACAGCAATATTCTCAGTTGTTCTTGAGCGACGTGCACGGGTTTTATTGTTCACATCACTAGCTTGTCCCAACAGCTTGAATTTGTCCACCAATTTCTGTATTGCGGTCCGACAAGGTGCTTCATGACGATCCAAAAATGTTTTAGTTTTACGAACCGTCTCTGCCAAATTTTCGCCATTTTTATAGTGAATTTTAATAATTTCAATGCGTTGTTGAAGCGTGTATCGTTCCATTTTTATTAAAAGCGTAGTTTCTACTTGTCAAATAACAACAAATGACAGCTACCGAAATAGCGGACTATTCAAAATAACACCTTTTATTGGAAAACCCTTTACAATGGGGAATACAAAATCGCATAGAGTTTAATGCTTCGAAATTTCAATGCTGTCTTGTATCGTTGAAGCAAGATATACCCTCTTTGCCACTGTCCATGAGTGCGCAACTTGCATCAGTGAAACCGAACATCTCCTATGCGATGTTGTCAAAAATGCCGCAAGATGTTTAGGCTTTTTAAGACTATGCAAGAATTTTTCTCCCCTTCTAATCTGGCTACCATCTACAAAACATAAATACGTCTTAAGCTTGAGTACAACTCCCACATTTGGGCTGGTGCTCCAGTGTTGTACTAAAGTCTTTTGGACAGTATACAGAGCAGAGCATTTAAAATGATTGGTGACCATACCATCATTGAGGCATTTACGTCTGTCGAACATCGACTCTTCTACCGTTACTTCAACGGTATATGCTCTATTGAAATAGCCAGTAGCATTGCTCCCCTTGAGATATTCAATGGTAATACCTGCACCTCCAGGAGTGCCCATCAGTTCACCCTCGAGCCCAAGTTCAGACGTACGATCATGTACAGAGAATCGTTCTTTATCCGTACTACGCGAATGTGGAACTCTCTTCCACACTCTGTCTTCCCCAGTCATTGCAATGTGCAGGTATTCAAAACCACAGTTAACCTACACCTCATCCTAAACCATCTCCTTCTCCATCCATCCAATTTTCCCTTATGTCTGCAGTGTGCATAAAAAGGGCATGAAACCCCTTGAGTGCGTGCTTATAATAAAAAAAAAATCAAGCAAAAAGTCATCCGGTTATGTATTTTTTGTAACTTTTAACCTTACTTCATTTCCGTGATTTCTTACATTGTAAGTCCAAACTATAAACACACAATTGATTTTAAATCTTTTTCTGTTTTGCTTTTCCTGAGTTTAAGCTTCTTCATACTAAGCAAATGTGCAATAACAACAAGACCCCGCAAAGCAATCCAAACAAAATTACTTCATACATAATTTGATCGAGTTTCTGGAAGGAAACGCATTGCATATCGATTGGCTTCTGCTTTTCACTTTCCCTTATAATTGTGCAGTTTTAACGCAATATTGCGTTTATTTTCTTTTGTGCATTCGTAACATAAACATAAAATCAAAATTAGGTTAAAAACATAAGGAAACGTTGTTGAACATTTGAATTTACATAATGTGTGGTAGATAAGCATTTTAAGCCTCGGAAATGTTTTTGGAAAAAGGAAACAATTGCAGCAGGAAACATTCGTCATGTTCGTTATTTGAAGCTGTGTCTTGTTTAAATTAGTTTAAGTGCGCTTAAGTGACTTCCGACCTAATGTTCGAACTCTGGTATTGATGAAAAATAAAAATGCTTAATTTTGACAGCATGCGTCAACATAGTTAATGATTGGTAATCGTAGTGTCCGTAGCTTAGTGGTAAGGTGCGTTGGCTGCTATGAAAAATAAAAATGCTTAATTCTGACGGCATGCGTCAACATAGTTAATGATTGGTAATCGTAGTGTCCGTAGCTTAGTGGTAAGGTGCGTTGGCTGATAAGCAGGACGTCGAGTCGTTGGTTCGAGTCCTACTCGTGCCCATAGTTTTTATTTCATCTTTCACAGGCACTGCCTCCTGCGAAGAAGTGACAAAACTTCCAAAAGTATCAATCTGTCATGAAAAAGTGCTTCTCAACTTCAATTCTTCACACGCAACTAGAGAATTGTTGACGAGAGTAAACCTCTTAGGCCTTGGCTCTTTAAGAGCTGTCGCGCCACTCTATTTTATGAAAACAAATTTCGACTTATTTTGTTAACATTATAAAGGGTCCGCCATCCAACTTTTTTTTTATCAACTTGTGCTTATTTCGTGAGTGGTAACACTTATCTCATGTCTGTTTTGACAGTTAATTAGTTTTATCCGTCCGCTGAACTAATATGGTTGTGTATACGCTTGAACAACGCTGGGAAATATTGCGACTTTACTTTGAAAATCACGGTAATGTTTTTTTTTTTTATAATTTGCATCCACTCAAGGAATTTTTATACCCAGTGAGTGCATTAGGAAGAAGAGTGCATTTATACCCAGTGAGTGCATTAGGAAGAAGAGAAGGGGTTGGAAAGGAGGTGTCGGTGTACATTGGTCTTGAATTCTTGAACATTGTAATGATTGGGGAAGACGAAGTGTGGAAGTGAGTTCCACATTCGCGTAGTACGGCTAAAAAATGATTCCATATACTGGAGAGAACGTCCGAAGTTGGGCTCGAGGGAAAACTGATGGGCATTCCTAGAAGCGCGAGTATTACGGTTGAATTGTTTAAGGGGAGGAAAACAACTGGCTATTTCACTAGAGCAATTACCGTAGAAGTAACGATAAAACAAGGAGAGACACGAAACGTTACGACGGTGTTCCAATGAAGTGAATGAATTAGTGATCTCTCTATCACCAATCATTCTCTTTTTTATATTCCATCAAAGAGGGTTAAGTAAGTAGCTGGAGCACCAGCCCAGAGATGTGAATTGCAATCAAGCCTTGGACGGATATAGATTTTATTGATAATAGCCATATAAGACGGGGAGAACAATGTCTTCCGTCTTAAGAAACCCAAACATTTTGCGGCATTTTTGGAGACATCGCGAATGTGCTCTGTCCACAAGAGGTGGTCAGTGATGCACATACCGAGAATCTCGAGATGTTCGGTCTCTTTGATGCAAGTGCCACTCATGGATAGTGGCAAGGGGGTTATATCTCGCTTCAACGATACAAGACAACATTGAGCTTTCGAAGCATTAAACTCAACGCGGGTTTTAATTCCCCATTGAACAACGCTGTTTAAGTCAGAGTTTAATGAGCTTATCATATTTTGCCGTTGCAGTTCCACATGCGAAGAGGAGGGATGTGAGTCTGGAAACGAATATGAAAAGCTAAGAGACTATCGTCAGCGAAACAATATATTGGATTTGGATTAGAAGTTACAGACAAGAGATCATTTCTGCAAATGAGAAAGGGGGTCGGAGACAAAACGGAGCCCTGGGGCACACCAGCATTTATATTGTAGGTTTCAGACTTGAATCTGTCCAATACAACTTCTGTTGAATCATTCGAAAGAAAGTTTCTAATCCAAGGAAGGAGGGACTCATCAATACCGCATTTTCGATGAAAGAGCCAGGTGCCAAACTCTATCAAATGACTCTGAAATATCAAGTGCAGCAATCTTACTTTCTCCAAAACGATGTAAAGATTTGTTCCACTGTTCGGTGAAATAAACCATCAAGTCACCAGTGGACCTGTTGTTGCGAAAGCCGTACTACCGGTCATTAAAAAGTTTTCGGTCTTTGAGATATTTCTTAACCTGATAGTTTATCAGCGTTTCCATTACCTAAGAAAGAAAGCACGTAAGTGTAATCGGGCAATAATTGGAGGGAGAGGAGGATTCGCCTTTTTTTGGAGGAGAGGATGCAGTGTCATTCCATTTAACATATTCTTCAAGAATGGAAATTATTTTCGCTATGGAGTAAAATCTCAGTTTAATTAAAAATCAAAATTTTATTTTATTTTGGAGGGCGGGGTTTCATTGATTGCCTTCTCAAAACAAACATTTACATAACTTATTTGGTTTAAAAGGAATACCACTTTAATTTATTTTCCAATGACCTCCACACAATTAGCAAATAAAACTCAGTTCGATCACCGCAATATCTGTGTGCTTTGAAGCGCGATACTAAATTGATGTGTACACAACGTACATAATTCAATACCGAAAATCTGTTAGTACCTCCACCCAAATTCCATATGAAGCTTTAATTCTTTGAATAAGAATCTGTTAAAAAGTCTTACTTTAAATCGACTAGATACTTAGACTCTCCATTTTGAAGCAATATATATTTTTTTATATATTTTTATTTAAGACAAAATGTCTCATGCAAATCGAGGTTCCTCAGGCAATTGAAATTTTATGCTAGCTACACACCAGGCAACTTTTGGAAAAACTAAGTCAAGTTTCCCTAAAAATTGCCCCGTGTGTAGCTTAGTTGCCTATTGATTTTAAGTTGTGTAGTGGCCCGCTCTCAGCAAAGCTTACATAGTAAACAAACTTACAAAGGTGCAGAGAAATGCTTGCATAGGGATATCAGAGGCAATCAGGTCCTGCCCAACAGATGCACTTAACGTCATCCTGGACCTTCTTCCGATTGACCTCTTTATTAAATATCAGGTGTCCGCAGTATCTTGAGACTCAAAGAAATAGGCTGCTGGAAAATCAGATCCTACGGGCACTGCAACCAAACCAGCGTGATACCATCAGACATCCTATCTACAATCACCGATTACTGCATCCCTATCCTAAACACCTCAAAGATGCTTAGAGTCTTGTTCCCGTCAAGAATCGACTGGGAGCAAGGCGATGTGACGGAAGACTTCGACACATCTATCTTCACGGATGGTTCAAAGTTGGAATGCGGTGTTGGTGCAGGTGTCTACTGTGAATCTCTTAAGATTTCAAAATCCTATAGACTTCCCGATTTCGCCAGTGCATTTCAGGCAGAATTGTTAGCGATAAGGGAAGCTTGTATAGCCCTTAAAAATATCCGACAGAACCAAAATGTAGCTATACTAATAGACATGCAGGTAGCTATTAAAGCCATTGATTCATCTTTATCATCCTCTAAACTGGTCCAGCAATGCAAAGAGGCCCTCAAGGAACTTGATTTGACCGTCACTCTAATCAGGATACCGGAAAGAGCACTCCACTTAGGTTAAGAATTCTTCAACGGTATTGAGGAACTCTCAGCATTCAAGATCAAAGACATGATCTCATCCCTCAATAACACAAACTGGCTTTAGCGCCCCCTTCTAAACTAGATGGCACTATGTGACAATACGCCGTAGTGAAGGGAGATTAATCCTACATTATGTATAGGATTGTACGAAATATACATCCTTCCTAACCCATCCAAATCTTTTTAGAATCTTATGAGGTATGGTATCAAAATGGCGCATTCAGTGCTAATTGTGTCCTACAACGGGTACAGCCATTTTTTCTTTTTTTTTTTTGATTTGCACCCACTCAAGGTATTTTTATACCCTTTTTATGCCAGAGACACAGTGAGTGCATTTGGAAGAAGAGAAGGGGTTGGATAAAAGGTGTGTACATTGGTCTTAAATTCTTGA
This sequence comes from Sphaerophoria rueppellii, assembly GCA_920937365.1. Classification (NCBI taxonomy): domain Eukaryota; kingdom Metazoa; phylum Arthropoda; class Insecta; order Diptera; family Syrphidae; genus Sphaerophoria; species Sphaerophoria rueppellii. Next base: position 78,660,174 of record CAKKXW010000001.1, read on the forward strand.
ATATTGTAATGACTGGGAAAGACAGAGTGTGTAAGAGAGTTCCACATTCGCTAAAAAAATGATTCTCTAAATTTGAGAGTACGTCCGAAGTTGGGCTCGAGAGTGAACTGATGGGCATTCCTAGAAGCGCGAGTATTACGGGCGAATTGTTTGAGGGGAATGCAACGGGCTATTTCACTAGAACAATTACCGTAAAAGTAGCGATAGAACAGGGGGAGACCTGAGTCGCGGTCTTCCTCTTCCTCGACGTCGGTCGTTCCGGGTTGGATTCGAAAACTCTACGAGCCGGAGCTTTGTTTTCCATTCGCTCAACATGACCCAACCATCTAAGTCTTTGGACCTTAACATTTCTGGCTAGGTCAGTGTCGCTGTAGAGTTCGTACAGTTCTTTGTTGAATCTTCGTCTCAATTCTCCATTTAGGCAGAGAGGACAAAAATCACTCGAAGAATTTTTCTCTCAAAGCAGCCCAAAGCAATTTCATCAGATGTTGTCATGGTCCATGTCTCTGCACCATACTTGAGGACCGTGATGGTGAGGGTTTTGTAGAGCGTCACTTTAGTTGCTCAGGAGAGGACTTTACTATTCAATGGCCTTCTAAGTCCAAAGAAGCAGCGATTGACAAGAGTAGTTCTTCGTTTGTTTTCAGCGCTGTTGTTGTTGTCTCAGTTGATAGCGGATCCTAGGTTGACAAAGTCTATAACTACATCGAAGTTAAATCTGTCTATGTTGACGTTTGCTCCAAGACGTTGATGTTGGTAGTCTTTTCTTGTGGACAGCATTAACTTGGTCTTGCCCTCGTTAACCGCTAGACTCATCTTCCTGTCTTCCGTCTCAAGGCTCACAAACGCTCCACTGGCATCACGCTGTGTTCTTCCAATTATGTGAATGTCGTCTGCGTATCCTAGTAGCTGGACGGACTTTTGAAAGATTGTGCCGTTGGTGTTGACGTTGGAGCTTTGCACAATCTTTTCAAGAATGATGTTGAAGAAATCGCATGACAACGCATCGCCTTGTCTAAAACCTTTTTTGACATCAAAAGCGTCCGTTAGATTTTTTCCGACAGTGATGGAACAGCGTGAGTTTTCCATTGTCGTCTTACACACAAGGTCGAGTTTTTCTGGGATGCCAAAACTAGACATTGCTCTATATAGTTGGTCTCTATAGACGCTGTTGTACGCGGCCTTGAAATCGATGAAAAGGTGGAAAAGGTATCGATTTGAAGTTCCTGGGTCTTCTCCAAGATCTGCCGTAGGGTGAACATTTGATCGATGGTGGACTTTCCGGGTCTGAGGCTACACTGACAAGGACCCATCAGGTTGTTGACGAATGGCTTCAAACGTTCACACAGCACGGTAGACAATATCTTATTGGCGATGTTAAGGAGACTTATACCTCTGTAGTTGGTGCAGGTCAGGGGATCTCCTTCTTTGAGGATCGGGCACACGATGCTGAGGTTCTATTCATCGGACATGCTTTCCTCCTACCAAATTTTGCAGATCAGCTGGTGCATGCTTCTAACCGAATCATCTCCATCTGCTTTGTACAGTTCGACGGCTAGCCCGTCTGCTCCAGCGGCTTTGTTCGACTTTAGTTTAGATATCGCTATCTTCACTTCGTCCATGTCGAGTGGGTGGAATTGTTGGCCTTCTGCACCCAAATTGAATTGAATTGCTGGCGGAGTTTAGCTCGTCATCGCCATTATACAGCTTGGAAAAGTCATCGTCAGCATTGACTGCGTTTCCACTACAATGTTCCCATGATGGTCTCTACAGGCTTCAGTTCGGGGTGTATAAGCCCTGAAGGTTTGTTTCACCTTTTTGTAGAACTTTCGAGCCTCGTTCCTGTTGTGAAATCCCTCTAACTCCTCGATCGCACGCTTCTCATGCTCCCTCTTTTTCTTTCTGAGAAGTTTATGCTCCTCTCTCCTTTTCTGCTCATCTTTCAAGATGTTTTTCCACTTTGTTTGGAAGTCCCGAATATGTGGGGCTTGACTTCGGACATCTCTGGTAGTACCCTTGTAACATCACCTTTGCGTCAGTTACGACTGCTACTGAAAAGGTTCGACATATTACCGCTACTGCTCGATTTGAGGCGGTCGTTAAGTTAAGTTAAACCCACGTCTTCCGGTTGTTAAGGTGGGTGAGCTGTACCTGCTTCACTTCTATCGCTATAGATTTG
>CAKKXW010000001.1:78665956-78678014 GCA_920937365.1 Sphaerophoria rueppellii
TGGTTTGGTATTTGTAGTCTCGAGAGAGCTTGGGTGTATTGTAGGCAGCCTGTCACGACTTAAGTTTGTTTAGCTTAGTCGGTTTGTTTGAATTCAGCACTGTCCGACGGATGTTATGTGGGTTCGAGAGAGCTCTGATGTTTATGGTTTGGTGGCTGTTTTGAAGAAAAGTTCTAAAAATAATTGCCAGGCAGACGAATGTGTGTACTTGATATTTGGAGCATAATAAGTCATTTGCTTAAAAATTGTTTTGTTTTTTAAATTAATAAAAAAATGTAAAATTTGTAACCAACTTTGAATTGTAGAGTTCAAAAATTGAGAGTGTGCATACTTTTGCATTATCAAAAGGCCAGGGTATTTTTTTGTTTTTTATAGATCCTAGTATACAGTCCATACTTACTTACTTAAGGTGGCGCTACAGTCCGGGGTGGACTTGGGCCAAAACCAACAAACTTCTCCAGCCAGCTCGGTCCCTAGCTAGCTGTCTCCAGTTTCGCACGTCGAGTTGGTTGGGGTCGTCTTCAACTTGCGTGCGCAACTTGAGCCCTGGTCTTCCACTACTTCCTTCCCTCTGGGGTGGATTCGAGGACTTTACGGGCCGGAGTATTGGTATCCATCCTCTCCACGTGACCAAGTCATCTGAGTCTTTGGTCTTTCACTCTTTTAGCTAGGTCGCACGCCCGTTGCTGTAGAGCCCGTACTGTTCGTTGTTAAATCTTCTCTTCCATTCACCGTTTATACAGACAGGACCATAGATCTTCCATATAACTTTTCTCTCGAACCGGCCTTGAGCGCTCTCATCCGTTTTTGACAGAGTCCATGCTTCTGCACCATATAGCAGGACGGGGATGATGAGGATCTTATAGAGCGTCACCTTATTTGTTCGGGAGAGGGCTTTACTACTCAATTGCGTTCTTAACTCGAAGAATCAGCTACTAGCAATAGTTATTCTTCGTCTGATCTCGGCGCTGTTGTCGTTGTCCGTGTTGATAGCGGAGTCAAGGTATACAAAGTCCCTAACTACCTCGAAATTATATGCGTCTATCGTGACGTTTTGTCCAAGACATCGGTATTGGGTGTCCTTTCTCGATGACAGCATAAACTTTGTTTTGCCCTCATTGAACGCTAAATCCATTTTTCCAGCCTCTGTCTGTATACAGACAAGTGCAAAAGCACTGCTGACATCACGCTGCGTTCTCCCAATGATATCAATGTCATCAGCGTACGTGAGTAGTTGCACAGACTTCTGGAAGATAGTGCCTCTAGTGTTGACGTGGGAGTTCTGCACTATTCGTTCCAACATGATGTTAAAGAAGTCGCATGACAGCGCATCACCTTGTCTCAAGCCTTTTTTGACATCGAAGGTGTCGGTGAGGTTGGGACCGACTTTAATGAGGCGAATGAGTTTTGTAGGAATGCAAAAACTGGACATGGCTTTATACAATTCTTCTCTATAGATTATGTCATATGCGGCCTTAAAATCGATGAAAAGGTGGTGGGTATCTTGCGATTGTAGCCGTGCGACGTCGAATTTTCTTGCAGTGTGATCAATCTGGTTGACGGTTGATTGATCAGGAAATCTCCATGTACCTTTATGGATGTTGAGATGTGGAAACCAGGTGCTTGCTACCACAACATTTCGCCCCGCAAGAAAATCGATTAGTCTGCATTCGTTATCGGGAGTGGTGTCGTGCAGGCTGTGCTTTCCGATTGTTCCACCAAAGATGTCCTCTTTTCCCAGCTTTGCGTTAAAATCGTCGAGGAAAATAATTATTAATGTCATAGCTAGAACGTTTTGTCAAGGAGCTAGTGGAACTCGTCTTTGGTGACGTCATTTTTCTCTTCTGTGGGGGCATGCGCGCATATTAGGCTTATGTTGCCTAATTTAACCTTGATTCGAATCGTCGTGATGCCTTCGCTTACACATTTGAAGCTCAAGACTTTTAGCCTGAGTCTACTTCCCACGACGAACCCGCATCTAAAGAGTCGCTGTTGTTGCTCTCGGTAACAGTCACCATCGTAAATGTCGCAATTTCTCATCCTCCTTTTGCCCCGGTCCATACCATCGTATTTCCTGGATAGGGAAAATGTCTGCTTTGTAGCAGTTGAGGGTATCCGCTAATTGTTCGGCAAGACCGTGTGCTGGAACCTAACATTCCACGTGCATATCCGAAATTCGTTGTCCTTAATACATTTGCTTGGGTCGTCATCAGTGTATCCGTCCGTATCCGAGGCCTGTTGTTGCTTGGAAGCTAAATGTTTTTCTACATAGTCGGGAAGTCACATCGACGTAAAACCCTCAACCTGGAGTACCAGACACTTGATTTGACTCCAATTGCAAGAGCTGGATAAAACGCTCCTTTTACGGCATGGGCTTCAAATAACTCGAACTAGCCTGTAAAGGTGTTCACCAAGTACATAGTTCGGCGTAACTGGAACTGAAGACGCCATCGTTGATTCCAAAAAAGAAATTCATTCGCTGCCGTCCCTCTATTGGAGTGCCTTGGTAAAAACACTCCTTCGTGGGGTAATTAGTAGTAACAGCCTACTCCGCTTCGACCTGTCGACCGTGGGAGGCTCTTTTGCGAAAACAAGTTGATGATGAATCAAAATAGAAAATGAAGATATCATATGAGTTTTTTGGTCAACAGTGGACAATGTCTGCTATGCAAACCCCATAACGGTTTGTGGTGAATTTGTCGTTCTGAGAAAAGTGTTTTGTTTTGACCGAAAAAGAAAACGAAAAAAACATCTTTCAGCTTTTAGTTAAAAATCCTTTGTCTCGCTCTTAAGCACTATCAATCTGGATCTACTGAATTTCACAAAATGGCAACTGCTTCGTTCTCCTCGATTATCGATTCTCATAATTCCGAGTGTCGTAATATTTTTGTAAAAAAAAAGAGATTTCAAAATTGGTAGTATTAAAGTTAATTTTTTTTAGTTTTATTTTTAGTAAAGTCTAAGTTTTGTTTAAACAATAGTTCTTGCCAGTACAAAAGAAAGAATAAGACTGATTTATATCTAAAAAAAAGAACTCTGTGTCGCAAACGTCAAACAGCATCGAAGAGACGATGACGTTTTACTCTTCGAACATGAGTCGATGATGTTTGACGTTTCGAACATTGAGGGGTAGCTTACATTAGAACAACAAAAAAAAAATGTTAATAGTAGAAAAATGAAAAAAAAAAAACAGTATCGATTTTCTGCGTTTTTACAATAGAAAATTGTCTTTATTTGGGTGAACGTTCTGCGTTAAATTATTATGCGGTCAAATGTGTGGCGGTAATGCGAATTCCAGCTACAATTATTTTTTATCACACTAAAACGAATGCGTTCGAACAAATCTGATCACACTTCTATCTTCGGCTAAATGCAATCGAGGTTATAAATTTTAAAAAATGCCAGCTAAAATTAAACAAGAGCGTTGGAACCAGGCAGCAAAAAAAAATAATATGTTCTTATAATTTAAACAAAAACAAATCAATCAGTTGAATGTACAATTGTACAATAGGTTCCATGATCAACTCAACCCAACAACAGATTCGCAAACGGTCAACGGATGACAAAAAATATTCCAATTAAAATAATTCAAACACATCTCAGTTCCTGATGACTTACTATTTTATTATGTATTTGGAATCTCTTAATTGCGTTTCCAGTCCAACATTAAACAGTTTGTTAATTGATTTTCTTCGTACGCATATTCTTGTTTTTGTTTCAAAGTCAAACGGTTTAAGTGTTCTGCAGAAAAACATTGAAAACCTGATCACATTCAATAGAGGCGACTGGGCTAGAAAAATAAAAAAAAAAAACGAAATGTTAAAAAGCCGGTAATACGACCTCGGCATGTCCAATCCAAGCCAGATTACAGCTGTTTCAGGTTTTTAACTGCACTTTTTTTATGCAGTATCAGTGTGCAGATACAAGATGAGTAGAATTAAGTGCATAAGTTAAACTAAACCATCCGTTAAGTGTGTTCTTATCAATATTGTCGATTTCCAAAAAAAGTAAAATCAAATTTCTCCTCTAGTTTCATACAAATTGGGTGAAATTGAATTTAATGGATATGAAAAATGTGTTATCATTCACGATAAAATATGAAATCAAAGAGCCAATGGAGTGGGAGTTGAACAAAAAAGGATTTGATCGTAGGTGTGACGAAAGGATCGCGAGTGGAGGTTGGACAAGGAGAAGAAAAAAAGATGCGACATCTTTTTCTCCTGTTTAGCCGGTACGATAGAACTTTCATCAAATTTCGTAGACCAAAGCTTCAGGACTTCTTCAACATAGTCCTGGATCAGATAGTGCACAGGGCAGGTGTGAGCACGAAAAATATTATCTTCAACAAATCCACCCAGCTCCTAGGCTATGCAGACGACATTGACATCATCGGTCGATCCTTCACAGCGATTGAAGAACAGGTGAAACTCGTTGGTCTTGAAGTGAAGGAGGACAAAACAAAGTACAAGCTATCAACAAACAAAGTAAATTCTGTCCACCGCCTAGGACAAAAGGTTACTGTTGGTAGCAGCAATTTCGAGGTAGTTAAGGAGTTCACCTACCTTGGAAAAAAACATCAATCCCACAAAACACACCTTAGTGGAGATCCGAAGAAGATATACCCAAGCGAACCGCTGCTACTAGGAGCATGCACCAGCTCATCTGCAAAATTTGGTCGGAGGAAAGCATGCGATCAAATATTCACCCTTCGGCAGATCTTGGAGAAGACCCAAGAACTTCAAATCGATACCTACCACCTTTTCATTGATTTCAAGGCCGCGTATGACAGCGTCTGTAGAGACCAATTATATTGAGCAATGCCGTTCAAGATGGAAAGCTGCAATATCTGAGGCTAAGATCCTTCATGGATTGTGAGCCGGATAAGTAAATACATTTAGTATTAAGGATGCTTCTAGTTTAGAGAATACCAAATAAATACGATATTTAATTGAAGACAAGGACCGTTGACCACCTTTTATAAGAGGCTATTGTTTATTTCTGTTAATAAATACAAAATTTGAATTTTCATTATCGTTGTTCTTTTTTTCTGCGTGAAACCGTACAAATACGCGCGATTACGTACACTTTTTTTTCAGCTGTCAGTACAATCGGAAAATGTCGTTTTTTATCACTGGGTATCACAATGGACCCTTGAGGTCTAAGTGAGTCAGTAACATCTAGACAGCCACTCCAACCTAACCTAATCGAACGAAAAAATCATCTTCTTTCTGCATATCTAGATCCCGATTTTTAATTTTCATCATTTTCAATTTAAAGTTCATCCGGTCGACCTATTTTGAATTTATTTTTAAACTTTTAAATTTTTTAGAGAATATTATTTTATTTTATTTTAATTAATTTAAAATCTTATACGAAAAACGAAATTACGTAACATTAGGTACCATTCTTAATGAATGAGTTTCACCTGCTGGCTATCAATGTCGATGGCTTGATCACGATGAATCATGCATCAGCGCAGTTGATTGTTTAAAATTTAAATGAATCAACTTTTACTTGACATTCAAACGCGTTGCCAATTGAATGAACTTTGTTTAAAAAGTTCAGCACCGCAGAGCGCCCACGACTGCAGAGCAACAATGACAAAAACAAAAAAACATAGAATACATGTTGAATTGTGAGTAAGCTGTGCCAAAAATTGCATCAATTCGAAGAATTCAGAAATGGAACATTTATTTCAGGAAAATCGGATAATAATTTTAACATTCGTGCAGAAAAGAAAAGCGGGAAGAAGATCTCTTTTTTTTTTAATATGAAAACTGGCTTTTGTCATTCATGTGAAATATTCCCTTTTTCCCTATTTCTTCAAACTCGCAATTAGTCACGTTCGTTGAGCTTCTGAATAATGAAGAAGACAGTGAAGGAATCTTAAGATCGGATAAGGGATATACTTGATAATACTCCATCACCCAGGACGGGTATCCATTTGTAATAGAACCCTTACCATTCATCTTTCGATTTAATAATTTTTCAAATGTCAAGGAACTTCCACACAGAGGACCATATAGTGGACTATTACTGTAAGTGAGCACACTTAAAAGACAAAAAGTGGTTATTCCAGCTCTTTCGGTCCGGACTCCGGTGTAGAGTAGTTGGACTAGGCTTACTACTTTTTTTTTTGTTCATCTTGTCTTGTTTGAAACTCTTTCATCTTGAATTGGAATTGGAACCCAAACGACGAGAGACAAACAACAAAGAGTGACGTTTGTCAATATCACTTCGGTTCCCCCATGTTTTGGTAGACCTCGTTTTTATGTATATTGTCAGTATAACGGTAAATGTGTGAGATAAAAAAAAAAAAAAAAAAACAGGTTCATTTATATCTGGGTGCATTGTCTTCCAGTTTTCGTCTGCTTGCCGCGTGCCATTGCCATGATGATGATGTGACGACTCTAAAGAGAAGTGCACGATGCACGACAACAACAACGACGACGACGACTCGCAAGTCGAAACTCGTAAGACACAGAAAAATCTCAGAAGACAAACACCCCGTCCTCTCTGTGGAACTGCGGGTACCTATACGTATATGCAATGGATACCAGCTGATTTCATTTTGCACGGGTGTTTTGCAAACAAACTGTGGGACATTTTAGTTTGAAAATAGGATATTTTCTGATGTATTCCAGCACCGATGTGGAACAATACTTCATAGGGAAAGATAAGAATATTGCGGCAAATGCTTTGTATGTGTTCCGGTAAACTTTAAATCTTTATAGATTTCAGAGATTTCTCACCGACATTGCATCCATCTTCGGTAGAAAAATGTCTTTTGTCAAAAATAGGCTTCTTGAGACAGATCACGCATGACTTTTCAAACTGATTTGTCATTTTTATGATCATGGAAAGACAACAAAATCTTCAAACTGTTCATGTGTATTAGAAAAATCAGCATTCTGTGACATTTTTAGAGCCAAAGAACGTTAGGTGCACATAATCAACCTACTGAAACCACAATACCATTCCCACATTCGAGTCGCAGGTCGAAGTGAAAAAGGGAGATCCTATAAACGGCGCCAACTACCGAGAAATCAGTCTACTTAACATCGACTACAAGATCCTCGCTTTCGTCAACAATCTGAATTGGTCTGTATCAATGTGGCTTCAGCCCATGAAAGTCAACCATCGACCAAATTTTCACGTTGCGGCAGATCCTGGAAAAAACCTATGGACTCAAAATCAATACCCACCACCTTTTCATCGATTTTAAGGCCGCGTATGACAGCATCTACAGAGACGAACTGTACAAAGCTATGTCTAGTTTTGGCGTCCCTGCCAATCTCGTTCGCTTGTGCAAAATGACGATGGAGAGCTCACGCTGCTCCATCAAGGTTGGCAACGAGCTTTCGACGTGAAAAAAGGATTCAGACAATATGCACTCTCTTGCGATTTCTTTAACATCGTTCTTGAGAAGATAGTGCAGAACTCCAAAGTCAACACCAGAGGCACTATCTTCCAAAAATCTGTTCAACTTCTCGCGTATGCCGATGATATTGATATTATAGGAAGAACACAGCGTGATGTGATGCCTTTGTGTGAATTGAGACAGAAGCGGCAAAAATGGGTCTAGCGGTAAATGAGGCAAAAACCAAGTATATGCTGTCTTCGAGGAAGGACACCAAACACCGACGGCTCGGACAGAACGTCACAAAAGACGCATACAACTTCGAGACAGTAGAGGAGTTTGTCTACCTAGGGTCCGCTTTAAACGAGGGCAACAACACCAGCGCCGAGATCAGACGAAGAATAACTCTTGCTAATCGCTGTTTCCTTGGGCTAAGAAAGCAATTGAGTGGAAAAGCCCTCTCTCGAGCAACTCAAGTAAAATTGTACAACACACCATCATCCCAGCATCCCATGCTGAATGGTGCGGAAGCATGGACCTTGACAAAATCGAATGAAAGTGCCTTAGGCTGTTTCGAGTGGAAAGTTCTTCTGGTCATCTTTGGCCCCGTGGAAGGGGAATAGCGAAGAAGATATAACAGCGAACTTTACGGGTTGTACAACGACATGGACCTAGCCAGAAGGATCAAGGTCCAGAGACTCAGTTGGCTCGGTCATTTAGAGCGGACGGACATCAATGCTCCGGCCCGGAAAGCCTTCGGCACTATTCTTGAGGGACGTAGGAGGAGAGGAAGACCGCGACTCAGGTGACGCACACAAGTGAAAGAGGACCTCAATCAACTTGGAGTGCAAAACTGGAGACAGATTGACACCGAACTGGCTGGCAGAGACTGTCGATTGAGGCCCAAGTCCGCAACGGACCGTAGCGCCACCTTAAGTAAGTAGGAAAGGTCGAAGTGTAGTTTACGCAAGTGGTTGATAGTAGACCGGTTATATCATCTCCCGCACGTAGCGGTGAGACAATATCAGCTGAAACTGAAAAAGAAAATGATACTCGTAATGAATTAACTAGTGCTTTTAGCTATCATTCTGCTGACTTTTGATTTGAGTTTGCTGACATTCCATACAATTTGCCAACTGGTCATATCCAAAATGCTCTGAACTGCTTTTTTAGAAAAGCTTAACGCATTTACTTCAACTCATTTTAGTTTCTCGTAATCGCTTTGTACCGTGACTTTCCTGGAACTCAATACCTGTGTTTAATTCTAATTTCATCCATGTACGTCCCACTGTACGAATCAACGTGCGAAGAAAAATATAAAATCATATGGTCCACGTTGTGCTGTTAGCTGTTCCTACTTTGTCTGTTTTTAGCTTCTTTGTGAAATCTTACAAGAAAAAAAAAAAAAAACAAAAAACAAGTTATGAGGAAAAGAGGTGTTTCTTTCAATTTAACACAGAGACAAGGAGAGTACAATGATACCTCCTGTGCTCCAGATATTTAATAAAAGATAAATTTGCATTTGAAATCCCAGCAGCCACATAATACATTTTTGTACACAACATTGATATTTTATTTCCGGTTAAAGCTATAAATGCAACATTTGTACTTGTTTTCCAAAGAGCGGGGTTATAACACTCCTTTTGGTTGTGCATTTGACAGAATGTAGAAAGTGGTCGATATGCCACCTTGCGGGATTGTGCACTTAATAAATACTTGTTAGGTTTTTTGTTGCCTTTTGTTAGTGCTGCTTTGCCATTTAAGGAAAAATTAGGTAAACAGAGTGAATGCACAGTTTTCTAAAACGGAAAAATCTGGTGGTGGTGGTCGAGTGGCCTTTTTCAGTTGTTGTAAAATGTGTGTGGGACACAAAACACAAAAAAAAAAAGAGAAAACAAGTTCAAAAGAATTTTTAGAATCTGCGTTTTTGACGATTTGACAATTAAAGCTGGTATTCATCGAACGCTATTAAGATATTAGCTTCCTATTCATCGATGTTTAAAAGTGCTGATTTGGTTCTGACATCCACATCTTGAACCTGTTGAACCTTCTTCTCCAATCGCCATCGTCGCATGCTGGACCGAAAATCCGTCGAAGAATTTTTCGTTCGAAAGTGCCCAGTATCAATTTAACTTTTTTACTTATCGTCCAGCATTCGGCGCCGTAGAGTAGGTACGGTAAAATTCCAGTTTTATATAGCGGACACTTTTCTTTCGAGGGAAGAATTTTGAACCCAGTTGTTTTGCCAAACCGAAGCGCAGCGGTTCGCTAAAGTAATTCTTCTTCGGATCTCATTCACTTCAAGACCAACGAGTTTCACCTGTTCTTCAATCGCTGTGAAGGCCTCAAGCACAGCTCTTTTGGATCGACCGATGATGTCAATGTCGACTGCATAGCCTAGGAAATGGGTGGATTTGTTGAAGATAGTGTTTTTCGTGCTCACACCTGCCTTGCGCACTATCTGCTCCAGGGCTATGTTGAAGAAGTCAAGGCAAGTCTCCTTGTCTAAGCCCTGCGCATGTTTGAAACAACTCGGATGAGCTGTTAACCATTTACACACTGCACTGCGTATTGTTAACCGTCATGTGGCACAGCTGGATCAATTTGTTCGGGATCCCGAATTCAGACATCGCCATCATAAGCTCTTGGCGGTGGATGTTGACATCTGTGGTATTTGGGAGGACGGCGGAGAGTATCTCACTCAAGCGCTCAATGTAGTCTCTGGCATTATCCGGAGTGCCAAGGCAACCGATTTTGAACTTCTTTCTTGTGGCCGCACGTGTTTTTTTGTCGTTTGATAGTCGAGCTCTAAACTAAGCCACTACCAGAAAGTGGTCAGAGTCGACATTTCAAGAAGTTTGATGCCGATTGTGCCGATTAGCAAATCGTCGATTTGGTTGGTGGTTCGACCAGCCGGAGATCGCCAGGTTGCTGTGTAGATCTTTCGTTTTGGAAATCTAGTGCTACTTATCACCGTATTACGAGCTGCAGCAAAATCAATTAGTCAGAAGCCGTTATCTGTTTTAGCTTTGTGGAGGTTGTGGTTTCCAACTAATCCGCCAAAGATGTCTTTCTTTCCGATTTTTGCATTGAAATCTCCGAGTACGATTTTGACTTTGTACTCTGGACAGGTTCCGTAGGCTCTATCCAGGAGGTCGTACAAATCCTCCTTGTTTGGCTACTCGGCATTGTCGGTAGGAACGAATATACATACATATTGCACTGATGTTCTGTAGTGTGGCCTTGATGCGGATTACAGCCAGGCGATCATCAATTGGTTTGAAATCCATGACTTTCGATCGAAGCATTCTATGATGACAGCTGTAATAATCCTTCGTATTTCCTGGATCGCAGTAATGTCTGCCTTATACTGCGTGAGGACAGATTCAAGTTCTTGAGTTGCACCTGAAGTGGGAAGTGTTCTTACATTCCAGGAACAAACTCTCAATGCATAGTCCGTTGTCATTCCGGGTCTGGTTATCATAAGAGGGGGGTCATTATCCGAGGCTAATCTCTCTCATAGCTTCTTAGTTTTAGCACTAAGCCCCCTCGCACTAATCTCCAAATTTGTAGGGCCGTTGGTTAAGTGCTGTTTCTCCGTTTTGCACTCGCGCTTTCAAGTTTCGCAAGTTATATTAAGTGATATAACCAGTTTTTTTAACCAGTACCCGGTGGTTGCCACTTGGAGGTAAAGTAAGCACTTGGTGGGTTTGAAAAGATACAGCATATGCCCCCAGATCCTACAAAACCCAACCACCATTGTTAATAGTATTAATTTGTATCCTCGTTGAATACCTCTAAAATTTGCTTTCAAAAGAGAACCGGCATTTTGGCCTAGGAACCAATAACGACATGATATATATCAATGGAAAGGTTTCTTTGTCTACTTTAACATTTACTATGGCAGTAAGTCACAAATCGCTGTGTGGAAAAAGTTATTGCACAATAAAGTGATTCACAAGCAATAAGTGTTTTCTTGTTTTCATCTTGACCTTGGAACCAATAACGACATCATTCTTCAATTCAATTGGAAGGGTTTTTTTTTTTGTGTTGTTTATCTTTCGTTTTGACAAGATGTCCCAAATTATCGTGGGGAAAAAGTTATTGGACAATTAAGTCATTCACAAAAAAAAAAGTGTTTTCTTGTTTTCACCATAATAAAAAAGCTTTACAAAGAAAAGAGAACAAAACTTCTTTTAAATCTAAGTGCTATAACTTTTTCCCCACAGTGATTTAGGACTTCTTGCCAAAAGAACAGTTAAAGTACACAAAAAAACCTTACAATTGATATACATCATGTCGTTATTGGTTCCTAGGCCAGCTTCCTTATATTTTTGCCGGTTTTCCTTTAGGAGTTTTATTTAAATGTATCTAAAGTACTACGTAAAACAACAAACCAAATTGAAGTAGAAAACTAGTTTGAAAGTATCAATTACATTCAAACATGCAGTCTATTTGCGTCCATAAATTTGCAAGACCTCAAAAGCAAAACTAAAAATATGTATCTTCGTTGACGTACAAAGTAAAGAAACAACATTCAAGAAGCGTAACTCCCACACTCTCTTTTTTGTTGTTAGGGGTCGGCTACAGTTCATCACAAAACAGTTCATCACACTACATTTCATCTCTCGACATTTCATCACACGACATCTCATCACAACATACAGCTCATCACACGACATCTCATCACAAAAGTTC
>CAKKXW010000001.1:78678514-78801588 GCA_920937365.1 Sphaerophoria rueppellii
AAACGGTTCGCGGACCGATTCAAGTGAAGAAATAAATTGGGCTTCCTCCAAGGGTCCTACCTATCCAGAGCTCTTTATAGGCGTATAACTGCTGGGAGGGGAACGAAAGGGGTAATTTCCCCTGAGACTACTTCGGTACAAATTCCCGGGCTTCGTTCCCGAAAGAGGCTACAAAAATGGTAAAGGGTCGATGTTTTACTTCGTTTTCGACAACGTAATAGTAAGAAAGTGATTAAAAACGACCAATCGTTAACCAAAATACTTATGCCTATGAATAAATTATACCTACAAAGAAATTTATAACAAAATAAACATGCAAGAAGAAAAAATAAGAATAATAAAAAAAACAAATTTAAAGAATCTAATGTAATAATAAAGATACAAAAAAAAATATCACGCCCGAGCAAACACAAAATGACGTCACAGTGCTGGTCGATAACTTCCTTCGTCCGGGGCCGGATCAGCCACCAGCTCGACCGGGGTTACTAATGGTCCCCAATTGGCGCTTTCCGCTCGTATCTGATTGACTTCTTGGTTCACTCTCATGTATCTCCACAGTAAAGTTATGGGGGTGAACCCTTCGAAGGCGAGCGGCGCGCGTGGCGTTACGACGACGTCGGCGTGCCAATCTTATTAGGGTCAATTTATGGGACCCAAAGTAGATTTCACCATAAAGAATAAAAAAAAACGGTTACTTGGGTAGCCCGGGTTAGTCACGGGCTCTTTCCTATTATGAGGCAAATATCGGGCCCGACGTCAGTGGCCGCTAAATTCTCGGAATTCCTGAATCCCGGGTTCACCCTTTAATTCGTTAAAAAAAAACAATTTAAACTCCCACGCACTACCAGAAATCGGCTGCTAAGCTTACCCCTTTTATGCAACAAAAAGTATCTTTCGTACCGTGCACTAACTGTCACACATGCAATTTCAATTCACTTAACTATATATTAATTATATGTTCAAACACTTTGACTTTAAGTCCAAAGAGGTTAGTTGACACTCTTACTATTCACTGGTTGGACTTGCATTGAATGCTTCGTTCGCTTTTGGAATACCGTGGACCCTGATCTTTTGCCAATCCAACATACGGTATTACCGCCTCATCCCAAAAACCCGCTGTTGGGCGATTTAAAAACGTTCACTGCTAGGTTCAACAACCGCTTAGCCTTGAACGAAAATGCATTTACAATGCAATGACAACAAAAAATATACCTGTTGCACTTGAGTGACTTACAGTTAAACTCCCAGACGAAGTTTCCACTCACATTCCATTTTCACTCGAGCTTCCTTTTTCCACTCATGTTTCCCCGTCCTATTTAGAACTTAATTTTTCTATTAAAACCTGAGTGTCGATTCTTCTCTTTTCTCCCATATTTCCCTTTTACTCCTAGTTGCCTTATCTCTTTCTTTTTTTCACCTTACCTCTGTCTAGCAACCCGCCGAGAAAGAGACGGAGGTCTTTTCGACAATTCCTACCTATCGTGCCGTTTCCTTCTCGAATTGTCAAACTTTTCTTGTTCGATTCCAATTTTATTGTAACAAAACCAACCCGTTCGGAAAACAAATTTTAACTTTACCTGACCCATTATTACTTGCCTCAGGGAGCCGCAACAAAACTCCGCGTTTGTAGCGAGTATGCGAGAAAAAAAAGTTAACGAATAATACTTGAGACAGACGCGGAGGCAGGCTTAATGAGGAAATATGAAACACCAAAAATATTGGCATCAAACGTGGTGAGAACCCACCATAACAAGCCGGGCCTAGGCAACCATTTGCCCATCGAAGGATTCGCCTTAAAAAAAAAGGAAATATTTTTGAGGTGGAATGTTGGCGGAATATGAGTTTGTGCCGGGACCGCTTCCACCAACCAGAGGTATATATCCCGTGTATTTAATACGTGAATTTTGTCAAACAACAACAATAATCGTATTGCTGTATCAAAGGGATCAATTAACTTGGGATTAATAGCAAAAGCAGGTAACTTGTTCTTGTCAGCGTATCTGATTCCATGGTAGCCGCTTAATTGTCATAGGGTGGAGATTCCGGGTTGTATTACCGGACCTCCCGGCAAATGAAACATGCATACATTCCGAGTTATATGGCTGGTCATAGAGAGAATAAATAATTACACAGAAACAAGGATAAATAAACAAATAAATAAATAAGGAACGCCACAAGATGTTGAGGTTTAAACATCTACGATTATCACAGGCTGGTTTCAATAATTACTTTACAAATAAATAATTCAGTCTTTGGGATTACAAACATTGATATCACAGTTAGAATTTGAGTTTGTTCATTAAGGCCCAATCCAATCGCTAATGCGTGGGAAGCAAGCCGCGAAAATCAAGTTTCGGTTGGAACTTCTCCCGGTATCTCGACTAAATTACTTTATTGCATGTTCCTGCTTCAGGTTATTTTCCTGTTCGTGTATCGTATTAGCACTCGGAGAAAGATTTGTGTTTCGTTCAGACTTTTTCGTATTAACTTGTGGATGTGTTCGGATTTGGCTTTTCCCTTACTACTGTTTTATGTCCTTGGCGTGGAAGACGCCAATCTTCTTTCCAGCCAGGTTCTCTAACTCATACATTTTGTTCCCTACAGGCTGGATGATCCGACATTTCACAAACTTTGGGCATAATTTGGCCGAAAGGCGCTTTGAAGAGTCACTCAAGATAAAATTTCTCTTATACACCTCCTGACCCGGTAGGAACTGCACGTGCTTGGATCGGGTGTTATAGAGTCTCGCACTCTTTTCTTGGGCTTTTTGAATTGAGTCTTTAAGCTTTGACCTGAGCAGTTGTAAGCGATTTTGAGTGGAGAGCGTCACCACTTCACCGTCCTCCAAAGTATTTAACCTCCTTGCCAATTCATACGCCGAGCCATGGGTCATCATGTTTACTCCGAAGAGAGCAAAATAGGGAGTCACACCTAAGGCTGAGTGGACGGAACTGCGCAAAGCCGCCGCAATATCACTAAGGTGGGCGTCCCAGTCCCGTTGATCATCTTTCAGGTACGACCTGACTGCTGCGAGGAGAGTTCGATTAACCCGTTCGGAGGCGTTGGATTGTGGCGAGTAGTTTGCCGTCCTAAAATGTCTTATGCCAAAGTTCTGTAGGAAGTTTTGGAATTCTTTAGAAGTGAACTGTTTTCCATTATCCGAATGGATGATTTGCGGCACTCCGAATGTGTTGAAGAGTTCTTCCCTCAGGTACTTAATGATGCTGCTTGAGTTAGCGGCTCTTAGAGCTTTTAGAAAGACAAATTTCGAAACATGGTCGAGAACAACAAACACAAACACATTACCGTTTTTAGAACGGGGGTAGGGGCCTATAAAATCTATGTAGAGCTTTTGAAAAGGACGCTCTACCGAAAAGTTATTGTCAATCGGTGGCCTTGAGATTTGATTTGAGGATTTTGACTGCTTACAAATATTACAATTCACTACAAAGTTTCGGACATGTACAGTCATATTCGGCCAGTAGTAGTATTGCCGTAGCCGATACAAGGTTTTCGAGATTCCCCCGTGAGCTGAATTAGGGGGATCGTGTGCCTTAGCAATAAGATCTTGAGTTAAGCCTGAGGGAACCCACAAGCACCACGAGTGCTCTACTGATATGCCAACGGATTCGTTCGGTATAAGGGCGCGCTTGTAAACATAATTATCTACGATCTTTAAATCGGGTAGATCCTTCTGATTTTTTTGGATGGTGCTAAGAAGATCTCTGTACTCCTTCGACTCGAACTCTTCTGAATCCAAATCAATGAGCTGTGCCGGCCAGGACAGAGTCAGAGCATCTAGGTGTGACCTAGAAAGAGTGTCGGGAACAACGTTCAGCGAGCCCTTTCGATGCTCTATGTCGAAGGAATACGATTGAAGGTCCAAACTCCATCTAGCGAGACGTCCGCTCAAGTCCTTCATGGACATCAGCCATTTGAGGCTTGAATGGTCCGTGATGACCGTGAACTCCATTCCTTCGACATAGGGTCTGAACTTTTTGACTGCCATTACTGCAGCCATACACTCTTTCTCGGTCACGCTATAGTTCCTCTGACTCGAATTTAATTTTTGCGAAAAATAAGCTATGGGCAATTCTTGGTCGTCCTCATGCTTCTGAAAAAGCACCGCTCCTATGCCAGAGTCAGATGCGTCGCATTGGATGAAAAAGCGCTTCGAAAATATGGGACGAACTAACACCGGTGCCGAAGTTAAGGCGCGTTTCAACTCCTCGAACGCGATTTCGGCTTGCTGCGTGAAAACGAATTTTGTGTTCTTCTTCCTCAGCGTGTCCGTAAGGGGGGCGGCCAAATCTGAAAAATTCTTAATAAACCTTCTATACCATCCTGCAAGACCAAGTAGCCTCCTGACTTGCCTAGGGTTTTTAGGCTTGGGAAAGTTGACGACCGCATCCACTTTTTCTGGATCGGTCTTCAAAATCCCACCACCAACGATGAAACCCAAATATTTGAGCTCTCTAAAGCAAAATTTGGATTTCTTAACGTTGATGGTGAGATTGGCTCTCCTCAGACAGTCTGCCACTTCACCAAGCAAGATGATATGTGTCTCGAAGTCGGGGGAGACCACCAGCAGATCATCCAGATATACGAACACACGCTCCCGGAGGCGGGCAGGAATCACCTTATCCATTAGACGGCATAACCTCTGGGCCGCATTACACAGCCCAAAAGGCATGACCGTAAACTGGTATAAGGGTCTTCCTGGCACCACAAAAGCCGTCTTCTCTCTACTCCGTTCCTCCAACGGTATCTGCCAAAATGCTTCCTTAAGGTCCACGCTACTAATGTAGAACGTGTCCGATAGCCGGCTGAGAAGCCCCTCGATATGAGGGAGTGGATAGGCATCCTTTTTGGTCACCGCGTTGACTTTTCTCGAATCCAGGCAAAAACGGTACTTCACTGTGTCGTTTGGGCCTGGTTTCTTGATTAGGACAACCGGAGAACACCACGGGCTCTCACTCTCCTCTATAACGCCGAGGCTCAACATCCGGTCTATCTCTTGGTACAAGTTGGCTTGCACCGCTGGAGAAACGGGATAGTGTCTCTGTTTCACCGGGGTCGCATCTCCGGTATCTATAACATGCTCCGCTAATGTCGTCTTCCCCAACCCGTGACGGTCGTAATCTAAGAACCTTCGCTTCACCGCCTCCAATTCGGACAGCTGCTTCGAAGTCAGATCATGAACTTTCCGCACATCATCATCTTTCTCTCTTACCGGCGAGTGTTTTAATGGCATATCCTGCACTTGAGTTTCAAACTTTCTCAATAACGAGCGGGTAATTATACTTTTTCCTAATCCAACTCTCGCTGCCCTAACTTTTTTCTCCTGTTCTTCTAGGTTGAAATAGCTCATGGATCTATCACTTTTCGGTTCTTCCTTGTTTCCGAGTTAATCGGTTTTTATACTAATAAGAACTTTGTTACTTACTCCTCCAATAATTAAGCAAATTAATTTCCGACTTCAACTTAATTAACTTAAAAAAACTATTGACTTAACCTAGTAAAGTGTTCTCTACTCAAAATACAGATTCGAATGCAACTTAACTATTTGGGTTCTGACAAGTACGCAACAGTTTCTATCTGAATAATCGATTTATTAACCTGTGGCCTGGCAATTCTAAATCTGCTGATTTATGTTTAATTTATTTTTTTTGTATTGTTGGTGCGGGGGTGATTAGGGTGGCTGTTTCGGCTAAGTGACATCTTCTTGACATATTCTTTACGCTGTTTCTTTTTACTTTTTATTGAGGTGTAGCAAACATAACACATAAAACAATATTGACAACACGGCAACACAATGTTCAATAAGTGCATCATCGGAACGGGTCCTTCTCGTCGCTGTTGGCAAGCTTGCTTACGAGCTATCTTTACCACGACTTACGATCCGTTCCCGCCCCGATGAAGAACTCCATCGAACCAGAGAACAATTTATATCGCTGTCCTAATCGAGACCGAGAACCCTGTCGCGGTTCAATAAGACGTATTTCATCCTAATATCGAAGACCTACAGGACCCCCGGCGTCGACCTTGACAGCGAAGGGGGACAACACGAATAATGTTCTGAGTGTGTCCCATTTCAATGTTGAGGCTTGTCGTCGCGGTTAATCAGACGTTCTCAAGAGCTATCCTGCTTAAGACATACGGTTCGCCTCCGCACTGAAATGAACACCCTCACAACATAACGGGCGGACTAGGACAACACGAATGGGCGCCATTTGAAACGAGGCAAACGGGGTAAGGAGGAGGAAGGAAGCGGGACCGGGAACCTGGCGGACCAGGGGGATTGGGAATCAGTGTCCTTCTTGGGAGAAGTGGCACGCTTGTAGTGCACGGCTGCGCTCGTCGGATTGGGGGGGATCTTTCTCCCGCGATAGGACCTCACCTGTTTCAAAAAAAACATGAATCGTGCCACGAGATAGGACCTCGCCACCACTCTCGGTTTGCTACATCTCAAGCGCTACGGGTGATGTTGCAGCGCTCTCTGTTACCCACCCATCCTGGAATTCGTTTCGGGCTTAGGAATTCCCCACTAAATACCGTCTTTTTTTATGTTACTGCATCCTTGCCGATACTCACCACCCTATTGCACCCCCTCTAAATGAGCCTTAACAATCCATTGTTGCCGGTCTCCGACTAACGATATAAATGAAAACACTCACGATTTCCATAATGGGGCGTGATTTACAAAAAAGTTTATTATTAGCAAACAAAAAATTATTAACCCTACTAATTGTTTACACCAAATGAAAATGTTTCCTAACTTAAATCCTAACTGATTAAATTTGCATAAATTTAAACAAAATGATAACGATTACAAAAAAAAAGGAACACCGACTGACCAAATTCGCGCATCCTTATGGGAGCGACCCGACAATTCTCTTGGGGCAGATCCAGCCCTGTTTTTGCCTATAGGCGCGGTTAAAACGGTTCGCGGACCGATTCAAGTGAAGAAATAAATTGGGCTTCCTCCAAGGGTCCTACCTATCCAGAGCTCTTTATAGGCGTATAACTGCTGGGAGGGGAACGAAAGGGGTAATTTCCCCTGAGACTACTTCGGTACAAATTCCCGGGCTTCGTTCCCGAAAGAGGCTACAAAAATGGTAAAGGGTCGATGTTTTACTTCGTTTTCGACAACGTAATAGTAAGAAAGTGATTAAAAACGACCAATCGTTAACCAAAATACTTATGCCTATGAATAAATTATACCTACAAAGAAATTTATAACAAAATAAACATGCAAGAAGAAAAAATAAGAATAATAAAAAAAACAAATTTAAAGAATACTAATGTAATAATAAAGATACAAAAAAAAAATATCACGCCCGAGCAAACACAAAATGACGTCACAGTGCTGGTCGATAACTTCCTTCGTCCGGGGCCGGATCAGCCACCAGCTCGACCGGGGTTACTAATGGTCCCCAATTGGCGCTTTCCGCTCGTATCTGATTGACTTCTTGGTTCACTCTCATGTATCTCCACAGTAAAGTTATGGGGGTGAACCCTTCGAAGGCGAGCGGCGCGCGTGGCGTTACGACGACGTCGGCGTGCCAATCTTATTAGGGTCAATTTATGGGACCCAAAGTAGATTTCACCATAAAGAATAAAAAAAAACGGTTACTTGGGTAGCCCGGGTTAGTCACGGGCTCTTTCCTATTATGAGGCAAATATCGGGCCCGACGTCAGTGGCCGCTAAATTCTCGGAATTCCTGAATCCCGGGTTCACCCTTTAATTCGTTAAAAAAAAAACAATTTAAACTCCCACGCACTACCAGAAATCGGCTGCTAAGCTTACCCCTTTTATGCAACAAAAAGTATCTTTCGTACCGTGCACTAACTGTCACACATGCAATTTCAATTCACTTAACTATATATTAATTATATGTTCAAACACTTTGACTTTAAGTCCAAAGAGGTTAGTTGACACTCTTACTATTCACTGGTTGGACTTGCATTGAATGCTTCGTTCGCTTTTGGAATACCGTGGACCCTGATCTTTTGCCAATCCAACATACGGTATTACCGCCTCATCCCAAAAACCCGCTGTTGGGCGATTTAAAAACGTTCACTGCTAGGTTCAACAACCGCTTAGCCTTGAACGAAAATGCATTTACAATGCAATGACAACAAAAAATATACCTGTTGCACTTGAGTGACTTACAGTTAAACTCCCAGACGAAGTTTCCACTCACATTCCATTTTCACTCGAGCTTCCTTTTTCCACTCATGTTTCCCCGTCCTATTTAGAACTTAATTTTTCTATTAAAACCTGAGTGTCGATTCTTCTCTTTTCTCCCATATTTCCCTTTTACTCCTAGTTGCCTTATCTCTTTCTTTTTTTCACCTTACCTCTGTCTAGCAACCCGCCGAGAAAGAGACGGAGGTCTTTTCGACAATTCCTACCTATCGTGCCGTTTCCTTCTCGAATTGTCAAACTTTTCTTGTTCGATTCCAATTTTATTGTAACAAAACCAACCCGTTCGGAAAACAAATTTTAACTTTACCTGACCCATTATTATTTGCCTCAGGGAGCCGCAACAAAGCCTAAGGCAAATTCATCTGATTTTCTCAAGGTCCATGCTTCTGCACCATACGGCAGGACTGGGATGATTAGGGTGTTGTACAATTTTACCTCGAGAGAGGGCTTTTCCACTCAATTGCTTTCTTAGCCCAAAGATAAAGCGATTAGCAAGAGTTATTCTTCGTCTGATTTCGGTGCTGGTGTTATTGCCCGTGTTTATAGCGGAGCCTAGGTAGACAAACTCCTCTACAACCTTCAACTTGTAGGCGTCAATTGTGACGTTCTGTTCTAGCTGTCGGTGTTGGTTGTCCTTCCTCGAAGACAGCATATACTTCGTTTTTCCCTCATTTATCGCTAAAACCCATTTTGCCGCTTTTGTCCCAATTCTCACAAGGGCGCCATTGACATCACGCTGTGTTCTTCCCATTATATCAATATCATCGGCGTATGCGAGAAGTTGAACAGATTTTTGGAAGATAGTGCCTCTGGTGTTGACGGTGAAGTTCTGCACTATCTTCTCAAAAACGATGTTAAAGAAATCAAACGTCAGTGCATCGCCTTGTATGATTCCTTTTATGATGTCGAAAGATTCCGTAAGCTCGTTGCCAACCTTGATGGAGCAGCGTGAGTTCTCCATCGTCATTTTGCACAAGCGAACGAGCTTGGCAGGGATGCAAAACTAGACACAATTTATACAGTTCATCTCTGTAGATGCTGTTTACTGCTTTATCGATGTTGTTGAAAATATAAGAAGGGGAATAGATAGAAACAAAGTGATTATTTTAACGCTCTTGGATTTCTCGAAAGCTTTTGACACTGTCAATCGTTTTATACTTTGTCAAAAATTAGTTGATCAATTCCGTTTTTCTCTGCCATCAGCAAAACTTATTCTTTCTTACCTGACTGGAAGGTCTCAGGCTGTTTTCGCCAACAATGTTTTATCTAATTTTCTACCTTTGTCTAGAGGTGTACCGCAAGGTTCAATTCTGGGACCGTTGCTCTTCTCATTTTATATTAACGATCTTCCATCATGTCTGTTGTACTCTTCTTTACATATGTATGCAGATGACGTTCAGTTATATAATTGTTTTGAACTGGGTATGGTTGAGAATGGTGTTTATGAGGTTAATGAAGATTTGAAGAAAATTGTGGTCTGGTCTTGCAAAAATGATCTCTGTTTAAATGCTCAGAAAACAAAATGTCTCGTTATATCAAGAATTTCTACTGATACTTCATATTTTCCTGAAGTATGTTTAAATAACAATGTGATTGAGTTTGTTGTATCCGCTAAAAACCTTGGGCTCATTTTTAACAAAACATTAAGCTGGAACACTCATATCGATATAACATTAGGGAAAGTCTATGCAGGTTTGCGTCTATTATGGACATCTCATCATTTTACACCTTTGAAAACCCGGTTAATTTTGGCTAAAACCCTGTTGGTTCCTATCATGTTGTACTGTTGTGAGTTGTTTAGTAATTGTGATGCAGATCACAAACGGAA
Source organism: Sphaerophoria rueppellii (assembly GCA_920937365.1). Lineage (NCBI taxonomy): Eukaryota > Metazoa > Arthropoda > Insecta > Diptera > Syrphidae > Sphaerophoria > Sphaerophoria rueppellii. The sequence goes on from CAKKXW010000001.1 coordinate 78,688,555, forward strand.
ACTCAATGTTGCATTCAATAGTATAACTCGGTATGTCTATGGTCTGAGAAGGTATGACCACGTCACAAGTTTATCAAAAACTATCTATGGTTTATCACTAGAAAACCTTTTCAAATTTCGTACATTAATCATGCTTCATAGTATTATACAAACTCACCAGCCGGAATATTTATATAATAAATTAAATTTTTCACTTTCTGAAAGAACTTGTAACCTTATTCCTGTACGGTACTCTTATTTAGTTTCTGAGCGACAATTTTATGTGCATGCTATTCGACTTTGGAACTCCCTCCCTCTTTCGATTAAACTAATTGGCTGCCCGACCCTTTTCAGGAGGATGCTAAAAGAGTTTTTCTTTTAGCTGGTTTGATGTTTTAATATATGGGTTATGTTCTATTTGATGATGATGTTTCTATATTTATGTTTGTAATTATTTTGTATTGTATTTTAAATTTTTTGAGTAACACACCTTTTTAGTTATAATTAATATTTTTTTTTTTTAATTAATGCTTCAACATTACTTTAGTTATTAATTCGATACACATTTTTTCTTTATTATGTAAAAGTATTAAATTACTGAAATGTACTCTAATTTATAAGATATTGTATCTTACTGAGTGAATTATGCTTCAATAAATGAAATGAAATGAAATGAAAGATGTGTCATACGCCGCCTTAAAAGCAGTTGTAGCCGTCCGGCGTCGAATTTTCTTGCAGCATTTCCTTGTTTTGGCCGTTGTCGGGATATTCGTTGCACTACCGAGTCGATGTTAGCCCCTCGGAAAGTTCGAACATCTAAAATGCTAGACAAGTGACTTCCGTCGATCGCAATGTGATCAATCTGGTTGACGGTTGATTGAGCACGAGATCTCCATGCACGTTTATGGATGTTGCGATGTGGAAACCAGGTGCTTGCTACCACAACATTTCGCCCCGCAGCAAAATCGATCAGCCTGAATCCGTTATCGGAAGTGGTGTCGTGCATATCATAGCTAGGACATTGATCGTACGTTTTGTCAAGGAGCTAGTAGAACTCGTCTTTGGTGTCGTCCTTTTTCTCTTCTGTGGGGTATACGCACATGTTAGGCTTATGTTGCCGAATTAAGCCTTGATTCGAATCGTCGTGATGCGTTCGCTTACACATTTGCAGTTCAAGACTTTTTGCTTGAGTCTGCTTCCCACGACGAATCCGCATCCAAATAGTCGCTGTTGTTGCTCTCGGTAACAACCACCATAGTAAATGTTGCAGTTTCTCATCCTCCTTTTGCCCGGTCCATCTCATAGCATTTCCTGGATAGCAGTAACGCTGCTTTGTAGCAGTTGAGGGTCACCGATTATTGTTCGGCAGCACGCGGTCTATTAAGGGACCTTACATTCCACGTGCATATCCGAAATTCGTTGTCCTTTGTACATTTGCTTGGGTCGTCATCAGTGTATCCGTCTGTTTCCGAGACCTGTTGTTGCTTCGCAACTAAATTCTTTTCTACGCAGTCGGGAAGTCACCCCGACGTACAACCGCCAACCTAGAGTACCAGGCACTTGATGTGACTCCAAGTGGAAGAGCCGGAAAAACCGCTGCTTTACGGCCTGGGCTTCAAATAAGTTGAAGTAGCCCGTAAAGGTGTTCACCAAGTAGTTCGACCAAACTGGAACTGAAGACGCCACCGTTGATTCCTAAAAAGAAATTCATTCGCTGCCGTCCCTGAATGGGAGTGTCTTGGTGGGAACACTCCTTCGTTGTGGGGTAATTAGTTACGACCTGTCGACCATTGGAGGCCCTTCTGCGAAAACAAGTTTCGCGATCGCATAGCTCTAAGCTTCATTGTAGTAGTTACCGTAAGTCCGCCCGCCACGTCAAGGCTTACCCCATGGAGGTAAGAGAATACTTTTATAATGATTTTAACGATCTCGAACATATTAATGTAATTAATCTTCTACGGTTCGTAAGGAACTCTAATTGGTTTCAATGAGCTTTCGAAGAAAGCCTATTTAGATTCATGTGGTATCACGATGGGCCTTTAATTGGCCTAAGTGTGTCTTTTACCATCCATGACAGCCACTTTAACCTAACCTAACCTAGATCTCCCTAGTGTATTTGAACCCCAATTCAATAATGTCCTCCTCGTCCTCCATCGTTTGTTCTTTCGCCCTCGAACATTATTGTTCGTTCTACAGCGAGAGAGCTGTAGCGATTAATCATCAGGAAATTTAAGCGTGTAAAGTTATTATTTACAATCGCATGACAACACATTCAGAAAATTATTTAGTGCTTGTTCCAAATTCATTCAGTTTCTAATGTACACGTTGTTTTTATTTCAGACATTCACTGCATGGTGTAACAGTCATTTGCGAAAAGCTGGCACAGGCATCGATAACATCGACGAGGACTTTCGAAATGGCCTGAAATTGATGCTTCTATTGGAAGTTATTTCCGGCGAAACTCTACCCAAACCAGATCGAGGCAAAATGCGATTCCACAAAATTGCCAATGTAAACAAAGCCCTCGATTTTATTGCTTCCAAAGGTGTCCGATTGGTTTCAATCGGTGCTGAAGAAATTGTCGATGGCAATCTGAAAATGACATTGGGTATGATCTGGACAATTATTTTGAGATTTGCCATTCAAGATATTTCCGTGGAAGAGATGACTGCCAAGGAAGGCTTGTTGCTATGGTGTCAACGCAAGACCGCACCATACAAGAATGTTAACGTTCAAAACTTCCATTTGTCATTCAAGGTAATTTACAATGCATAATTCCATAGACAAGTATTTAACTCTTTTGTTTGACTCTTCCTTAACAGGACGGTCTAGCCTTCTGTGCTTTGATCCATCGTCACAGACCAGACTTGATTGACTATGCCAAACTTTCCAAAGACAATCCACTTGAGAATTTGAATACGGCATTCGATGTTGCTGAAAAGTATCTTGATATTCCAAGAATGTTAGATCCTGATGGTGAGTTGATCTTTTAGTCTTCCATTCAAATATATTAATCGACGTAGTATCGGGGTTTTGTTCAAAAATCAATATGTTCGATATTTTTAAACAAAACTTGAATTATTTTTACTATAAGCAATTTTTTAGTTGAAGAATTTAATTTAATGGAATAAAATGTGAATATAGATTTAATCAACACTCCAAAGCCGGATGAGCGTGCCATTATGACATATGTATCCTGCTATTATCACGCCTTCCAAGGAGCTCAACAGGTTGGAAATATGAAGCATGTACCCGAACCTACACGAGCATACACCTACAATATCCCGAATAATTACAATGTGACTAAACTTCACAGATACACATTTATACATAAAATTATTATTCTATGTTATTCTGAAGTTTTGAGTTTTGTTTTTTGTTTTTGGAAACTCGGGATTTTTTTAGTTTATCTTAACCTTTAGCTCTAAATACGTATAAATATATTTTTGAATATTAATCCTTTAAATAGAGCATGACGTGTTGACGCCATTAAGATGCTGAACAAAAATAATAGCTATGCGATGTTAAGCTCGCTTTTTTATGCTTCCAGACACATTCTTTTCAATTTCAATTGCAAAGAGTTTGTTTGTATTATAATTTGAAATTCGAAATTTTATGTCAGGTTACCACCTGGAATACTCTCACCTCTTCTCTGGACTTTTTTTTTTTTATAATAAGCACACACTCAAGGGGTCTTGTGTACCCTTATCATGCCAGAAACACAGTGAGTGCATTAGGAAGGAGGAAAGGGGTAGGAAAGGAGGTTTCGGTGTACATTGGTTTTGAATTCTTGAACATTGTAATGACAGGGAAAGACAAAGTGTGGAAGAGAGTTCCACATTCGCGTAGTACGGCTAATAAATGATTCTGGGCTCGAGGGTGAACTAATAGGCATTCCTGGAGGCGCGGGTATTACGGTTGAATATCTTAAGGGGAGGAATGCTACTCGATATTCCTCTAGAGCATATACCGTTGAAGTAACGGTAGAAAGGGGTGAGTCATTGAGACATTACGTCGGTGTTCGAGAGACGTAAATGTCTCAATGATGGTATGGTCACCAATCATCTTAAATTCTCTGCTCTGAATACTGTCCATGCCGAGAATCTCGAGATGTTCGGTCTCGTTGATGCAAGTGGATAGTGACTAGGAGGGTATATCTCGCTTTAACGATACAAGACAGCATTAAGTTTTCGAAGCATTAAACTCTACAAGGTGGGGAATCCATTGTACAATGCTGTTTAAGTCAGAGTTTAATGAGCTTATCATATTTTGTCGTTGCAGTTCCACATCCGAAGAGGGGGGATGTGAGTCTGAGAACGAATATGAAAAGCTAATTGTACTATTGTCAGCGAAACAATGAATTGGATTAGAAGTAACGACAAGAGATCATTAATGAAAATGATAAAGAGAGTCGGAGAAAAAAGCGAACTCTGGGCGACACAAGCATTTATATTGTGGGTTTCAGACTTGAATTCGTATATATAGAACGGTTCGAAAGAAAGTTTCCAGACTCATATCTCTCCTCTTCGGATGTGAAACTGCAACGGCAAAATATGATAAACTCATTAAACGCTGACTTAAACAGCATTGTACAATAGGGAATAAACAAAAACCACGTAGAGTTTTACTCTTTGAAAACACAATACTGTCTTGTATCGTATAAGTCCGTTGTGGACTTGAGCCTCAATCTCCGCCAGCCAGCTCGGTCCCTAGCTAGCTGTCTCCAGTTTTGCACTCCAAGTTGATTGAGGTTCTCTTCCACTTGAGTGCGCCACCTCAGTCGCGGTCTTCTTCGGTATATACTTCGTTTATCCCTCATTTACTGCTTAACCCATTTTTGCCGCTTCTGTCTTAATTCTCACGAAGGCGCTATTGACATAACGCTGTGTTCTTCCCAAGATATCAATGTCATCGGCGTACGCGAGAAGTTGAACAGTTTTTGGAAGATAGTACCTCAGGTGTTGACGGTTTGTGTTCTCTCAACAACGATGTTAAAGAAATCGCACGACAGTGCTTCGCCTTGTCTGAACCCTTTTTAGACGTCGAAAGATTCCGTAAGCTCGTTGCCAACCTCGATGGAGCAGCGTGAGTTTTCCATCGTCATTTTGCACAAGCGAACGAACTTGGCAGGGATGCCAAAACATAGCTGTCTACAGTTCGTCTCTGTAGATGCTGTCATACGCGGCCTTTAAATCGATGAGAAGGTGGTGGATATCGATTTGAAGTTCATAGGTCTTTTCCAGGATCTGGCGTTACGTGAAAATTTGGGCGATGGTTGACTTTCCTGAAGACACATTGATAAGGACCAATCATATTACGGTGGAGAGGATCTTGTAGGCGATGTTAAGTAGACCGATTCTTCTGCAGGTTGACGGACGTGTCCGATGAAAGGCTCCTGCCTGACGGCGGAATTTTATTCGTCACCGTTATACAGTCTACAGAAGTGGTCTTTCCAAATCCCCAGCATTGACTGCGATTCTACTATGATGTTCCCTTCTTTATCCTCGCAGGCATCGGTTCTTGCTCGATGACCTTGAGCCAGCCGTTTTACCTTCAGGTAGAACCTCCGAACTTCATTCCTACTTTGACTCTCTCACCACACTCGATCTGACGCCTCTCATGCAAGGAGCTCGTTGAACTTGTGTTTGGTGTCGTCCTTTTTCTCTTCTGTGGAGGCTTGCGCGCATATTAGGCTAATGTTGCCGAATTAAGCCTTGATTCGTAAGAGTCGCTGTTGTTGCTCTCGGTAACAATTACCATTTTTAATGTCACAGTTTCTCATCCTCCTTTTGCCCGGTCCATCCTATCGCATTTCTTGCATAGCGGTAATGTCCGCATTGTAGCCGTTGAGAGTCTCCGCGAATTGTTCGGCAGCACGCGGTCTATTAAGGGACCTAACATTCCGAAATCGTTGTCGTCATCAGTGTATCCGTCCGTTTCCGAGGCCTGTTGTTGCTTCTCAACTTAATACTTTTCTACATAGGTAGTGGGGAAGTCACCCCGACGTACAACCCCAAACCTGGAGTACCAGGCACTTGATGTGATTCCAAGTGCAAGAGACGGAAAAACCGCTCCTTTTACGGCCTGGGCTTCAAGTAAGTCGAAGTAGCCCGTAAAGGTGTTCACCAAGTAGTTCTGCCTAACTGGAACTGAAGACGCCACCGTTGATTTCAAAAAAGAAATTCATTCGCTGCCGTCCCTCGATGGGAGTGGCTTGGTGAGAACAGGAAGGTAACTAGTAGTAACAGCCTCTCCGACCTGTCGACCATGGTAGGCCCTTCTGCGAAAACAAGTTTCGCGATCGTTAGCTCTAAACTTCAAAGAAGTAGTTACTGTAAGCCGCTCCGCCACGTCAAGGCTTACCCCATGGAGGTACGCATAAATATAAATATTGTTTATGGTTTTGTCTAGTATGAATTTATGAGTTAAATATTTTTTAATTAAATAAAAAATCAATCTCCAAAAGGAGTTCGAATTTTGAAAAAAAAAAAACTTCCGAAAAACAAATTAGGATCACCAAACATAATCAGACCGAAACAAAATAACAACATACTCGATCATATAAACAAATCTTCCCAAATATGTCCCACAAATTCAAAATCAGATCCTGAGATGTCTAGAATTTGGTGCTTAATTTTTGTTTTTTTGTCATTCTTTTATCTTTAAATTGTTTGAACTCCTTTATCCGAAACTGAACGCCTGACCTCATAACAAAAAAAAAATTAACAAAAATTCTATAGCAAAGCCTTCGAATTGCATGGCTGTGATGTGATGTTGCAATAATGACGATCTAAATTTGATTTGTTTTAAGTTTTCGTTTTTATTATATTAAAAAAAATTGTTAACAAACAAATAAATACAATAATTGTGTTGCTTGCCAAATGACTAACCAATTCAATATTTGCCTTTTTTAATGCCATCTAACAGACCTGCAAAATACTGCGATGCCGGATGAAAGGGCAGTCATGACTTATGTCTCTTCGTACTACCATTGTTTTAGTGGCGCCCAAAAGGTCGGTTTGTTTTTTGATTTGTTTTTCTTGTAAAGGGTTTTCCCAATCAGAGGTGTTATTTTGAATAGCCCGCTATTTCGGTAGCTGTCACTTTTGAAGCTGTCACTTTTTGACAAGTAGAAACTACGCCATTAATAAAAATGGAACGATACACGCTTCAACAACGCATTGAAATTGTTAAGATTCACTATAAAAATGGTGAAAATTTGGCGCAGAGACGCTTCGTAAAACTAAAACATTTTTGGGTCGTCGTAAAGCACCTTCTCGGACCGCAATACAAAAATTGGTGGACAAATTCGAGCTATTGGGACAAGTTAGTGTTGTGAAGAATAAAACCCGTGCACGTCGCTCAAGAACAACTGAGAATATTGCTGTTGTAGCCCAAAGTGTTGAAGAAAACCCAGGTTCGTCCTTCAAACTTCATTACACCGTATTTTGCATAAAGACTTGGGTCTTAAGGCTTATGAAGTTCAGTTAACACAAGAATGCAAGCCGGCTGATCATCAACAACGTCGTGTCTTTGCTGATTGGGTCCTGAAATGCATGAAAATGATCCGGAATTTTATCGAAAAATCATCTTGACTGATGAGGCCCATTTCCACCTCGGAGGCTACGTCAACAAGCAAAACTGTCGCATTTGGGGCTCGGAAAACCCAAGAGTTATTGTTGAAAAGCCTCTCAATCCTCAACGCGTGACTGTTTGGTGCGGTTTATGGTCCGGCGGGTCATTGGACCTTACTTTTTCAAAAATGAGGATGGAGCAACAGTTACGGTCAATGGATTGCGCTATCGAGAGATGATTAATGATTTTTTATGGCCGGAATTGGATGGTATTGATCTGGACAACGTTTACTTTCAACAAGACGGCGCTACGTGCCACACAAGCAATGAAACCATCGATCTTTTACGGGAAAAGTTTCCGACCGTGTTATCTCTCGAAGAGGTGATCACAATTGGCCACCGAGATCTTGTGATTTAACACCTTGCGACTTCTTCCTTTGGGGCCACGTGAAAGATAAGGTCTACGCCAACAGCCCAGCGTCGATTCAAGACCTCAAAGATGGAATTCGTGAGGCTGTCGAGGACACAGGGCAGCCACATTGCGATGTGGTTATGGAAAATTTCATGAAAAGGATATCGTCCTGTAAGCGTGGTCGTGTCGGCCATTTGGCTGATGTTGTGTTCCATTATTAACAGCAACATCCGATCATTAATCTCAAAAAATGCCATTTTTCTTTGAATATCAAAATAACACCTCTTATTGGAAAACCCTTTATGTAACTTTTTTTTCTACTCATCGAGCCTGCTCTTGTTCCTTGAACTCATTTTTCTTTTTGCGATTTTATGCAGTCCACAGTCCAATTTCATTTTCGAACAAGAACAGGCATCGAAGAAACAAGGCCTTTTGACAATTTTTTGTTTTAATTTTTGACAGCTAACTGCGTATTGTGTTTCGTTTTTTTTTTATAAAATAAAATTGTATACAAACTGTAATACCTAATTCTCATTTCTACAAAAAATAGGCCGAAACTGCTGCTAATCGTATTTGCAAGGTTCTCAAGGTTAACCAAGAAAATGAACGTCTCATGGAAGAATACGAACGTCTCGCTAGCGATGTAAGTTCTTCTGCGAACAACAAATTCTTCAATTGTAACATTAATTTTGTTTTTAGCTCTTGGAATGGATTCGCCGCACAATGCCATGGCTAAACTCTCGACAAGCTGATAATTCATTGGCTGGAGTTCAAAAGAAACTCGAAGAATACCGTACCTACCGTCGCAAGCATAAGCCACCACGTGTTGAACAAAAAGCAAAACTCGAAACCAATTTCAATACGCTGCAAACAAAATTACGCTTATCGAATCGTCCTGCATATTTGCCAACAGAGGGCAAAACTGTAGCTGATATTTCCAATGCATGGAAGGGCTTGGAGTTGGCTGAGAAAGCGTTCGAAGATTGGCTTCTAGCTGAAACTATGCGTTTAGAACGATTGGAACACTTGGCCCAGAAGTTTAAGCACAAGGTAAGCTAAGACTTGTATTTTAATTTGTTGGTAAATCTTATTTTGTTGAACAAAATTTCAAGGCTGACACACACGAAGACTGGACTCGTGGCAAAGAAGAAATGCTTCAATCCCAAGACTTCCGTCAATGTAAGCTGAACGATTTGAAGGCATTGAAGAAGAAGCATGAAGCTTTCGAATCGGATTTGGCAGCTCATCAAGATCGTGTCGAACAGATTGCAGCTATCGCCCAAGAATTGAAGTAAGTTAAGTTGTTCAAGCTTTAATTACATAGAAAGAAACTCGTTTATTGTAAAATACTTTCATGCTCTCTAATGGCTTAAACAAAACAGTGTAAGGTAGCTAGTTTTAAAAGGAAAAGTGTTGTGTTTTATTCACCTCATAGTCATCTTCGTAATATAAATCATTTTGGCATAACTGTTTTTTGTTCTTTTACAATAAAGACAAATTCGGGCATAGAGGAACGAGAAGTTGAGTGCTAAGCCAAACATTATGGCTTCGGGCCCTAGATTGGCCAGCTGATCCGAAGCCTAAATTCGCCTAGATGTATTAAGCTTAGGTTAAGCGGGCTGACAGTTGGTGTTGTTACCGTCACACTTAGATCAATGTAGATCCATTGTAGTACCCCGAAGTATTGTAACTTCCTGAAAAATAAATAACGTATGAATCATGTGGTTCGTTTAGATATTTAGAGGTCTTGACAAAGCTTAGTAAGCTTTTGCCTGGCAGTTCGGAGAGTTCCTCTAGTTCATTAAAGAACAAGTTGCCTAGAGTTTTCTTCCTAGTAAGACAGAGTGAAGAATAGTGGCAGAGAAAATTAGCAGTAACTTCATGCTCGTCCTCATCACCACAGCTTCTACAAAGGTCATTGGTACTAGGACCCATCTTTTTCTTATGGTAGCCAAGTAGGTTATTTACCTACTTAAGGTGGCGCTACAGTCCGCTGTGGACTTGGCCTCAAGGAATAGTGTCTAAAGCTTTCCGGGCCGGAGCATTGGTGTCCATCCGCTCTAAATGACCGACCCATCTGAGTCTCTGGACCTTAACCCTTCTGGCTAGGTCCATGTCGTTGTATAATCCGTAAAGATCGCTGTTCTTCTTCGCCATTCCCCTTCAATACACACGGGGCCATAGATGACCCGAAGAACTTTCCTCTCGAAACAGCCTAAGGCACTTTCGTCCGATTTTGTCAAGGTCCATGCGTCTGCACCATACAGCAGGACTGGGATGACAAGGCTGTTGTATAATTTTACCTTAGTTTCTCGAGAGAGGGCTTTTCCACTCAATTGCTTTCTTAGCCCAAAGAAACAGCGATCAGCAAGAGTTATTCTTCGTCTGATCTCGGCGCTGGTGTTATTGCCCGTGTTTATAGCGGAGTCTAGGTAGACAAACTCCTCTACTACCTGGAAGGTGTAGGCGTATATTGTGACGTTCTGTCCGAGCCGTCGTTGTTTGGTGTCCATCCTCGAAGACAGCATACACTTGGTTTTTCCCTCTTTTAGCGCTCAACCCATTTTTGCCGCTTCTGTCTCAATTCTCACAAAGGCGCCATTGACATCACGCTGTGTTCTTCCCATTATATCAATATCATCGGCGTACGCGAGAAGTTGAACAGATTTTTGGAAGATAGTGCCTCTGGTGTTGACGGTGGAGTTCTGCACTATCTTCTCAAGAACGATGTTAAAGAAATCGCACGACAGTGCATCGCCTTGTCTGAACCTTTTTTGACGTCGAAAGATTCCGTAAGCTCGTTGCCATCCTTGATGGAGCAGCGTGAGTTCCATCGTCATTTTGCACAAGCGAACGAGCTTGGCAGGGACGCCAAAACTAGACATAGCTTTGTATAGTTTGTCTCTGTAGATGCTGTCATACGCGGCCTTAAAATCGATAAAAAGGTGGTGGATATCGATTTGGAGTTCATAGGTCTTTTCCAGGATCTATCGCAACGTGAAAATTTGGCAGGTTGACTTCCCGGACCTAAAGCCACATTGATAAGGACCAATCAGATTGCTGACGAAAGGCGTCAGACGTTCACATATTACGGCAGAGAGGATCTTGTAGGCGATGTTAAGTAGACTGATTCCTCTGTTGTTGGCACAGTTTAGAGGATCTCCCTTTTTCAGTTTCGGGCAAACAATGCTGAGTTTCCATTCATCGGGCATACATTCGTCTGACCATATCTTACAGATGATTTGGTGCATGCTCCTATCTAGCTCGTCGCCTGCTGCTTTGAACAGCTCAGCAGCTAGTCCATCTGCTCCAGCGGCTTTGTTGGATTTCAGCCGTGATATTGCGGTTTTCACTTCTTCTTGGTCGGGTTCACGGAATTGTTGACTATCATCGTGTCCAATGAAAGGCTCCTGCCTGACGGCGGAATTTTGTTCGTCGTCACCGTTATACAGTCTACAGAAGTGGTCTTTCCAAATCATCAGCATTGACTGCGTTTCTACTATGATATTCCCTTCTTTATCCTCGCAGGCATCGGTTCTTGCTCGATAACTTTAAGCCAGCTGTTTTACCTTCAGGTAGAACAGCCGGTGTTCCTCTCTCCTCTTTTGCTCGTAGACTTCACGAGCAGTTCTTGTTGTTTTTATGCAGCGCAGCTCTGTATTTCTCCTTCTTGGCTGCATGGGCCTGCCTGCATTCATCGTCAAACCAGGGCAGGGGTTTCGTTTTGGTGGCTGTGTGAAACCCAGCACATTAGAGGCGGCATCTCAAACTGCTTTCTGGCAATTTTGCCACTGGTCTTCGATACTTGATGTTGGCGGCATAGGACTCATTAAGAATTTACTTGACACTCGATCAAAAAACGATCTGGCGATCTCTTGCGATTGTAGCCGTCCGACGTCGAATTTTCTTGCAACATTTTCTTGATTTGGCCGTTGTCGGGGTATTCGTAGCACTACCTTGGCTACGACGAGGTACTGGTCCGAGTCGATGTTAGCTCCTCGGAAAGTTCGAACGAAGTGACGGTTGATTGATCAAGAGATCTCCATGTTCTTATATGGATGTTGAGATGTGGAAACCAGGTGCTTGCTACCACAACATTTCGCCCCGCAGCAAAATCGATCAGCTTGAATCCGTTATCGGAAGTGGTGTCGTGCAGGCTGTGCTTTCAAACTGTTCAACCAAAGATGTCCTCCTTTCCCAGCTTTGCGTTTTATTCAATTCACCAGATTCTTTCACACAAATATCATAACCTTTGATTTACCATCAAAACTAATTTTGAGTTACAGTTTAACCATAAAATATTTTCTTCATTTTTATACCATCGTGTTATTTCTATTCGCACTACATAGTCGTCTCTCCTCCAACTTATTACTTTTTTACCATTTTCAAAAAATTCAATCAAATTTTCTTTTTTTCTATTTGTTTAGCACTCTCGAATACCACGATTGTATCTCCGTGAACGCACGCTGCCAACGCATTTGCGATCAATGGGATCGTTTGGGTGCCCTTACTCAACGCCGCCGCCAAGCCCTGGACGAGGCCGAACGCATTCTCGAAAAGATCGATATTCTTCATTTAGAGTTTGCCAAGCGTGCTGCTCCATTCAACAACTGGTTAGACGGAACTCGCGAAGATCTCGTTGACATGTTCATTGTCCACACAATGGAAGAAATTCAAGGATTGATCCAAGCTCACGATCAATTTAAGGCTACGCTTGGTGAAGCCGACAAGGAATACAATCTGATTGTAAACCTAGTTCGTGAAGTGGAATCGATTGTTAAGCAACACCAGATCCCTGGTGGTTTGGAGAATCCCTACACCACTCTTACTGCCAATGACCTTAACCGTAAGTGGGGTGATGTTCGTCAACTTGTTCCACAACGTGACCAAACTTTGGCCAACGAATTGCGCAAACAACAAAACAATGAAATGTTGCGTCGTCAATTCGCCGAAAAAGCTAACTCCGTCGGCCCATGGATCGAACGTCAAATGGATGCAGTCACCGCAATCGGCATGGGTCTGCAAGGATCGCTGGAAGATCAATTGCATCGACTCAAGGAATACGAACAAGCTGTGTATGCCTATAAGTCGAATATCGAAGAACTCGAAAAGATTCATCAAGCCGTTCAAGAATCGATGATCTTCGAGAATCGATACACCAACTACACGATGGAAACTTTGCGTGTTGGATGGGAACAATTGTTGACATCCATCAATAGAAACATTAACGAAGTTGAGAACCAAATTTTGACACGTGATTCTAAGGGTATCACACAGGAACAATTGAACGAATTCCGTTCAAGTTTCAATCACTTCGATAAGAATCGTACCGGCCGTTTGTCACCTGAAGAATTTAAATCATGTTTGGTGTCATTGGGCTATTCGATTGGCAAGGATCGTCAAGGCGAATTGGACTTCCAAAGAATTTTGGCTATTGTCGATCCAAACTCAACGGGTTATGTTCACTTTGATGCGTTCCTAGATTTCATGACAAGGGAGAGCACAGACACCGACACCGCAGAACAAGTCATCGATTCGTTCAGAATTCTTGCTTCAGACAAGGTAATTATGCTTTTCTTAACAAATGATTGTTTTTACAAAAAAGTCGGTTAAGGGGAACTATTGTGTATTACAAAACTAATTTAATATTTAAGTCAAGATGTTGCCAAATCCAACAAAATAATATACTTGTTAAGGTACAAGTTTTACAGACAGACTGTCTCATACAGTCAGCAACGGGCGAATTCAATATGAACATTGTACACAGTTCTGAGATTTGCAGAGATTTTACTTGTCACCAACTCCACTACAATATTGAAAGTGGAAAATATACCTGAGTTGTCTATTGCCTCTGACCCTAAAAAATAAATAAATTTGCACTAGGATGAGACACAATTTGTTTAAAATGTTTTGATACATCTAAATCCGGACACAGAATGGTTCTAGTATGCTAACCTCAAAGTACTTAAAACACAGTTTTTGGTGAGGACAGAAAATGTTTATTGTCTGTTGTAACAACGAGATGCTTAAGAGCTACACTTTCTCTTCCAAACCCAACTTTTTCCGGATCTTTAACTGGTCACTCTGTTTCGTCGATAGTGATGTAGACTCCAGCGCAGATATGATTATCTACTAATATGATTATTTTTGGAACGAAAACTTTTATCCCGAAAAGGGTAAAACGCATCAGATCCAAAGAAAAGTCATGGTTTGATTCAAGCTGTAAAGAGGTTATCAGGGAAAAAGAAGTAAAGTCCCGGTGTTTTAGAGCCAACCCAAGCCAGGAAGGCCTGCAATACCCATGTTCGTCGGACCAAATTTTTACATGACCAAAAATTAAGGCAAAAAATACTGCAATGTCCCACAGGTAGTAATAATTTTTGGTCATTTGTAAAAAATATGAAGAATTCTTCTTCTTCCTCGTTCCCTACATTCATTGACAATGACACTCCAGTTGTTAGCTCTCTCGCGAAAGCTAAACATTTTGCTTGGCAGTTCGCCTCCAATTCTTTGGTGCCAGAGAGTGTCATGACTCCTCCAGTTCTTGAGGTCGTCAATGATTCCATGGGACAAGTCTTCTTCTGAACTCGTGCTGTGGCGAGAGTCTTAAAGGATCTCAACACACATAAGTCCGCTGGTCCGGATGGAATCCCCGCTATTGTTCTGAAGAGGCGTTCTTCCACGCTGGCAAAACCCTTGCGTAAGCTTTTCCATCTATCATATTCTTCTGGGCTCGTTCCGAGCAGTTGAAAAACATAATTTGTACAGCCAATCCCAAAAAAAGGCGAATCGTCTTCTCCCTCCAATTATCGCCCGATTGCACTTACGTCCCTTCTTTCTAAGGTCATGGAAACGCTGATAAACTATCAGCTCAAGAAATATCTCGAAGACCGAAAGCTTCTTAATGACCGGCAGTACGACTTTCGCAGCAACAGGTCCACTGGTGATCTGATGGTTTATCTCACCGAACAGTGGAACCATTCTTTACATCGTTTTGGAGAAATAAAGATTGTTGCACTTGATATTTCAAAGGCATTTGATAGAGTCTGGCATCTTGGTCTTTTATCGAAAATGAGTGCCTTCGGTATCGATGAATCCCTTCTTCGTTGGATTAGAAACTTTCTTTCGAACCGTTCAATACAAGTTGTATTGGACGGATTAAAATCTGAAACCTACAATATAAATGCTGGTGTGCCCCATTGCTCCGTTTTGTTTCCGACCCTCTTTCTCATTTTGATAAATGATCTCTTGTCTGTAACTTCTAATCCAAGTCATTGTTTCCCTGACGATAGTACTCTTAGCTTTTCATATTCGTTTCCAGCATTGTACAATGGGGAATAAAACACCGAGTAGAGTTTAATGCTTCGAAAACTCAATGCTGTCTTGTCTCGTTGAAGCGAGATATACCCCCCTTGGCACAGTCCATGAGTGGCACTTTCATCAATGAGACCGAACCCCTCGATATTCTCGGTATGTGCATCACTGACCACCTCTTGTGGACCGAGCACATACGCGATGTCGCACAAAAATGCCGCAAGATGTTTGGGTTTCTTAACACGATTCAAGAAATTTTTCTCCTCGTCTGATCTGACTATTATCTATAAGACTTATATCCGTCCAAAGCTTGAGTACAATTCCACCTTTGGACTAGTGCTCCAGTCACATACTTAAGCCTGTTGGATGGTATACAAAGAAGAGCCGTAAAAATGATCGATGAGGTTAGATTAGGTTAGGTTAAAGTGGCTGCGGATACAGAATCCGCACACCTAGACCAAAAGAAAAGGCCCATTGTGATACCACATGAATCTAGAGAATTACTTCTTACCAGTCGAACCATTTTGAGCTTTTTATAAAGCGAAGAAGCTAATAAGGATTAGCTAGTTCACTGGGTTTATCATAAAAGTACTCTCCCAGATGAAGTTTGTGTCTTAGTGAAAGAGCAGGACATGTGCAGAGAAAGTGAGAGTTTGTTTCCTTCTCGTCCATACAACTCCTGCTGTGCGATCCCTTCACACAGTGTCCCGTAAGGACACCTATTAGGGAGTTAATATGAAATCTGTTTTGAGATAAGCAAGGCTCTAAAGGCTTTAGGTCAAGTGACGGTAAATTGTACCACGTAGACCTTGTTATCATTGAGGCTGTTTCTTTTAGCATAAATCTACATGTAGCTATTGGTATACCTATCTTCTCCCTTTCAGTGAATAGGTATGACGGTTCCATTTTTAGTGATTTCATCGGCTGAGTTTTGGTCGGATGACCGATGTATAAAGCCAAAATGTTATGCGAGGTTGAAAACCCCATTTGCCTCCTATGGCTTTCTTGCAAGAGATAAGAGCTACTGTAGCTTTCATAACTCTTTCCTGAATATTAGGTTTCCAACTTAGTTTTTTGTCCAATATCAGACCAAAATATTTGGCTTCATTGGTAACATCTTTTATTGAGAGGTACAATTTCTGGAATCTGGCATTTCCGAGTAAAAAAGACGAGGTCTGTTTTTTGAGGATTAATATTAAGTTTACAGTGATAAGCCCATCTAATGAGCATATTAAGTGCGTTTTGGAGGAGATCTCTCAGGGTATTAGGATGTTTTCCCGTAACGGCGATAGCAACATCATCGGCATACGCAATCACTCTGTCACCCTGTAGCCTTGCTTCTCGAGGGATATTAGCAGTTCGTTAACTACTATGTTCCACAGGAGAGGGCAGAGAACACCACCTTGTGGAGTGCCTCTGCTGACAGACCTTTTTTTACAAAAATCCCTCATCTTAAGCACTATTCACATGAGCACGACCAACGTACGACGAATGAATGAAGAAAAGTGATTTTAGATACGTTTGGAGCCGTATTTCTTTACAAATTGTCAACAAAACGATAAAAGTGAAGTTAGTGTTTGATTTGTGATGCATAAATTAAATTTTTAATCTCAAATATTAATAAATTTGAGAAAACAAATTTATTCGTCGCGAAAAGAATTGTAGTTGATACGAACTGCCAAACTCTATTCGCGTTCCACATCATCCACACTCCCAACGAACAAAATTTTCGCGCGCGTCTAACCTCTTGCCTTGTGTTTTGGTTGTTCATTCGCGACGAATTAAAAACTCTCATGTGAAAGAAATGTCAAAATCGACGAATTTTCGTTCATTCGTTGGTCGTCGTTCGTGCTCATGTGAATAGTGCTTAAGAGTTGATGATCCTGCTTTTTAGCATTAGATTAATAAACTCACAGAGTGAGTATTCACATGTCATAGCAGAAGTTGTTGAAAGCGCCCTCAATATCCAGGAATGCAACCATAGTATATTCCTTTTGCTCCAGGGAGTATTCGATAGTTCTTACCAGAGTGTGCAGAGCTGTTTCTACCGATTTCTACCTACTCTTAGATCTTTAGGGTTAACATGAGAGCATTTGCCCGCCTTGGGGATGAACACTACTTTTAGTTCTCTCCATCGCTGAGGTATATGGACCAGATCTAGGCAGCTTTTGAAGATCATCTCAATGATGGGCAGTTATATCGCTGGTATGTTGTAGCTCAGCTGGTATGATTTGATCTGGACCTGGAGATTTATAAGGTTCGAAACTATTCAGAGCCCATGTCTGATCGGTGAGAGAGACATCATTGATTCATTCATTCCTTTAAACCACCGTCGTAACGTTTCATGCCTCTCTCTGTTTTATCGTTACTTCTACGGTAAGTGCTCTAAGAAATAGCCAATTGCATCCCTCCCGTTAAACAATTCAATCGTAATACCCGCACTTCCAGGAATGCCCATCAGTTTACCCTCGAGCTCAAGTATAGAGAATCATTTTTTAGCCGTACTACGCGAATGTGGAACTCTCTTTCACACTTTGTCTTTCCCTGTCATTATAATGTTCAAGAATTCAAGACCAATGTACACCGACACCTCCTTTCCTATCCCTTTCCCTCTTCCTAATGTACTCCCAGTGTCTCTGGCACAAAAAGGGTATAAAAAATCCCTTGAGTGGGTGCAAATTATATATAAAAAAAATTATAATGAAATAACGCTGATTAAATTTTTGAATTAACTTTTCTAGCCATACATCTTGCCCGATGAACTCCGCCGTGAATTGCCACCAGATCAAGCTGAATATTGTATTCAAAGAATGCCACCCTACAAAGGACCCAACGGTGTACCCGGTGCCCTTGATTACATGTCCTTCAGTACGGCTCTCTATGGTGAAACAGATTTGTAATTTCAAACTCAACTATAAACATACTACAAAATTCTATATATATCAATAAAATCTAAATTATTATACAAAAAGTGAAACCCAAACAAGAAACAAATAAATAATCTAACTGTACCTACGAAGCAAAAGGAGGAAGAAAAAAAAACAAAACAAGTGTTATCAATTTTATACTTGCACCACAGAAAACAAAAGAGAAAAGCACAAGGAAAGATCAAGATCACCGAATTCTTAAAAATCGCTCGACATTTTCCAAGTCGATTTTTATAAATATTTTGTTATATTATTTTTTTTTTATTGAAAAACAATGTCGGCACACATTTTGAAAATGTAAAAATGAAAGAACTCTGTGTGCCAGGAATTCTGAACCGCCGCCGTATAAACAAGAGACTCCAAATGCGCCGACACATCTCACAGAAGAATTTATTATTTTTATTTTTTTTTTTTTTTGTTATTTATAATTTTAAATATAAATGATTCATAA
Source organism: Sphaerophoria rueppellii (assembly GCA_920937365.1). Lineage (NCBI taxonomy): Eukaryota > Metazoa > Arthropoda > Insecta > Diptera > Syrphidae > Sphaerophoria > Sphaerophoria rueppellii. The sequence continues at coordinate 78,707,212 of CAKKXW010000001.1, forward strand.
CTTATTTTTATTATTTTTTGAGATTTAATAACTAATATATATATACAATAGCTATATACTTAATTTTAATTTTTTGTTATAAAAAATATTATTTTATTTAAATTAAGAAAAAAGCCAGCCAGGAGAGTAAAACATAAATATTTGATTTTTTTTTTTTTTCATATAATTTCCGATGAGCATTAACAGAAAAACATCGTTAACAATTCCTATTCAATGGGAACAGTAAAAATGATGGTCATGGATTTGAGAGAGATGTCTATGATCAAGCATTCTGTTTCCTAGTTTAAGAATTGTTCTCGAAAATAAACGAATCTAACAAGACAAAACAAAAATAAATTACGAATTTGACTAATTAAATATCAATTTTTGAACGAAAAAAAATACAGCAATAAAGCACATCCACATAGTAAATCATACAAACCCAAGTTCTTATTACATTTGATTCTATATTTCTTATTAATTTATATTTTTTGCTGCCAAAAGCAATTTTGAAATTTTATTTAATATTAACAACAATTAATGGAATGTACTGGAGAATTAAGAATAAATAAAACAAGAAGTTAACTAAGAAAGAGAAAACACCAATGCTTGTATGACAATAAATAAAGAATGCCCCTTTGATTTTTAATTTCAACTTACTTACTTACTTATGGTGGCCAGGGCCTCATCCAACAAACGTCTCCAGCCAGCTCGGACCCTAGCTAGCTGTCCCCAGTTTTGCACGCCATGTTGGTTCAGGTCCTCTACCACCTGAGTCGCGGTCTTCTTCTTCTGCGACGTCCTTCCGGTTTAGATTCGAAGACTCTACGAGCCGGAGCATTATTTTCCATTCGCTTAACATGACTCGACCATCTAAGTCGTTGGACCTTAACTATTCTGGCTAGGTCAGTGTCGCTGAACATTTCGTAAAGTTCTTGGCTGAATCTTCGTCTCCATTCTTCATTTATGCAGACAGAACCAAAAATCACTCGAAGAATTTTTCTCTCAAAGCAGCCCAAAGTGTTTTCATCGGATGTTGTCATGGTCCATGTCTCTGCACCATACATTAGGACCGGGATGTTAAGGGTTTTGTACAGCATCACTTTAGTTGGTTGGGAGAGGACTTTACTACTCAATTGCCTTCTAAGTCCAAAGAAGCAGCGATTGGCAAGAGTAATTCTTCGTTTGATTTCAGCACTGATGTTATTCTCTGAGCTGATAGCGAATCCCAGGTAGACGAAGTCCTTAACTACCTCGAAGTTAAAAAGTTACGAAAGAAAAGACCATCTTGTCGACAGCATTAACTTGGTCTTGCCCACGTTAACCGCTAGACCCATCTTCCTGGCCTCCGTCTCAAGACTCACAAACGCTCCACTGACATCACGCTGTGTTCCTCCAATTATGTCAATGTCGTCTGCGTATCCTAGTGGCTGGACGGACTTTTGAAAGATTGTGCCTCTGGTGTTGCTGTTGACGTTGGAGCTTTGCACAATCTTGGTTTTAATTTCAACTAATTTAGACAAATTGAATATGTTTTGTGCTATTTTTTGTCAAGCCATCTGTTTTTAAACTCCATTTTTAATTCTTTTTCGCTTGAGCTTTATTAAGCAAGATCAGCATTCATCGGCCGAAAAGAGTATGATAGATTTAATTTAAATTAATAAAAAAAAAAAAAATTTAAATATTTTATTCCTATCAAAGTTGCTTTTTGTAGCTTTCGGGGTTTCTAAAAGAATTAAGTTCAAATCGAGTTCCAAAATTCTCTTAAACTGAGTTCTTAAGTATAGAATTAGCCGTAAACAAAATCCTGAGCTATCATTCTAACAAAAATATTTTAACTACAGAATCTAGGTCGCCTCAATTCTTCACACGCACGTAGAAAATTGTTGATGAGAGTAAGCTACTTAGGCCTTCCAATTTTTTGTTTTTTTATTTTTATTTTGTCCATTAATCGAGGAAGGCTTTAGGCTACTTAACATTAAGCTGTGACCAATAGGTGCAAAGAATCAGTAGGCCAGTTCCACCTAACAACATCTCAATGTCACTTTGACTGAAGCAAAATTATTTGGTGGAACATATTTCTCAGTTTTTATTGAGTTAAAATGGTTACCTTACAAATTGTTGTTGCACATATGTCAGTCACGTCAAATTAGCTGAGTGAGAAATCGAATCCAAAATAATTTCATCTCAGAGATCTCAAAAAAAATCTCAGTTCTCACTTAAAAACTCTCTGAGATCTCAGTGAGATGTAAGGTGGAACTGGCTTAGTGGAAAATTTGGAAAAACGTCAAAAAATGTTAATTTTTCTGCGTTTCAACGCGCTTATCTCAGGAACTGCTTAATAAAATTGAACTATTCTTTTAATATTGAATGGTCCATTTATCGTAGAAGGCTTGAAGCTATATACCTAATACAACGCAAGCGACCAATAGGAGCGAACGTGCTGATCTCAGGAACTACTAAATCAAATCAAACAATTTTGTTTGTGTTGAATAGTTCATTAATTAAGGAATCGGTGGAAAATGTTTAAAAAACGGCAACAAATTATTAATTTTTCTGATTGATTGAACGCGCTTATCCTAGCAACTGCTGAATAAAATTGAACATTTCTTTTTGTATTGAGTAGTCCATTTATCGTGGAAGCATTCAAGCTATACAACGTTACGCTTATAATTTACGAATAATAAGATCAAAGCATCGGGGAAAATTATTCATAGGTATATGAAGGCTTCGAGTTAAGAATAATTTCGATTAAGAGAGAGTCCACTGTTTTAAAATAACTTTGAAATAAAATTCCCATGCGGGCATGATTCACAAGTCGAAGACGCACCTCTGGCCGGTGGATGAGGTAGAGGCAGACGAAGTCGCGGGCAACTGCTAGTATTTAATAGTTTCTTAGTTTTATTTCAACTTCAATGATCGGTCGGGAACTATGTGAACCAAAAATTCTTTTCATGAATTAAAAAAAAACGCAAAAGCCTTGATTTTTCATCATTCCGATCAATTCGTCACAATTTTAAAGCCGTACACCTTTCTATCTGAATAAGAGGGTTCTTATTACAGTTATATTATGTTAACATTTTTCCTGATTTTTTGTAATAATAAGCTTCCACTCGAGAGGTTTCAGAAAGAAAGCGGCGATTAAAACTGGCGCCCTACTCTGTATTTCGTTTCGAAAGAAAATATTTTCGAAAACGAATATTTTGTATTCTCTGTTCTATAATGACGAATCCGCATTCGGATTTTTCGTACCTGGCAATACGTTCCCGAATGTCATTAGAGTTCGAAAACGGAAATTTTGTTTCTACACCAAGAAAGGTAACGGATTACAATTCGAAGGTCGTTTTAAAAGGACACAAAAGGAAAAATTGTGTTGTGTTGTGTGAAATAATACAAAGTTAGTCAGGCAATAATAATTTTGTTCAAAATTTAAACAAATAAATTTCATTACAGGCAACCATCAGTCAAAAATTAGCATACAAAACAAAAGCATTTTGAAATTATGGTGGAGTTCATGTGTACTCATCCCGATTTGGCCAAGGGACGTTTGAACGTCTCGGTTGTCAGAAACACTTCCAACAATTTGTGGAACAGACTATCGTCTGCTTTAAATGCGGATGGACCACCAATGCGAAACGGTGTCATTGTGTTTACCTTCTATCATACATTTCAAATATATTTGGTTTATCGCGTATTATTCTTTGTCCAATCCGTTCTTCTCTATTTTCTTCATCCATCCATAAAGCAACCGAATCCATTTTATTAAGTTTTTATTGAATTATATTTTTTCTTTCATTCGACACATAAATAGCTCACTGATGGGAGCAATAACAGATGTGCAGTAATTCTGTATCATCACTGAAGTCTCTTAAAGTCATTTTGCAGGAACGTCTGGCCAATACCACGCAGTAGTAGACTTGCGGTCGCAAAGCTCGATACTAACTTTAACATTACCGAAGAAAATCGAATCGCTTAAGAAAGAGATGAAGATGAGACTGCAGCTCAGTTGAAATTGAATATTAACTGTCCGAAGGGATGGTACGGCAAGAAGGTTTCGCACCACAAGGAAATGCATAAATAAAAAGTTAGCTGATCGAAAATTGTTTTACATAAATTGTTGTTTATTTATCGCTAAAATTGTGCCCGGAAATAGAAAAGGTTTTCTTTTACTTTGATTTAACACGTCATTTCACTGCAACATGTGTTCCAATCGCTTCTTGATTTGATTTCGCTCGGCCATGTGTTGAATGAATGTCTTTCGCTTTCCTGCAATTTGGAACACAATTCAAATTTTGCACATACGTACATAAGTTTGATAATTTTGATTGGGTTGCTCTTTATCAATGGTCGGTTGTCGAACTATCGCCTTAAAAAGGAATCTGATGAAATGACGAGCATGAAGAGGTGGAACACCTTTACGGGGTACTCCGACTTATTTGAAGCCCAGGCCGTAAAAGGAGCCAGGTTGGGGGTTGTGCGTCGGGGTGACTTCCCGACCACGTAGAAAATAACTTAGTTGCGAAGCAACAACAGGCCTCGGAAACGGACGGATACACTGATGACGACCCAAGCAAATGTTTAAGAACAACGATTTTCGGATATGGACGTGGAATGTTAGGTCCCTTAATAGACCGCGTGCTGCCGAACAGTTAGCGGAGACCCTCAACTGCTACAAAGCAGATATTACCGCTATCCAGGAAATGCGATGGGATGGACCGGGCAAAAGGAGGATGAGAAACTGCGACATCTACTATGGTGATTGTTACCGAGAGCAACAACAGCGACTCTATGGATGCGGATTCGTCGTGGGAAGCAGACTCAGGCAAAAAGTCTTGAGCTTCAAATGCGTGAGCGATCGCATCACGACAATCCGAACCAAGGCTAAATTCGGCAACATTACCCTAATATGTGCGCATGCCCCACAGAAGAGAAAAAGGACGACACCAAAAACGATTTCTACGAGCTCCTTGACAAAACGTCCGAGCAATGTCAAATTGTCCCCGTCGGATTTTAAAGCAAAGCTGGGAAAAGAGGACATCTTTGGTGGAACAGTCGGAAAGCACAGTCTGCATGACACCACTTCCGATAACGGATTCAGGCTGATCGATTTTGCTGCGGGGCGAAATGTTGTGGTAGCAAGCACCTGGTTCCCGCATCTCAACATCCATAAAGGTACATGGAGATCTCCTGATCAATCAACCGTCAACCAGATTGATCACATTGCGATCGACGGATGGCACTTGTCCAGAATTTTAGATGTTCTAACTTTCCGAGGAGTTAACATCGATTCAGACCACTACTTCGTCGTAGCCAAAACAAGGTAATGCTGCAAGAAAATTCAACGTCGGACGGCTACAATAGCAAGAGATCACCAGATCCTTCTCCTCCTCTAATGTGCTAGGTTTCACACAGCCACCAAAACGAAACCCTTGGTTTGACGAAGAATGCAAGCAGGCTCGTGCAGGATTAGAATTCAATTTACGTGAACACCTGGCGTGGAGCCCTTATTTCACGGTGGATCGAAGTCCACACTGTCTTTGGAACAGTTTTTTCCTTTTGTTAATTTTTGATTTTCAAATTTTTCCCATTCCCATACTGGTAGATGTGTTTCTATCTATATATCTGAGCCCAGAAGCGATTTACTCAGATACCGAGAACGAATCTCTCGACAACCACAGCCACTCTGAAACTCCCACAAGGGGGCCTACCGCGACTGTAGTTGACACACATATGTTAGACTAATGTGTGGGGCTACCAACTACCCCAGAGCACCAGTTTATTCAATAGACATGGTGGTCTTTCTACTGATTTTGTGTACTTCTGTGAATAAATTCACGTACACTTATCACTAGGAAATTCCCAGCTTTGTTGATTTATGGCTCAACAGGAACACTGGTGTCCATAGTCATGCAGTCTTTTACCAGTTACAGCCGCGATGAGCAAAGCTGGAAGACTGCATGACTCATTGCCATGCACCACCATCATAATTGAAAAGACTAATATTCATTAGTGCCTTTTCTATCATTTTGATATCAAGTACAGTCTCAATAATCATTATATATAATCAATTCGCTTTATGATCATGATACATGTACAATGAAGCGTATGTCCATTCGCCCAGACCGAAGTCTGGTTACCACCCTGCACCAACTTGGAGGTTGAACGCTTCCGCACATGAGCAGTAAGGAATATTTAATAGGGTTACAAAACCTTTTCTAAATTCATCACCCACTCTTCGCAGGGCGCAGGCCCGTGCAGAGAGCAAGAGGCATACAAAGCGGCACTGCATAGAAGGACAAGAGCTGCTCGTGAGCTCTACGAGCAAAAGAAGAGAGAGGAACGCCGGCTTCTCAGGAGAAAAAAGAGAGAACATGAGACGCGTCAGATCGAGGGTGTTGAGAGAGCCAACAGCAGGAATGAAGTTCGGAGGTTTTACCGAAAGGTTAAACAGCTGGCTCAAGGTCATCGAGCAAGAACCGATGCCTGCAGAGATTAACAAGGGAACATCATAGTAGAATCGCAGTCAATGCTGGGATTTGGAAAGACCACTTCTGTAGACTGTATAACGGCGACGACGAACAAAACACCGCCGTCAGACAGGAGCCTTTCATCGGACACGATGATAGCCAACAATTCCGTGAACCCGACCTAGAAGAAGTGTAAACCGCAATATCACGGCTGAAATCCAACAAAGCCGCTGGAGCAGATGGACTAGCTGCTGAGTTGTTCAAAGCAGCAGGCGACGAGCTAGATAGGAGCATGCACCAAATCATCTGTAAGATATGGTCAGAGGAATGCATGCCCGATGAATGGAACCTCAGCATTGTTTGCCCGATCCTGAAAAAGGGAGATCCTCTAACTGCGCCAACTATAGAGGAATAAGTCTACTTAACATCGCCTACAAGATCCTCTCTGCCGTAATATGTGAACGTCTGAAGCCTTTCGTCAACAATCTGATTGGTCCTTATCAATGTGGCTTCAGGCCAGGAAAGTCAACCATCGACCAAATTTTCACGTTGCGGCAGATCCTGGAAAAGACCTATGAACTCCAAATCGATACCACCACCTTTTCATCGATTTTAAGGCCGCGTATGACAGCATCTACAGAGACGAACTGTATAAAGCTATGTCTAGTTTTGGCATCCCTGCCAAGCTCGTTCGCTTGTGCAACGAGCTTACGGAATTTTCGACGTCAAAAAAGGATTCAGACAAGGCGATGCACTGTCATGCGATTTCTTTAACATCGTTCTTGAGAATATAGTGCAGAACTCCACCGTCAACACCAGAGGCACTATCTTCCAAAAATCTTCTCGCGTACGCCGATGATATTGATATAATGGGAAGAACACAGCGTGATGTCAATGGCGCCTTTGTGAGAATTGAGACAGAAGCGGCAAAAATGGGTTAAGCGATAAATGAGGGAAAGACGAATATATGCTGTCTTCGAGGAAGGACACCCAACACCGACGGCTCGGGCAGAACGTCACAATAGACGCATATAACTTCGAGGTAGTAGAGGAGTTTGTCTACCTAGGCTCCGCTATAAACACGGGCAATAACACCAGCGCCGAGATCAGACGAAGAATAACTCTTGCTAATCGCTGTTTCTTTGGGCTTAGAAAGCAATTGAGTGGAAAAGCCCTCTCTCGAGCAACTAAGGTAAAACTGTACAACACACTCATCATCCCAGTCCTGCTGTATGGTGCAGAAGCATGGACCTTGACAAAATCGGATGAAATGCCTTAGCTGTTTCGAGAGAAAGTTCTTCGGGTCATCTTTGGCCCCGTGTGCATTGAAGGGGAATGGGTTGTACAACGACATGGACCTAGCCAGAAGGGTCAAGGTCCAGAGACTCAGATGGCTCGGTCATTTAGAGCGAATGGACACCAATGCTCCGGCCCGGAAAGCCTTCGACACTATTCCCGAGGGACGTAGGAGGAGAGGAAGACCGCGACTCAGGTGGCGCACTCAAGTGGAAGAAGACCTCAATCAACTTGGAGTGCAAAACTGGAGACAACTAGCTAGGGACCGAGCTGGCTGACGGAGACTGTTGATTGAGGCCCAAGTCCACAACGGAATGTAGCGCTACCTTAAGTAAGTAAGTAAGGATTTATTTTCGTGTTACAAGGAAAAACAGTCCATATGAGCGCAGGAATAGAATATTTTGACTTTTTGACTTCTAATCGGTAAAAACTCATTAGTATATAATTGATAACAATTTGATTTGTTATGAACAGTTAAACAAATAAATTTTGAAAGTTTTTTTATATTAAAATTAATTCATGTTTTTTTGTTTGGATGTTCGTTATGGACTCCTTAACGACCCAACAGATAGTTATTAATGAAATTTTCATGGTAAATACAGTTGTATTCAGGGATAGTTAGTGTTAAAAAAAAAACAATATTTAGACTATATTTTATTACTAGCTGACCCACTAAACGCTGGTTTGGGGAATACTAATCCGATTAGTAAAATTCTTTCACTACAATAATCAGGAGTAATTTGTATTTTACTGAGCGCAAAGTAGTTGTGCATTAGGCCACGAGTTGTTACGATCAACTTTTCACAGATGGCGACACTGTTATTCAATGACATACATTAGTATGTCCTCAAATCATCAGTTTTATAGAATTTGACGTTGAAAACCAACGTGCTTGTACATTGTACAACTACAACGTAATGCATTGACTGGAAATTTTTCAAAAGAACTAATGTTTTACTTATTTTACTACTCTGGGAAGTTAATCGTGTTCGTGTGGATCACATGGGTCGCACTTATATTTTTGCAGAATGTTTTTGGTGGGATTTCACTTCTTTTTGTAGAAACATGGGCATATTGATTTATTTGATTAGATTTTCTCATTTGACAGAGTTTCTTTTTCTTTAATAGTAGTTTTTTATTATTATTATATAAAAATATTTCTTTTATTTTTTCTGGTTCTAATTTTTGTAAACTGCAACAGTTTTTCGTATTGCCCATTCGCGTTCATTATGTATCTTTTAAGACGGTTTAATTTCTGAAAGATGCGCGCGGTTTTAACACCCAAGCCGGTTTTATTCGGTGATCGTTGAAGCTTGAGCTTTTATACTCTTGAAGTCATTGTTTATGAGGTGCACCCCATGAAGATTTGTTACTCGTGAAAGCGCCCCGTACGCTTGGCCACAAGAGAATATGGAGGTGTCAATGTCCATGAGGACATTTTCTAGACTTAGACCTTGGCTCTTGTTAGGTTTATATCAAACACATTGAGAATTGTTCCCTGTACACGTATGCCCGGGGTATTTCGATCTCTAATATTATCGTTGAGCTCTTGTGTTTTCTAATGAGGGTCACTAGGTACTCCAGATCTTTGCTTATCCTAGTTTTTATAGTTTTCCTTTTATGTGGCCATTAAACCCTAAATCTGTACCAAATTTCAGCTCGGGAAGTATTAGTTTTATTTTGATGATCATAAGTGAGTGAGTGAGTGTCATGAATGCGAAACTTTGCATTCGCTTAGCTTCGGAACTAAATGACTTGAAATTTTAGATTTTAAGTGATTTTATCTTACTGGATGGCGAAAATATCAGCGTTCTGGTCTTGTCCAAAGGTTTTCAAATAAGGGCCTGAAAATGCGGCGAAATGGTTCCAATAAATAAAGGATGGTACGGCAGACAGAACCAAAAATCACTTGAAGAATTTTATTATTTAGATTTTACTCTCAGAGCAGCCCAAAGCGTTTTCAGATGTTGTCATGGTCCATGCCTCTGCACCATAAATGAGGACTGAGATGATGAGGGTTTTGTAGAGTGTCACTTTAGTTGCTCGGGAATGGACTTTACTACTCAATTGCCTTCTAAGTCCAAGGAAACGTGATTAGAAAGAGTGATACTTCGTTTGATTTCAGCGCTGGTGTTGTTGTCTGACTTAATAGCGGATCCTAGGTAGACGAAGTCCTCAGCTACCTCAAAGTTAAATATGTCTTTGTTGATGTTTGCTCCAAGACGTCGATGTTTGTAGTCCTTTCTTGTCGACAGCATGACTTTAGTCTTGCCCTCATTAACCGCTAGACCCATCTTTCTGGCCTCCGTCTCAAGACTCACAAACGCTCCACTAACATCACGTTGTGTTCTTCCTATCCTAGTCTGCGTATCCTAGTAGCTGGACGGATTTTTGAAAGATGTGCCTCTGGTGTTGACCTTGGAGCTGTGCACAACCTTTTCAAAAACGATGTAGAAGAAATCGCATGACAACGCCTCGCCTTGTCTAAAACCTTTTTTGACATCAAAAGCGTCCGTTAGGTTTTTTCCGACCATGATGGAACAGCGTGAGTTTTTCATTGTCATCTTACACAGACGGACGAGTTTTTCTGGGATGCCAAAACTAGACATTGCTGTATATAATTGGTCTCTATAAACGTTGTCATACGGGGCCTTGAAATCGATGAAAAGGTGGTAGGTATCGATTTGAAGTTCCTGGGTCTTGTCCAAGATTTGCCGACGGGTGAATATTTGATCCGGGTCTGAAGCCAAACTGATAAGGATTGCCAAGGTCAATTCCACAAATATGTTTCTATGTTGTAAAATATTATATACCTATGTATATGTTATGGAAGTTTTTGTAATGGGGCTGATTTTGTGAATCTCCAGTTTTTGCATATCTCCATGTTCCGAGGTCACTAGAATCCGAATCAACCCTTTCTATCATGATGTCTGTGTGAGTATGTACATTTGTTTGTATGTGCGTATGTGCGATACGTTTTTCTGCTCGATTATCTCAGCTCATTGTATTGCTTTGAAATTGGTCTCATTCGACGCGGCATTGCCATGTTAAGAGCTGATTGACTGATTGCTCGAAATCGGCTAAGCGCTCAAAAAAACTAGGACAACCATAATATAATGCAAATTATGATATTTTCAGCACAAATTGCGGCAATCTTAGTTATCAATGTAATAAAATATATTTGGGGCTATTCTGCCATTTCTGTTATTCTGTTATGAATTTTCTGTTATGAATCATAAAAGATTTAGAAATAAAAGATCTTTTATAATTGGTATTCAGAACTTCGAACTTTAATCTGTTATGAGACATCTGTCATTTATCAGCTGTTACTACAAATTAAATTGTTTGTTATTTACAATCTTTGCAAATTGTCAAATATATAAATGAAGACCATGGAAAACCACGACTGATGGTAAGTTTAATTTCGATTCAATTGAGTTATAATTTATCTATTTTATATGAAGATGCTATCTTTCCAGAAACCAACCCCTGCAAGTATGTATGTTTGTTCTCCTATTTATTGGACTTCACCTTTATCTGCCCAACTTAGATCATTGAATGCCGCAGCATTGTGTAATGATTTCATGTTCAACACCCGAAAATTGGCGAAGCAATCAATGAAACTGCAGAAAAGCAATACTGCCCTTCACAGTTCTACCAATTGGCACAGAAGCAGAAATGGGAACACATAAAGGACCACTGGCGACAGGAAAAATTGAAGTTGTTGAACGCCCTCATTAGACCATCGTGGAACTGGATAGACATTCAAACGATTCCAGAACAAACAACTCTCAATGGAACTTAAAAGATTTTGGCTTGCTGAATAACAAATCTGTTATTTTCAGTATGTTCGAATTTTTGACAGTTCATAACAGATTTCCTAACAGATTTAATAACAGATTTGGTTTGCCCAATACCAAATCTGTTATTCACAAAAGATTTTTGACAACTTAAATTTTTGTATGGGAATTCATAACAGAATAAAAGAATAGAAGATTTCGCCGAATAGCCCCAAATATTTTATAAACAATTGGAAATGAGTTTAAGCGGATATACTTCGTGGTTTCAAGGAAACCAGTCCATATGAGCTAAGGGATAGAATATCTATGACTTTAAATCGGAAAACTCTCATTCGATTTTTTTACATTGTTTTTGCAAAAAAATGAGCTAACGAAAACACCGTTGCGCTGCAATGATTTTCAAAGAAATTGTCATTCATATCATGAACATTAAGATTTTAAATATAAGTAAGTATCTGTCTGCTTTTTTATTGCAGATTTCCTGTCAGCGAAACAAAACGCATTTATTTATTTGGTCTATTTTAAGTATATTCGCCTAACGCCACCCAAATAGGGTTTCCGTTGTCAAGTATTTTTTGTATAGTTTCAATTGATGAGGAAAAAATATTAAATTTTGAAAATCCAGGAAATATGTTGAAAGATTTCTGCAATCAAAAATTTTATTCACAGAATTTTCTTCTCCATGGGGTAAGCCTTGACGGGGCGGAGAGGCTTACGGTGACTCTTACTATGAAGCTGCCATGGTCGACAGGTCGAAGCAACTCCCGCAAAGACGGCAGCGAATGACCGTCAACACCAGAGGCACTATCTTCCAAAAATCTGTTCAACTTCTCGTGTAGGCCAATGATATTGATATAATGGGAAAAACACAGCGTGATAGCAATGGCGCCTTTGTGAGAACTGAGAAAGAAGCGGCAAAAATGGGTTTAGAGTTAAACGAAGTATATGCTGTCTTCGAGGAAGGACACCCAACACCGACAGCTCGGGCAGAACGTAACAATAGACGCATATAACTTCGAGGTAGTAGAGGAGTTTGTCTACCTAGGCTCCGCTATTAACACGGGCTATAACACCAGCGCAGAGATTAGACGAAGAATAACTCTTGCTAATCGCTGTTTCTTTGGGCTAAGAAAGCAATTGAGTGGAAAGCCCTCTCTGGAGCAACTAAGGTAAAATTGTACAACACCCTCATCATCCCAGTCCTGCATGTATGGTGTAGAAGCATAGACCTTGACAAAATCGGATGAACGTGCCTTAGACTGTTTGGAGAGGAAAGTTCTTCGGGTCATCTTTGGCCCCGTGTGCATTGAAGGGGAATGGCGAAGAAGATACAAAAGCGAACTTTACGGATTGTACAACGACATGGACATAGCCAGAAGGGTCAAGGTCCAGACACTCAGATGGCTAGGTCATTTAGAGCGGATGGATATCAATGCTCCGGCCCTGAAAACCTTCGAAAGCCTCAGGTGGCGCCAAGAAGTGGAAGAGGACGTCAATCAACTTGCAGTGCAAAACTGGAGACAGCGTGCTAGGGACCGAGCTGGCTGGCGGAGACTGTTGATTGACGCCTTGTTTTAAATGTTGACAAATAAAGTAAAACCAGGAGTTTTACACGCAAGAAAGATCCAATTATTTTTGATTATATGATTGATTCTTGTCCATAAAGTAGAGTATCTGTTTTTTTTTTTTTTTTTATTTGCGAGCAGTTTTTTGTTTTCCATGTAAATAAAAAGTCAAACCTAAGAAATAGTTGGATAGGCTATTTAAGATAGGCTCATAGAGCTCTCATAGGATATCAGCGATCTTTTGCGACTGCAGTTGTTTAATATCGCATCTTCGTTAGCATTTTTATGTGTTGGTCTCAATCAAAATATTTGCATTTGTACCTTTGATCAAAGTCCTGTGTTCCAACCAAAAAGTGATACCAGGATAATAAAGACAGAAAACATCAAAGCAATAAGAATGACATTTTAAACATAACACAAAGTTTTACTATAAGGTTGTGTTTTACCCTTTAATGAAGAACAACCTTGAAATATTTTTTATTGCGTCTTGAGTTTCAATCAAACTAGTCAATTTTTCTTTAGTGCAATACCTCTCTCTGAACAATTGTATTACAATAACAATTATAATTGACCCTGACCCTTGTTCAGATAAAAATTAATAACGTGGGCATTGATAGCTTTCCGTTTTCAACTTGTCGAAATTTGTCTTCAACAACCTTTTTAGACAGCTGTTACTGATACGAAGTCTAATTGTGATTATTAACGCTGGTAACCCTACCCCCATAGTTTGTCAATTATTACACTCATTTAAATACAATTTCTTCGTATGGTTGCGGTGGGAATACGGAAAGGGCGCTTAATCAACAATTTGACGACAATGACGCTGACGATGCGACGAACCGCACAATATTTGTAGCTTCTTTAGCTTATACCCACAGCAGCGCAAGAGCAATTCACCAAGAGTATATTGCCGGCGCGGCGTATAGTAAATGTATCTATTTACTCGGATTGATATTGATGTAGTTGTTAGTAGTAACTTTATGATGACATGCACTCACAGTGGTCCCATCCTTGTGTCTAAGTCTTCAAAAATGATTTTTTTCTTTATAGAGTGACAACTGAGAAGAATTCAGGGGACCTACACTTTTTTCATGACGGATTGATACTCTTGGAAGTTTTGTCAGTTCTTTGCAAGAGGCTGCACCCGATTAGGATTCGAACACACACGTTTTGCGTAACAGGCAAAGCACATAACCCCTTCGCCACGGGCACCAAAATTACGGTTTGACTTCTAATGAGTGACGTTTTGTTAATACGCTTATAACTCAAGAACACCTGGACTGATTTCGATTGTTTTATTAGAACGGATTCCGACCAAAATAAATTATTGTCCCATTGTGTATCAATACCGTCCATTCTAATGACAGATTTCTGTCAGGAAAAAGATTCTTTTTGGATTTCAACATAATGAAAGTCTACTTCGCAAAATCTCAGAAAAGTCGAAATTTATTCTAAACAGGTATGTACGGTACTTCTTTCATTCTTGGATTTTTATATAGAGGTTACTCTGATATTTGGGATATAAGTGATATACTTTTTAAAATGAGAATGTATACCAAAATCAGAAAACTCTAATATGAAGCAATGGGGAAACGCGAAACAAGAACAGACAAATCAGCTACCTATAGCAGATCTTGTGGATTTTAGGGGCCAGTTATAGCGATTATTAAAAACTATCATTAAAAATGTTCATTTGGATAATGTGGTGTGTTGTACTTTGGTTTGATATACCAATCTGATACCAATCGATGGCAAAATCCATTGAAATATTTTGTTCTGGCGAAAAATACCTAATCCAATAAAAGAATATTTTTGATGAAAAATGCATTCATTCAGTGTTTTAATGACAAGCTAATTTAAATTTCAAAAAATGAAACACTTTGTTCCAGTGTTTGTGTTCCATTTTTTAATGTCCCATCTTACATTAAAAAATGTAATCAAGCATTTTCTATCATTTAAAAAAAAATATTTGGTGTCAAAACAAAAAATAAATGCTTGAATGACATTAAAGTCATAACACTTTTTTAACGATCGCTATAATCACACATAAGTAAAAATCAACGAAGCAAACAAATATTTGCAATAAATATTTTTTTCATTCAAAAGAAAAAGAAATACTTTATTGTTTTAGTCAAACGCTCTTAAGGCTTTCGGAATGACAGGAGTTAGAGCATTTTTACGACCTCCTGGAAAGAGCCTACGGAGCCTGTCCAGAGTACGACGTCAAAATCGTACTCGAAGATTTCAATGCAAAAATCGGGAAGGAAGACATCTGCAGCTCATAATACGGTGATAAGTAGCAGTAGGTTTCCAAGACGAAAGATCTACACAGCAACCTGGCGATCTTCCGATGGTCGAACCACCAACCAAATCGACCATGCGCTAATCAGCAGCGCAAGGCACGCATCCAACATCTTGACCGTACGCACTTTCCAAGGAGCAAATGTGGACTCTTTCTGGTAGTGGCTACGTTTAGAGCCCTACTATCAAACGACAAAAAAACCACGTGCGATCCCAAGAAAGAAGTTCAACATCGGTTGCCTTGGCACTCCGGATAATGCCAGAGACTACAGTGAGCGCCTGAGTGAGCGACTCTCCACAGTCCTCCCAAATACCACAGATGTCAACACCTTGTGGAACCAATATCGGGAAATAATAAAAATGTTTGCCGAGACCATCATGGGTTACGAGCCACCCGTGGTATGATGAAGAGTGCGCGTTATTGAAAAGGGAGACGGAAAATGCACGTTTGCAGATGCTGCAACGAAGCACAACAGCAGCAAGTGAGGAGTACCGAACAAAAAGGAGAAATTAGAAAAAGATCCTGCGAAGGAAGAAAAGACCATCCGCAGTTTCTCAGCTCAAAGATCTAAAAGAGTCTCGGGCCAAGAACAACACCCGGCGTTTCTTTAAAAGGTCGAAGCAAAAAGCTTCTGGTTTCAGAACCGTGAAACCTAGTATCCGAAGCACAGGGAATTGTAGATATTTTCAAGCAGTACTTTCAACAGCTGCTGAATGCGTAAAATGTCGAGCGAGCTAATGACGAAAGCGAAGCAAGACCAGTCGATGAAGACCCAATCCCAGCGCAGAAGAGGTAGAAAGAGTCATCCAAAATCTTAAAAATAACAAGTCCGCCGAGTCGGATAGCATATGTACTTGTGGAACTGTTTAAATATGGAGGAGGTGTTTTGATGAACCGCATGCACCAAGCCATCAACAAAGTGTGAGAATAAGAATACATGCCCACTGACTGGTCGAAAAGCTCCATATGCCCCATCTACAAAAAGGCGATCCTATATCATGAAAAACTGAAAAATCTTATCCAACGTACTGTGTGAGCGTCTTGAGCCGTTCTGCAACACAATAATCGGCACGTACCAGTGTGGCTCTAGGCCAGGCAGATCAACGATAGCCAACATTGAGGCAGATCCTGGGAATGACCAACAAATTTCAAGTCGAAACCCACCTTCTTTTCATCGACTTAAAAGCTGCTTATGATAGCATCCACCGCCATGAGCTTATGATGGCGATTTCTGAACACGGGATCCCAAAAAAACTGATCCAGTTGTGTCACATGACGCTTAACAATACGCTGTGCAGTGTGCAAATGGGTAACAGCTCGTCCGAGTTATTCCAAACAGGGTTTAGACAAAGAGATGCGTTGTCATGTGACTTCTTCAACATAGTCCTGGAGCAGATAGTTTGTAAGGCAGGTGTTAGCACGGAAAACACTATCTTCAACAAATCTATCCAGCTAGACATCATCGGTCGATCCAAGAGAGCTTGAGGCCTTTACAGCGATTGAAGAACAGGCGAAACTCGTTGGTCTGGAGTGAATGAGGACAAAACAAAGAACATGCTATCAGCAAACAGAGCAACATTTGTCCACCGCCTAAGACAAACTGTCACTGTTGGTAGAAACAATTTCGAGGTAGTTAAGGAGTTCACCTACCTTGGAATAAAGATCAATCCAACAAACGTCACCTTAGTGGAGATCCGAAGAAGAATTTGCCTGGCGAACCGCTGCTGCTTCGGTTTGGCAAAACAAGTGGGTTCAAAACTCCTCAGACGAAAGACCAATCCTACTCTACGGCGCCCAGTACTAGACGATAAGTAAAAAATGGGAATTGATACTGGACACTTTCGAAAGAAAAATTCTTCGACGGATTTTCGGTCCCGTAGAAGACCGAACCTATGGTATAAAGACCAAATGAATGCGGATGCCAGAGCGCTTGGTTTCAGCATCTGGAGAGTGCATGCAAGGGACCGATCACGATGGAAGGCTGCAATATCTCAGACTGAGATCCTTCATGGATCCGTGAGCCCGATAAGTTAGTTAGTAAGTAAGTACTAAATAAGAATATATATCGTATACCTATATGATGTTTGTATAAATGGAAAATTATTCAACTTCGTAGTTGATTGCAGAATTAACACTGTTAAAGTATTCCAATGTTCTTTTCACAGATGCAAACGGAAATTATTACATATCAGAACCACTGTTGGTTTCAATTTCGATTAAACAATGTACACTATCTTATTTCGCTACATTAGGCCCACCAAGTCAAGTAAAGCCAAAAACTCACCATCCACCAAAGCGACTAGACTCTGGCTGGTCTGGACTGGACGTCAACACCCAATAAAAGTCAGTTTTTCTTTCTTAATCAGTCGATCATTGTCATTGTGTTGGGCAAGCGGCACCAAACGATCAGATCGTGTCAAGCTTGAGTTTCATCTATCCGTCCGTTCAATTCGTCGAACGTCGTCGTCATAACTGCTGTCGGATTCAACTTATTCTCTCGGCTCTCTGAGCTCTGACTTCAATTCTCTCTCACTCTCTCATCAGAAGCAAAAGCACACAACGCACTGTCTCACCAAATAAATATTATTATCTGACAAATAAAATTGTGTTCTCGATCGGATCGGTTGTGCAGCGTTAAAAAGTTAGTAACTCATACGTTACACCGATTGAAAGCATGATATTGTATTTATCAACTGCTCTTCCCATTATTCAGTCGTCTATCAAATAAGATACCTACGAATACGTCCGTGTCCCGTTCCAATAAAAAAAAATGCTATACAAGTGCATTCATCTTGCTGATTTTTAAAAATACAACTTCTTATCTTGGTTAAAGATACATCGATTTCCGTGCGTGTCGATTTAATGTGATCGATAATCGATGTTTAAACAGTGGTCGTTTTTTGCAAGCATAATTGTTTACGAACTATGGAAATTTTGAGTTGGAGATTTTTGGTTTTGTGTGTTTTTTATTTTTTCCTTCTAAAACTCAGTAAAAGTCTTTACGAAAGTTATTTGCAGTGAATACCAATTTAATTGATTTTCGATTAACTATCGATTGTTGTTTGCAATTTCAATGGAATACAAGAACGCGAGGCTGACAGTGTAATTGAAGAATAGCGAAATGGTGTTCACATCACATTCATTGGAATAATCACATGAATAAGCAATCTGACATACATAGTTACAAGTATATGTTTCATTTTTTCGGATTACTCATCGAGTTCCCAGAGACTACGACAACTTATCCAAACCACGACTCACCTGGAAGGTGACTTATACTACAGACTTGTACGCAAAGAAGTGTTATCTCGAAAAGTTGTTGTTTCTTTCGGTATATGGATATTGTTTGGAGGTGCAAAGTGAGTAATGCTTTTGTTATTGATGCGTGTTTTTAAGTGAGAAAATAGATAGAAAGTTTTGAACCAAAAATTCGATACAATTTATAATTGTAAGGGTGTAGATGGAAGAGAGAATATGAATCAATTTAGCTTGTAGACATCAAGGCATTCCCAAGGTGAATTACTGAAATATTTCAAAGTGCAGTCACACAGGAATTGCAAAATTGAAAAGTGCAACTTGTTTGTTTGATGAGTCTTAGTTACTTTTGTTTGGAGAAAACTTGTTTTAAGTCGAAATGGCAATTGCTTTTAAACGAGCACAATTGAATTCTACTTTAAATGCTTTTTTTCAAATTAAGCGTAAACGATTCCAAAATTGGGTTCTGATAAGTAATTTTATAAATTAATTATAAGAATGCAATGAGGCAAACAAAACTTTAATTTATTTACGTTAATCAAGAACGCGATAGTGCCCAGCCAAGTTCTCTAGCAACTTTGGCACTACACCCTTATTACAGGAAACAACTCAGGGCATTTCCCACACCCCTCCAACTTCTATACCAAAGAAGTCAAAAGTTTCAAACTCTCATTACTTCTTAAGCTAGTCAAGAAGAAGCACCTCAGTAAATTTCAGATAATTAGCATAAGTAGTTTCAAAGATACAATGTTCCAAAAATCACAAAAACCGTAACTGACTGACTGACTCACTGATTCACTCCCTCACTGACAGATCATCAAAATTATGAAGCACTTTCCGTTGCCCTAGAAACATGAAATTTGGCACAATGATAGGTCATGTGGTACATACGAAGTAAAAAATCGAAAATTTGAAATTTTTTAATCAGGGGGCGTGGTAGCCGCCTACTTTTACATGAAATATGGTATATTTATTTATTTATCATAAAATATAAAATTTATGATTTTTAACTGAGGGGGCGTGTACCCACCCAATATAAAGAAATAAAATTAATTTTTAGATTTTTCTGCTAAGGAGGCATGGTACCCACCCATGTTTTATTAATTAACTAGCAGTTGCCCGCGACCTCTACCTTATCCAACAGCCAGAGGTGCGTCTTCGACTTCTGCATCACGCCCACTTTTTCCAAACTTTTTTAATAATAGGTTACCAGAGAAAACCTGCCAAGTAAAAAAAATGAACTAATTTACATTAGATTACAAGTTTCTTTCAAAACTAATACTTGATTCGATGTAAGTCCACTTAAAACATTTACAATGCACCTACGAGTACTTGCTGAATCTTAGTACTTGACGTTCTTTTAGATCACATTACTTCTCGTGGCTGATTTGTTAGGCAGAATTTTTGTACGGCTTGGCTCTTTGTTTACATTTATGTTTTTGGTGTGATTTTAAATCAAAGGGCACGGTAGTGCCCAGCCAAGTTCTAGTACCACTCCCTTTTTATAGGATCGAACTCAAGAGCCCCCATAACTTTTGAACCCATAGAGTTACAAGCTTCAAATTTAAATACGTATTGATTTCATGGAGACAAAGGCCCTGTAATATAATAATAAAATAATTTTATGGAACCATTACTTCCTGAGATATTTAGCAGTAAACATTTCAAAAACCGTAATTGACTGACTGACTGATCATCAAAATTATGATGCACTTCTAACAATATCAGAATCTTGAAATTTGGTACAATGGGAGGTTTTAAGATGTACACAAAGGGAAAAATCAAAAATTTCAATTTTTTCATTCACGGGGCGTGGTATCCGCCCACTTTCTTAAAATGATCGTAGGATGTTGAAATTTGGAATTCTTGTGAGGTTTTGGTTGAATAACATGAAAAAAATTAGAAAAAATTCTATTTCCATTTAGGGGTGTTGTATCGACCCATTTTATCTCTCGAAATGGTCGAAAACGCTTAAGAGAAAATATAAGTGGTTGCCGCCTACTTTCTTAAAATGGTTGCAGGATGTTGAATTCTGGATTCTTAAAGTTCATAAAACTCCCATGAGTAACTTTCTTTAGTGGTTTAACAATGGACCCCTGGGGTCTAAATGAATAATCAACATCTAACCTACAAATCCTCATTCAAACCCTCCAAGTCGGTGCCGGGCGGGCAATGATCACCATAGTACATAGTCTATTTATTTAAGTCGTTAATAACTAACGTTTACAAACTTATGAACTACATATATCTATACCTAAACAATTATTACAAAGTACAAAATTATCATGAATTACAATTAATTAATAAAAGCCTGCATTTATGCTAAGGCATTAAAAAATATAGTTTTGAAAGATTCGCTTTTGAAATTATCATTTATCGAAACTATAAGAAAATAATACTTATTAAAGATTAAGACCATTTATTTATTGGATTATTGGCACCATAGTTTGATCTACTAAAAGGTAGTTGTAGAGGTTGTTGCAGCCTTATGCTTGTACGACTGAAACTAAAGTTAAATCTACTTAGAACTGATGGAGATAGTATAGAGCCATTCATCACATTAGTATTAGTAATAAAGCAAAACTGAAGGTATTGCCTATTTAACTAACGCAAGTCTATGAGAGTAAGGAGGACGAATATTATTTGGAGACCAAAAAAAGAAAAAAGAAAAAAAAGAAAAGAAAGAATACAGAGACATTGTTTAACTGTGACAGATCAAACATATAACTAAATACAAAGGGATTTTGTTTGCGTGTAAAAGTCATACTTTTCCACTTGTCGACATTTAAGACAAGACGGTTTAGATTGCACCACTCCCGAAAAAGAAAAAGGTCTTCCTGTAGTAACAAGCAGTCGGATTGTGATTTAATACTTTTAAAACTTTTTACGTCATTTGCATATATTAATATTGAAGAGTTTTTAATGGTCAAAGCTAAGTCGTTAATAAATAATATGAATAAAATTGGTCCTAAGTGACTACCCTGAGGGACACCGGAGTTGACTACAAAATTAGTTGAAAGTTCATTTAAGAAGACTACATTGTAATGTCTGTTACTTAAATATGAGGATATCCATTTTAGAAACTTACAGCTAAATCCAAGATTGTCCATTTTCTTGATAAGCGTTGTATGGCATAACTTGTCAAAGACTTTGCTAAAGTCAGTAAACACACAATCTACTTGTCCATGGTCTTCAAATACAGCTAAGCAAAACGATGTAAAATTTAACAAGTTAGTAACAGTCGGCTTCTATGGACTCAAACAGTTTAGGTATTACGCACAACTTGGCAATAGGACGGTAGTTTTTAATTTCATTTCTTGGACCTTTTTTATGAGTTGGCGTGATATAGGCACTTTTCCAGATAGAGAGAAAGATTGAGTTACAAATAGATTCATTGAATAGAACACATAAAGGATAAAATAAATGGTCAACACAATTCTTTAAAACAGAAGAAGGTACTCCGTCAGGTCCTGGACTAACACATTTGTCAAGTTTTAGAATATTAAGCTTTATAGTTTCCAAGTCAATATCAAAGTTTATAGAGTTTAGATGAGAGAAAGAAGAAGACACCCCTCGACATCTTCAGCAAACAAGTGGCAGCGAGTACAGCTATAAGACTCCACATCTCATCTCAATGGACCAACAATAATGTGGGACATTCCATCATTTTGAACTTCTTCGGTTCTATACCAAAGTACATAGACTACACCATTCCAAAACCTCAATTTGGGAAAAACTTCCAGATTTCCATTCCATCCAGAGATGAATGGGAAGACAAAAAATTTCTGGAAGACAAAAGCATTCATTTTCATACAGATGGATCCAAGACAAATGATGGAGTTGGTAGCGGTGTGTACTCAGAAAAGCTTAACCTAAGCCTCTAATTCCGAATCCCTAACTATTGTAGCGTCTTCCAAGTGGAAATTTTAGCAATCAAAGAGGTTATCTCAAGCTCATATGGCCGTCACTTGACCTGAAAGCGCTCTGGAAGAGAAGAAACAATCTCTCACCTTCTCTGCACACTTTTTTATCACTTTCCATATTATATTTTCCTAATGTTACACAGAATTGAAATTGATATTGATATCTACAAAATTGTACAGATCATAACAGAACATGAGAACTACACTAAAGTCATTTTATAATGAAATTCCGGTCTTGCGAAAATAATTCGTAAAAAAGAAAACATGCCATTAACAATAAATTTACTCATTAACTCATCATTCACGCTTAGATATAGTTTATTTAATTTATTCGACAAATGTTTGTGAGATCACTAGGGCGATGTACACAATTATACACATGTGGAACATATTTTGAATAAAGTATGGTATAAAAAGATGTTATCAATATGCGTTTATAATAAGTAAAAGTCAAACTGTAATAAATTGTGCACCAATGGCTAGCACGAGCTTTCCATAACATTTTAGATTTCATCGAATTTTTGGTGTGAATTATTATCAATTAATTAACTTCCAAATTAATTAACTTTTTCAAGGTCACCAGAATTCACATCAACCTTTCTTATCATGATATCTGTGTGTGCGTGTAATGTACGTATGTTCGTTTGGGCGTTCGGATTATTTCTCCATTACATATCTCGCGACCCTTACTTACTTACTTATGGTGGCGCTACAGTCCAGGTCGGACCAGGGCCTCACCCAACAAACTTCTCCAGCCAGCTCGGTCCCTAGCTAGCTGTCTCCAGTTTCGCACGCCAAGTTGGTTCAGGTCCTCTACCACCTGTGTGCTCCACCTGAGTCGCGGTCTTCCTCTTCTGCGCCGTCCTTCCGGGTTGGATTCGAAGACTCTACGAGCCGGAGCATTATTTTCCATTCGCTCAACATGACCCAACCATCTAAGTCGTTGGACCTTTACTTTTCTGGCTAGGTCAGTGTCGCTGTACAGCTCGTACAGTTCTTGGTTGAATCTTCGTCTCCATTCTCCATTAATGCAGACAGGACCAAAAATCACTCGAAGAATTTTTCTCTCAAAGCAGCCCAAAGCGTTTTCATCAGATGTTGTCATGATCCATGTCTCTGCACCATACATGAGGATCGGGATGATGAGGATTTTGTAGAGTGTCACTTTAGTTGCTCGGGAGAGGACTTTACTACTCAATTGCCTTCTAAGTCCAAAGAAGCAGCGATTGGCAAGAGTGATTCTTCGTTTGATTTCAGCGCTGGTGTTGTTGTCTGAGTTGATAGCGGATCCCAGGTAGACAAAGTCCTTAACTACCTCGAAGTTAAATCTGTCTATGTTGACGTTTGCTTCAAGACGTCGATGTTGGTAGTCCTTTCTTGTCGACAGCATTAACTTGGTCTTGCCCTCGTTAACCGCTAGACCCATCTTCCTGGCCTCCGTCTCAAGACTCACGAACGCTCCACTGACATCACGCTGTGTTCTTCCAATTGTCATGTCGTCTGCGTCTAGTGTGACGGACTTTGAAGATTGTGCTCTGGTGTGACTTGAGCTTTGCACAATCTTTTCAAGAATGATGTTGAAGAAATCGCATGACAGCGCATCGCCTTGTCTAAAACCTTTTTGACATCAAATGCGTCCGTTAGGTTTTTTCCGACCATGACGGAACAGCGTGAGTTTTCCATTGTCATCTTACACAGACGGATGAGTTTTTCTGGGATGCCTAAACTAGACATTGCCCTATATAATTGTCTCTGTAGACGCTGTCATACGCGGTCTAGAAATCGATAAAAGGTGGTGGTATCGATTTGAAGTTCCTGGGTCTTCTCCAAGATCTGCCGTAGGGTGAATATTTGATCGATGGTGGACTTTCCGGGTCTGAAGCCACACTGATGAGGACCTATCAGGTTGTTGACGAAAGGCTTTCACACAGCACGGCACACAAGATCTTGTAGGCGATGTTAAGGAGACTTATACCTCTGTAGTTGGTGCAGTTCAGGGGATCTCCTTTCTTGAGGATCGGGCATACGATGCTGAGGTTCCATTCATCGGGCATGCTTTCCTCCGACCAAATTTTGCAGATGAGCTTGTGCATGCTCCTTACCAAATCATCTCCAGCTGATTTGTACAGTTCGGCGGCTAGCCCGTCTGCTCCAGCGGCTTTGTTCGACTTAAGTTAAGATATCGCTATCTTCACTTCGTCAAGGTCGGTGGGTGAATTGTTGGCTTGCTGCACCCAAATTGAATGGTTCTGTATTGTTGGCGGAGTTTTGCTCGTCATCGCCATTATACAGCTTGGAAAAGTGGTCTTTCCATATCCTCAGCACTGACTGCGGTTCCACTACGATGTTCCCGTGATGGTCTCTACAGGCTTCAGTTCGGGGTGTATAAGCCCTGGAGGTTTTTTTACGTTTTTGTAGAACTTTCGAACTCGTTCCTGTTGATATCCCTCTATCTCCTCGATCGCGCGCTTCTCATGCTCCCTTTTTTCTTTCTGAGAAGTTTATGCTCCTCTCTCCTCTTCTGCTCGTAGAGTTCACGAAGCTCTTCTTTACAGCGTCGCTTTGTATGCCTCTTGGTAAGCTGCATGTGCTTGCTGGCACTCCTAGTCAAACCAGGGGTTTCGTTGTGGTGACCGTGTAAACCCAAGCACTTCAGAGGCGGCATTTCTGATGGCTGGTTGGCAGTGTTGCCACATTTTGTGCTGGCAGCAAAGGACTTCTGAGGAGATTTTTGGAAACACGATCGGAAAAGGAAATTTCTCCTAGCATTTTCACGTGTTATCCTTGATCGGATATCCGCATTAGTACCTTGGCTACAGCAAGATTGTGGTCCGAGTCGATGTTGGCACCTCGGAGTGTGAGGAAATCTTCATGCTAGAGAAGTGTCGTGCGTCGATCGCAATGTGATCAATCTGGTTGACAGTTGATTGATCAGGAGATTTCCATGTTCCTTTTTGGATATCGAGAAGTGGGAAACGCGTACTTGCTATCATTACGTCTCGCCCCACAGCGAAATCGATTAGCCTAAATCCGTTATCGTAGGTGGTCTCGTGTAAGCTATGTCATGTTCTTCCCTACCCAACTTAGCATTAAAATCTTCAGAACGATTTCAATGTCATAGCTAGGGCATTGCTCATAGGTCTTGTCGAGGAGCTCGTAGAACCCGTCTTTGGTGTCTTCATCCTTTTCCTCAGTGGGAACGTGAGCGCAGATGAGGCTGATGTTGGTGAATTTAGCCTTGATACGGATTGTAGTGATGCGCTCATTCACTGAGTTGAAACTCAAGACCTTCCTCCTGAGTCGAGTCCCAACTACAAATCCACATCGAAATAGACGCTGATTTTGTTCCCGGTAGCAGTCGCCGTAGTAAATATCGCAGTTGTTCATTTTACGTAGGCCCGGACCATCCCATCGCATTTCTTGGATGGTAGTTATATCTGCTTTGATAGCAGTCAAGGGCTTCCGCTAGTTGTTCGGCTGCACGTGGTCTGTTAAGGACCTAACATTCCAAGTGCAAAACCGAAATTCGTTGTCCTTAAATCGTTTACGTTGTCGCATGGTGTTTCGGAACCATGCCTTCTGTATGTGGCCAGACAGTCACCCCGACGCACGATCCCAAACCTGGAGGGCCAGGTCTTTAGTTTTACTCTAAGACAAAGAGCCGGCCAAACTGCTTCTAATAGGCCTGGGCTACGAATATGTCGTAGTAGCTTTATAAGGTGTTCACTAAGTAGTTCATCCTGACTGGAACCTTAGACGCCACCGTTGATTCCATCTTAGAGAGGTCTTCCGCTGCCGCCTGTTTAGAAAGAGCCATGTCTTAGTGGACGTATGCCTACTTCCCCTTCTTTGCAGCCGCCAACAATTTCCCACTGGGGTTGGAACCCAATCTTCGGTTGAAGGTACTGGAACCCGATGTTCACTACGGGGTGGTGGAGAGTAGGAGTTGATAGACAGAGGTTGTGTCCTCTTGAATGCACGTGTCTACCCTTCGAACATCACACTCTTGTTACGTTAGTGTAACAATAAACCAAGAGTAAAATTTATACAATCGATATGTACAAATTCCTAATTGCTTATTCAATCAAACTTAAGAATTGTTACGAATAACGATGTTTCAAGGCCTAACAACGTTATATTCTAATGAAACTAAGAGTTTAATAACTTGTCATGCGAAGAAGTGTTCATCATCGTTTGCAAATCATTATTAAGAAATCAACTTCCTCTTTCTTTTAAAATACATAGTTCCATGATTCCATCACATCCAGCTCGCACCCTTTGGACTTGAGGTTTAATTGATTTAATTAAAATAGCTCCTTGTTTCAAGAAATACTCTTTTAAATTTTTGCAAATAATGTACATGTGTAGGTATATACATAACTGCGCAGGAATCAATTATTGTTTTTTATTTTTTTCACCCACACTCAGTCTTAATGTGACACTGACGGTTAAAAGATCAAAAAGAATTTAATTAGCTGTGTGGAAAAAGCAGAAAACGGCGCCTTGACTTTACTTTAAATAACGAAAGGCTTCGATAAAATCAGCCTGCATTTCCAGCCAAATGTTATTTGTATCTCAAAAAGCCTGTTGATTGAAAGTGACCCCTTTTAAACGGGTTAATTAACACTAATTTAGTGTAGACGATATTATATGGTAAATGGTGGCATACCCCTACGTGGAGAGTATTTTTGAGTTTGATTGGGATAAGGGGGTCGTTGTTGACTGAACTTGCCACGAATTTACACGTCATATTTGGGTCCGTAGTGGGAGAAGCAAACAAAACATTATGATGGTTGCTCATGACTTAGACCTTTTTCGAGAAAATTAGGTTGAACTATGAACTGAATAAATTTAGAAATTTGATAAACATTCCTTCTCATAAATATTCCTTAATTTAGATGATTCAATTTGTGAGTTTTTCTTTTTTTTTTTTAATCTACAGAATGAACGTTACCTCTCAGCCGGAAGCTGATTTTGAATCCTCAACACAATTATGGACTACTTCTACAATGGAGAATATACTACGCGTATCACCAAGAGACGCTTTTGTTGGAGATGAGATAAACAGGTGAGGAAATATTTTTCGGATCTCTTCTCCTGGGTGGAATCATGTAAGGTGATTTGTGATTTGTGATAGTCACAAATCACAAATTTTGTCTACGTAAGGTGATAGTCACATGTGACAATTACCAAATTTTTTTTTTTGTGACAGCTATTTTGCTATCACATTCATACAAAATTGTTCGCGCTTTTAAATTATTGTCGTTTTTTCTAAATTTTCGTACAAAGAGAACGTGTCTGTACAATTATTTAAAAAAAATAATAAAATTATGGATAGCGAGAAAATGAATAAAAAAAGAGGTTAACCTGCGAAATATAATAAATATGTTTGAACTTCCAAATACAAAGCTTGTTTTGTGTTTATCAAGATTGTTTATATTTTCTGAAAAACAAAATAAACGTAAACGTTTTCATATTATATCCCCAAATTTAGGATTTGCCGGCAGTTTGATCGACAAGGAAAATGTATAGTGTCTGTATTTATTTCACCTCGAAATGAATAAATCGGAGTCAACAACTGCTGTGTATATGAAATACCTAGTACTATCGAGAATCGTGTTTTTTTTCTTCTCAATATCAACTTATGTAAAAAAAATAGCTTTCTCAGGTTGTAACTAGTTGGCGCCATGATCTTCTGTCAAACCAGGCAGAGAACATACAATACAAACTTATGTAAAAAAATGGTTATCTCTACTTGTAACCAGTTGTCGCTTCAGAGAAAAATGTTTGAATATAAAACTCCTTATCTACTTTTTACTTGTTTGTAACTTGTGTACAGCAGCTACGGCATTTTGTATCAAAATAAATATAAGTTAAAATGTTAAAACATCAAATTACAGAAAAGAAAGAAAGAGAATAATAATAACAAAAATATTAAAAAGAATAGGTACTTATACAATTTTATAAAAAGATGAATTTAAAAATTATATTATTAATTGTTTTAATTGTAATTAATTGCTAAGGTACAGTTTAATTCATTTTTTAATTTCTTTGCGCAATTTACACTTCTTATTTCACGTGGTAACGAATTCCACATTCGTGAGGAGTTTACAAAAAACTGACGTTCAGATGTCGCACAACAAAAACGCAGGACCAAAACTTGAGCGGAACGCGATTTGAGTTTAGGAATCTTATCTCATTATAAAGGTATTCAGGTTGTGGGTTTGAAGAATATCAGAGAAAAAAGTTATAGTTCGATATTTGAGAAAATTTTCAAATGTCATTCCGAGAAATTGAATCACGTAATTGGATATTCGATCAAAACGTCTAAGTCCATAAACATAACGAACAGCACAGTTAAAGACGACACTAAGTTTTCTTTTTCTTTTGCTTTCGAAGTCAAGTTTGCAGAAAATTTCGCAACCGTAAGTTAATAAAGGCAGAAACAACGTTTTTATTAAAAGAACTCTGATTTTTATTGGAATTAAATATTGAGATGGCCAAAGCATACGAAGGACACTATAACACTTACCCACAGTTCTATTGATATGGTCCTCCCAAGTCAGGGTCTTATTGAACAAAACACCGAGGTTTATAGCCTTGTCGACATACATGATGGCACTTTCTTTGAGAGCAACTTGAGGAAAACATGACACATCAATCTTATTCCTAGCGATGACGATGCATTTAGATTTTTTCGGGTTAAGCAGCAAGCAATTTTCTATTGACCATTCATCGATTCTTCTTAAATCTTCATTAATACATGCAACGTAGTGTTCAATCATCCTAAGGGACAACTTAGGTACAGCTGAGTGTCGTCGGCATACATGCGAATGGAACAATTTTTTACATACTAGCAACTCGTTCACATACATTGAAAAGAACAAGGGGCCTAGTATTGACCCTTGTGGAACACCATTCGCTACAGGTAAGAAGATCGATTTTTGTTGATTATGTTCAACCGCCTGTTCACGTTCTGTTAAGTAAGAAAACAATAGATCGACTGCAGAGGAGGAAAAATTGAAATAATTTGAGAGCTTAAGGCAAAGAATGTTGTGATTTACCATATCGAAGGCCTTAGAGAATCGAGAAGAATTAGAAAATAACGTTGTCCATATCAACTGCTTTTCTGATATCCTCAGAAACACTTACAAGGCAGTCAGCAGCTATTTTTCTTTCGAAAGCCGGATTGTCTTGAGGTCAATAAGTCAAACCGTGTTAGAAACTCGTTTATTTGCTTTTGAAGTATTCTCTCAAAAACTTTCGACAAAAAAGGCAATATAGATATAGTCTAAACTCATCTCCTTTGGAATTTTTTGGTATAGGAATAACCTTTGCTTTTTTCCATAGAGAAGGAAATTCACGTGTTCTTAAAATGGAGTTAAAAATGTGTGTGATGAATGGTAGCAAGGTAGGAAGAACAATTTTTAAGAACTTAGGGTGCATCATATCGAGTCCTACAGCGTTAGATTTTATCGATAGAAGGGCCTCAACTACATCCTCCGGGTAATGTGAGAGAAGTCGAAAAGGGGTGTATTTGGCCTAGCATTTGATAAATTATTCTCCGATGAATTAACCTGGTCTGGAAAATGCGAGGTGCCTGTCGTGCTTGAGACGAAAGATAAGTTTAGGGCATTTATGTCAAGCATATCTGTAGATTTGTTATCGAATTTACCAATTCCTATGTTTTTCAGATTCTTCCAAATCTCTTTGCTTCCCAATGCGGCATTGAAACGTGTTGAATATGTTTTAGCTTTGGCCTTGCGTATCTCCCGAATAATTTTGTTACGCAGTTTGGTATAATTTGTATAAAACTTCATGCGAAATAATTTCCATCGTTTGAAGAATAAATCTCGTTTTTTAATGAGAGAGAGAATACTTCTCGTGTTATCCACGGTTTACTATTTGGACTGAAAGTTTTAGTTCTTAGGGGCACATGACAACAATAAAGTTCATTAATTTTTCAGTAAAAAATTCTACCTGCATAGAGGGCGAAGATATATCTAACAATGAGTTCCAATTTATAGTTTTAAGATTTTGTTCCAAGGCGGCGTAGTTTCAAATTACGGAAATCCCTGTATTCGATGGTATGGTTTTGCCTATGTCTTTCAACGTGGAAATCATAAACTAAGAAAATAAGGTCGTGTTTTGAAAAACCTGGAGCAGATAGTTGATCGTAGTGAATAACTTTATTTCGATCACATACTAAAAATAGATCCAACAATGAAGGATTACCATTATTAGGGAAATGTGTAGGCTCAGATGTGTTTACAGAAAATAAATTAAGCGTCAGAAATTGGTCATATACGTTATTTTCCTCTAAGATATTGCAAATGAAATCACCACTTAGGATTATGTTAAAGTACGAAATTGAAACCTGTTCTAAAATAGAGATAAGAGGAGAAATACAAATGATGTTTTAAATTATAATAATTATTATTGAGCTGAATTTGCACAGACATAAGGTTGTTACTTAAAGCTTTTACAACATCAGAAGTAGGATTAGCTGCAGTTATAGAAAAAAACCAATACCATTTCTGCTACAATTCTTCTGGTGTTGGACATTTTTCTTCTTGAGAAGATAGTGCAGAACTCCCACCGTCAACACTAGAGGCACTATCTCCGAAAATCTGTTCAAGTTCTTGCGTACGCCGATGATATTGATAGTATATTGAGAAGTAAGAATTGAGATAGAAGCGAAAAAAATTGGTTTAGCGGTAAATGAGGGAAAAACGAAGTAAATGCTGTCTGCGAGGAAGGACACCCAACACAGACGGCTCGGACAGAACGTCACAATACTAATAGACGCATACAACTTCGAGGCAGTAGAGGAGTTTGTCTACCTAGGGTCCGCTATAAACGAGGGCAACAACACCAGCCAGCGCCATGATCAGATGAAGAATAACTCTTGCTAATTGCTGTTTCTTTGGGATAAGAAAGCGATTGAGTGGAAAAGCCCTCTCTCGAGCAACTAAGGTTTATGGTACGGAAGCATGGACCTTGACAAAATCGGATGAATGTAGGTCATCTTTTGCCCCATGTGCATTAAAGGGTATTGGTGAAGAAGATATAACAGCGAACTTTACGAGTTGTACAACGACATGGACCTAGCCAGAAGGGTCAAGGTCCAGAGACTCAGATGGCTCGGTCATTTAGAACGGATGGACACCAATGTTCCGGCCCGGAAAGCCTTTTACAGTATTCCCGAGGAACGTAGAAGAAGAGGAAGACCGCGACTCAGGTGGCACACACAAGTGGAAGAGGACCTCAATCAACTTGGAGTGCAAAACTGGAGACAGCTAGCTAGGGACTGAGCTGGCTGTCGGAGACTGTTGATTGAGGCCGAACGCCCAAGTCCAGTGAAGAGTTAAGGGGTTCCAAACGGCAAATTTTGAGAAGCACTTTTTTCGTGACAAATTTATACTATTGGAAGTTTTGTCAGTTTTTCACAAGAGAAAGATGAAATAAAAACTATGAGCACGAGTACGATTCGAACCCACCACGTTCTGCTTAGCAGCCAACGCACCTTACCATTAAGCCACGGAACGAATAGTTTTTGAAAATTTTTCTGTTCTTGTGGTTGTGGAAAAAACATTCAAATACTTGTTAAGTCAGCTCTTTTTGGCTGATAAGTAAAGTTCTGTTGATTTTAATTTTAAAATCAATTATCAATATTTCATCAAATTGTATTTTTTTCGCCGAAAAGACAAGTTATTTATATTAAGTGTGCATCTGTGTTCGCGTACTTTTTATTCACTTCTTATCAACTTTGAACTTTGCGAATAAAGAGAGAGAGACTCGATTGTATAACATAAACTGCCTTATCTCTAAACTAAAAAACAAAAACCGTAAGAGTTCCCACGTTGTAGTTTTGTTGTTTAATGTGTCAGAAATAGTTATTCTGAAGAGAATTCAAAATCTAACTTCTTTTGCAATTTGAATACAGAAAATCAAGTTATCATCGATTTTCTGTCAATGCAATAATCTTTGACTTTTGTCAAGTATTTAGTGCCCTAAGGCTTTTAGATAATATTGCATGAATAGTTTGCTTGTCCTTCTGCATTTTTTGGTCTAGCTGTGGGAACTCCGAAACGCGGCTCCAATAGTCTTCTTGTTCTTTGATGTCACAAAGGTTATCTTTTCGCTCTTATCGTAAGGAAAACCGCTGTTTGCAGAAGAGTATGACTGCATTTGCAATTTTTATTGCATAGAAGTGTTGGAGCTAGGACAATCATCTTCTTGTATTTAAATGATAACATAAGCACGTTTAATATAAAACAAGATGTTTAACAAAGTATTGATGACATAGTCCGTGTCTTGTCTTCCACAATTCGACAATTCAGAATTTAAAGTCCATCGAGTGTTATGCATAAATGACGAATGTAACTCACTTTCGGATTTTGTTAGCTAAGTTTTTTTCTATTTTTTATTTAATCTTTGATTTTAAAGAACTGTTAAGCTGATTTCACTGAAGCTAATTCGGTTCTAAATCAACCGATTCCGCGTTATAATAAAACAAGTTGATTCTAATTCTGGGTACTTACTTACTAACTTACTTATCCGGCTCACAATCCATGAAGGACCTCAGCCTGATATATTGCAGCCTTCCATCGTGATCGGTCACTCGTATGCATTCTCCAGTCGCCGAAACCAAGCGCCCTGGCATCCGTAGTCACTTCATCTTTGTGCAGTAGGTTCGGTCTTCCTTGCCTCTAGAACCTGGAATATGGGATGAGAAGATTTTCTTGGCTGGAGCTTTGTCGTCTATTCGCTCGATGTGGCCGAGCCAATGTAGTCGTCTTTTCTTGACCTTCTGGACTACATCCATATCTTGGTACAGCTCGTACAGTTCTCGGTTGAACCTTCTTCTCCATTCGCCATCGTCGCATACGGAACCGAAAATCCGTCGAAGAATTTTTCTTTTGAAAGTGCCCAGTATCAATTCCCCTTTTTTCCTTATCGTCCAGCCCCTCGGCACCGTAGAGTATGACTGGTAAAATCAGAGATTTGTATAGCAGACACGTTGTCTTTCGAGTGAGGAGTTTTGAATCCAATTTTTTTGCCAAACCGAAGCAGCAGCGGTTCGCTAGGCTAATTCTTCTTCGGATCTCCACTAAGGTGTCGTTTGTGGGGGGTGCCGTGCGAAATAACGCCGAGCGAAATAACGCCGAATTTTGAAATTCGGCCTTATTTCACTTGCTAAAGTGAAATAACGCTGAATTTTAAATGAATGCCAATTGAGAAATAAGGCCAAATGATAGAAAACAAAGAAGAAGGTTATTTAACTTCTACAAAGGTAATGTAGCTGTGCTTAACGACAAAAGTCCCGAATGCAACTGTTGTCGTTTCCTTTAATTTGAAAAAGCAACCACTACACATCTTGTAATTCATTAAGGGGTTTCGGAAGCAGAAGCTGCACTTCAATGATTCATTTTGATCATCTTTTTCACTCTCGGCTGGGGATGATGCCGATTCGAAACATTCAAGATCAATTCGGTTTGCTAGCGAGCGAAGCGAGCGGAAAAAATTTAGCCCAAAAGAGAATCAATTTGGGGTGTGAAAATTCGCGCGAATTTTTTTATTTTCACACCCCAAATTGATTCTCTTTTGGGCTAAATTTTTTTCCGCTCGCTTCGCTCGCTACCATTTGTACCTATTATATATTTTTTTATTTTTATTTGATCAAATTCTCAAAAGAGCCTTGATGATGTACAATGTACATAGATGTACATACCAAGGTATTTGTTCTATACTTTTAAATTTCAATCAATACTGAAACTTTAACTTCACGTGACTTCTTTTAACTGAGCGTGGTCTTGCAAGAATCAAGGAATATAAACGGAAACGGAAATACATTTCTATATACATGATATTATCAACTTTAAAAAAAAAATCTAATATAATTGTGAGCAGGTAAATTATTATGTTAACAATGTGAATCTCATTGTTTTGGCAGACATTTTTTTTTAAATATTCAACATATGTTTCACAGTGACAGCTAATCTATTTCTCAGACATTTTTTCATGAAACAAATTTTTTGTTTCACCACTTATTTTTTTTTTTTTTTTGTCACAAGGAGCTGTATACTAGGCTTAAAGTATAAAAAGTGTCAGTGACACCTACAGAAATCTGGTTCTCTCAAATCTCAAGTTTTTTGCTCTTTTCTAGTAAAAATGATAGCAAAATCACATAATAATTAGATTTGAGACTGAGATACATTAACCATTTCGCATAAGACCCAAAGTGAAATAACGCCGAATCGGCACTATTTCACTTTCCCATAGTGAAATAAGACCGAATGCTCCAGGCATTGTCGATAAAAGAGCAAGATGCCAGACTTTATCAAATGCCTTTGAAATATCAAGT
The DNA here is from genome assembly GCA_920937365.1 of Sphaerophoria rueppellii. Classification (NCBI taxonomy): domain Eukaryota; kingdom Metazoa; phylum Arthropoda; class Insecta; order Diptera; family Syrphidae; genus Sphaerophoria; species Sphaerophoria rueppellii. Next base: position 78,742,166 of record CAKKXW010000001.1, read on the forward strand.
GCAACAATCTTACTTTCTCCAAAACGATGTAAAGATTTGTTCCACTGTTCGGTGAGATAAACCATCAAATCACCAGTGGACCTGTTGCTGCGAAAGCCGTACTGCCGGTCATTAAGAAGCTTTCGGTCTTCGAGATATTTCTTGAGCTGATAATTTATCAGCGTTTCCATGACCTTAGAAAGAAGGGACGTAAGTGCAATCGGACGATAATTGGAGGGAGAAGACGATTCGCCTTTTTTTGGGATTGGCTGGACAAATGCTGTTTTCCAACTGCTCGGAACGAGCCCAGAAGAGTAGGATAGATGGAAAAGCTTACGCAGGGGTTTTGCCAGCGTGGAAGAACACCTCTTCAGAATAATAGCGGGGATACCATCCGGACCAGCGGATTTATGTATGTTGAGATCCTTTAGGACTCTCGCCACAGCACGAGTGCGAAAGAAGATTTGTCCCATGGAATCATTGACGCGCTCAAGAGCAGGCGGAGTCATGACACTCTCAGGCAGCGAAGAGTTGGCGGCGAACTGCCTAGCAAAAAGGTTAGCTTTCGCGAGCGAGCTAACAACTGGAGTGTCATTGTCAACGAGCGTAGGGACCGAGGAAGAAGAAGAATTCTTCATATTTTTTACAAATGACCAAAAATTCTTACTGCCTTTGGGACATTGCAGTATTTTTTGCCTTAATTTTTGGTCATGTAAAAATTTGGTCCGCCGAATATGGGCATTGCAGGCCTTCCTGGCTTGTTTAAACTTGTTCCGGTTTTCCTCAGTTGGGTTGGCTCTAAAACACCGGAACTTTACTTCTTTTTCCCTGATAACCTCTTTACAGCTTGAATCAAACCATGACTTTTCCTTGGGTTTGATGCTTTTAACCCTATTCGGGATAAAAGTTTTCATTCCCAAAATAATCATATTAGTAATCATATCTGCGCTGGAGTCTACGTCACTATCGAGGAAGCATAGTGACCAGTTAAAGATCCGAAAAAAGTTGTTGAGACCGTCCCAGTTGGCTTTCTCGTATTGCCACACGGTTCTCTTCGGAGCTCTTTCTCTAACTGGATTAGCTTGACACGAGAAATTTGCAGATATGATACTATGGTCTGATCTGCCTAGAGGCGTTAATACACTGATAGTGTATTTATCAGGGTCAGACGTAAGAAACAAGTCAAGAGTATTTTCCGCTTGGCCATTAATGTCCGATATTCGAGTGGGCTCGGTGACAAGCTGAGTAAGGTGGTTAAACTCAGCAAAGATCTCAGCACACATTCCTTCGGGTGTTGTCTGGCCCGAATGGAGAAGCCACGAAGAATTGTGTACATTGAAATCGCCCGTAATAACGATTTCAGTGTGAGGATACAGGGAAACAATTCTTTGGATGGAATCGGACAGAACGTCAAATTCGCGAGAAGTTGAAGCTCTGTCCAAATTTGGGCTTCGATAAAGAAAACAGTAGTGAATGATGTGCTTATTTACGGTAAACTTGAACCACATAAAATTGAAAAAAGGGTTGGAGCAGCGTCCATACTGTGGTAAGAATTGATAAGCAACATCATTCCTAATGTAGACGGCGAGACCATGGTGGGAGAAGAATAAAGGCACTAAGCAATACCCATGAATAAAAAATTCAGTAGGGTCGGAATTTTCACCTACTTGGGTTTCACTCAGTGCCAATACAGCTGGCCTGTTCGAAACAGTGTGGATATATGCAGCAAGAAAATTAATTCTTAGCCCACAAATGTTGCAGTAATCGACTCTGAAATCATCAGTCATTACACGTAAAAAAAAAATATAAAGATTAAAGACCATGAAACCCAGAGAGATCTAAGAGAGTTACTGAATTGCTTGAAGTGTAGCGCCGGAGTCAACTATCCAGCCACCTACTTCCTTCGATACCATAAATAAGAATTCTGAACAATCTTCAACTCGATTTGCTTCATTTGACGAGGCTGGTTGGAGTTGCTTTTGTTTGACTTTAATTTCCATTTCTTGGTTTTCAACAATCTTTCTTGAAAAGGCCTTGCGCTTTACAAAAATAACATATTCCGTCTTTCTACTCCTCGGTTTTCAAAACAGATTCCTTCTTTTTGTCCATATCATCCGTACGACGCATATACTCTTCCAATAGTTTTGTTTGAACTAAAGAAAAATTAAGGTCGTTGTTTGAACGTGCTTCGAGTGCAGTAACAAGTGTGCCATTACTCCTAGGTAAACTACTAAGAATCATAGCAACACTCCATCTTTCGGAAAGTTCCTCTTCACCAATGTCTCGCAACTTATTGAAGAGATCTATTATTTGGTTGATGTGAGTTCCAACGTTACCACTTTCCTCTAGCTTTATACTGCAAATTCTACGCATTAAGGATACTCTATCGCCGAGCGTATCCTTTTCATGATATTTTTGAAGAGCTGACCATACTTTCTTTGCTGATGAAACACGCCTTCATATGAATATGTTGGTCATCTTCAACCAACAAACCAATTAGTGCCCTTGCTTGGTCATCTTCTTTTTGCCACTTCTCAAGAGCGGCTGCATTCTGATTCGTTTTGACTGGTTTATCGCAGGTGACCGTATGCCATAAACCTTCTTTAATAAGTAAGAGTTGGAGCTTGAACGTCCATGTTGAATAATTTGCGTTATTCAACCCTACTATATTGAACCTTGAATTTTCACCCATTCCTTATTAAAAAGCAAATATATATCTTCTTTATTCTGCGCGTTCTGGGCCTATAACTTGATGGAATTAAGTCCTTTGGTGAAATGAAAACAGTTCCTTTATAATAAGAAAATTAAGCTAATAGGTAGACTTTGTCTTCCTGGGATCCGCTATCAAGATGAAGAATCACTCTTGCCAATCGCTGCTTCTTTGGACTTGGTAGGCAATTGAGTAGTAAAGTCTTCTCCCAAGCAACTAAAGTGAAACTCCACAAAACCCTCATCATTCCGGTCCTCATGTATGGTGCAATAGGACCAGTGGCGATTCCTGGTCAAATTGGGTGGGTTAGCTACGTTCTTCGCAAAAGTTTAATTTACTACTAAAAAAACAATTTTATCCATTTAGACAACAGATATCATGTTTAATATGTTATTTAAATCGGAGTAATTTACAACAAACAAAATAAACAAATAACATAAAACTTAACATTCACAACAGCAAACAATAAAATAAAATAAAAATAAATAAATAAAATTCATAAAATTCAGTCATAAAATGAAAAATAATGTTTAAAATTAGCGATAAATAAAATCCATTCTGTTTTTAATTTTTCAATTAAATTTGCATTTTACTGCTTCTTTAATAAAAGGAGAACGTTAGTTGTAAGGCTTTTAAAAATTCAGATATTATGCTCTATTTCAATTGGATTCAAGAAAATCACATTGCATTCTAACATCATCATTAATCATAATTATTTTGGAGTCGTTCTGAAGGGTGGCGAGACGAGGTTCGCAGGGCCGGTTAGTGAGCTAGTAAATTTTATATTTTAGATTTAGGTGGGAGCGATGATTAAGTTATTAAATAATTTTCAATCTCATATCATACACCCTTTACTAACGAAATTTATTTTACCACACCAGGAACTATCGTAAAGTTTTCAGAATATGTTCAGAAACCTCAAAATCTAATTACAAATACCTAATGTATGTTTATCAACTAAAAAGTTAATTTTAATCGGTCCAGGCGTTAAGAAGGAGTTCAGAAGAATACGTTCTTAGAAATTACTTATATGGCAAAATAACGTTTGCTGGGTCAGCTAGTAGAATACAAAATATTCTATGGCTCTTTCCAGGTTCTAAGTTATGGGAACATCCATGAAATACGTCACGCTTTATTAAGCTGTTTTCGACCAACCCCTGTAATTAGTTGAAAGTATGCGTTCTATTTTGTTCTCTCGTTTGCTCTCACATTGGCCTTGTTGCATTTTTAATTGAGTTAGGCGACTTGAATAGGAAATTCAATATTTCTGCCATTTTGCTCATAAACCGAAAATTACCTCAACAGCATTAATAAATGAAGCATTTCTACTAAGCTTATGTCGTAAATTGTTGCTTCAGACGTTCTTTGAAAATAAAAATACAGCTACCACACGCTTACTGCTTTAACAATATGAACTCTCTCAATCAAAAAAGGAAGATCGGCGAGAAATAAATAAAATGAGTTCTATTATTACGGATTCTACTCTCCGGTGGAACCCTTTATTTTCAATATTTTCAAATTTTGTATTTTTCACACGACGGCAGCCCATGTACGTTAAATAAATGAAAACAGTGCTTATGAATTTTATTTTGATGATTAAAGGTAAAATACTCTGTAATTATATTTTTTTCTGTATAAATTAAAAGTTTTTCTTCACAGAAAGTTCCGTGGAAACTTTTCTTAACATTTTTTGTTAAATACAATTTTTAAATTTGTCTATTTTCATTCGCACTAGTTTTTGGTACAATTTCGTACAATTTGAAAAACAAATTCAATACAATTGAAAAACCTCGAATTCCATCCCTGATCATACAGCCGACAGCGACAGCCGACTCGTCTTGCGTCTTGCCTGTCGTTGTTGTGTTCTCGTTTCATAGTTAGCTGTGATTTTTGCGCTAACCCTCGAGTTCATTTTTGAAGGCATTTATTCAAATGTGTTCATTTTCTGTTTATGAAGATTGTATGAAATCTGTTAGCGCAAACTTTTGAGCTAAACCTTGTTTCATGATAGATTTTTGCATGATAGTTTTGTTTTGTGTACGAAACGACTCGGATCTGTTTGTGTTGGGTTGGCTTTTGCCTGTAGTGTGTTGCGTTTTTCGTTTCATACTCAGAGTTAGCTGTGATTTTTGCGCTAACCCTCGAGTTCATTTTTAAAGGCATTTATTCAAATGTGTTCATTTTCTGTTTTTGAGGATTGTATGAAATCTGTAAGCGCTAATATTGGAGCTAAATATTGTTTCATGATAGATTTTTGAATGATAGTTTTGTTTGTATGCAATGAAAAATACATATTGGTAGGAAATTGAGCTCTTGATACCCGCATTCTCGGGTAGCTACCCGGGTATTACCCGGGAGACATAAATTCGGGTACCCGGCTGGATTCAGGTACCCGGTTAGGTTCGGGTACCCGCAATATTCTTGTATTCTAGGCACAAATAATGTTCTTGAAAAGATTTAACAATATTTGTTCATCTTTTCTGTTACCTACACTGTAAAAAATACAAGTATGTATTTGCATTTCGACTCTACTAAAGTCCTGGTTAAAAAATAAACAGTGTTATCTCATAAGAGCTTTGACAATCATTTTTTATAAGCAAGGAGCGGGTGTATCATTTTAGCAACAAGGGCGGTAACAACTAATTTTAAGGACAGGGCCTACGTAGTTACAGCTTTCACGTCGAATTTTCAAGTATTTTCATTTTAAATGTTAATTTTTTTATGATATCGGTACCTGTTTGAATAAAGAAATTTCCAATATTTGAAAGAATAAAAACAAATTAACCTATTTTAACTTTAAGTTTGAGTCCACGTAAGTAAACAAAAATCTTGTTCAGATTCTTAAAAACTGCTTCTTGCTTACATCATAAAAAAAATATCAATAGAAAAAGAGGCCCGAATAAAGTTCTGCCTGCAGTACGGATTTGGTTACAGTCATTGAATAAGAAGTACAGGTCTTATGAAAAAGAAGTGAAACATTTTTCTAAGTAGTGTGAGTTTCACAAACACAAACACATTACAACAGGGCTGGTCTGCAGTTGAATGCTTAATCTCAGACAGCCAAGCGAAATTTGATTGAATCCAGATTTCTTCGATTTTGCTTCAACTTTTTTTTCAATCTCAATTGATTTTTAGGGTGTTTTAACACTAAATGTGCACATGCACGGTTTTTAATGTTTAATTTTTTTATTTTCCAGTACATTTTCTTCATTTTTCATCCGTAATTCATCACGTTTATTACGCTTGTTTTGATCGTTTTTAAAGCAAATTCTATAAAAAACTTGAACAAGCGTTTAATATCATGGTCAGAAGGAAATAACCTTTTTTTCTTACACCATCATCAAGTATAAAATCAGTTTAATGAAAGTGTTTTGAACAAACAACGGACTTAGAATTTATTCCATCCAATTTAAGAATTGTATCCACTTTTCTCTTTTCCATTCAGCTTTCGGAAATCTTCAAAATTGTCAAGGTATGAATTTTAGAGCATTCAAATTCTTGAAGATATAACTCACAATAGACAGGGACTCAAATATTGACAAGGGGAAAATACAGAAGTATTTTCTAGTTGATTTTAATACAATCAACAAATAAAAACGTTTGGAAACACGATGGAAGAACTATTCAAAACAACCATACACACCACGGGAACTCAACGAATTGCAGCGCCTTACCATCACCAACAAAAATAATACACCCCTGAACTCGACTGACAACACAGTCAAAGTTTGACAGCACAGGCCCCAAAAATTGACAGCACAGGTCCCAAAAGTTGACATCATCAGAAATTTTTGTTGCTTCACTCACGTACACTGTACATGTAGCTAACACCGCTTCCTGTACTTCTTATTCAACGGTTACAGTACTCTCAGGCCCATTTGCTCAATCGGAACATACATTTATGTTCTACTTAAAGTTCTCCTTTTGTATGGGGATTTTATGTCGAACTTAAGAATTCCGGAACGTCCCATACAAAAATGAAAACTTTATGTAGAACTTAAATTTATGTTTCGAATGAGCAAATGGGTCTCACTCTCAATCATATATAAATATCATAAATTGAGTACATACTCATATACCCTTTGACTGCACAATATGCATTCGAGACCATTGATAACATTTGCATTTGCGTAACAAAGAATACAATGCACGACCCTTATACGAAACAACAAAGTGCCATGATTTTTTTTTTCATATATTCTAGTCAGGGAAAGAATCAAGTTTCTTCTAAATAAAGTTTTCTATATTGTTTTTTTGTTATTTCTTGAAAGCGAATTTGTTTAATAAGCGACTTCGGGAATTTTCTCTGTTTATGCTATTGGGTACCCGGTTTTTCCGGGTACCCGTCGGTTAAAATACCCGGGTACCCGTATGTTCGGGTATTACCCGCATATTCGGGTACCCGGGTACCCGAGTTTTTGTTGAAACGGGTATTACCCGGGTAGAATCAAGAGCCCTAGTAGGAAATTCTGTTTTGTTGCTAATAAGTACCTACAATAATGTAACGTATTATCTGTTGTCGTTTATGACTTTTGAATAAGAATAATGTTATAATATATTAGAAATAAAATTAATAGGTGTTCTAAAATTATTGGTTTAGCGCCGCCTAAACTAGCCAACTATGAGGAATCGCCCCTGGCATAGACATGGATTATGACAACATCTGATGAAAACGCTTTGGGCTGCTTTAAGAGAAAAATTCTTCGAGTGATTTTCGGTCCTGTCTGCATTAATGGAGAATGGAGACGAAGATTCAACCAAGAACTGTACGAGCTGTACAGCGACATTGACCTAGCCAGAATAGTTAAGGTCCAACGACTTAGATGGTTGGGTCATGTTGAGCGAATGGAAAATAATGCTCCGGCTCGTAGAGTCTTCGAATCCAACCCGGAAGGACGTCGCAGAAGAGGAAGACCGCGACTCCCGTGGAGCACACAGGTGGTAGAGGAACTGAACCAACTTGGCGTGCGAAACTGGAGACAGCTAGCCAGGGACCGAGCTGGCTGGAGAAGTTTGTAGGGTGAGGCCCTGGTCCGACCTGATGGACTGTAGCGTCACCATAGGTAAATAAGTGAGTTTTATTTAAACTGAAAGAATGAAAGAATATTTTTGCAAAAATTGATTTTACAAAACACTCGATAATTTTTTAGCTTTTGGATGGATCATTCTACCTCTTCTGCGCTGAGGGCTGGGACTGGGTCTTCATTGACTGGTCTTGCTTCTCTTTCGTGATTAGCTCTCTCGACATTTTGCGCATTCAGCAGCTGTTGTAAGTGCTACTTGAAAACGTCTACAATTCCTTGTGCTTCGGTGACTTGGTTTCGTTCACTGTTTCGAAGAGCCTGTGTCCCTGTTCTGAAACCAGAAGCTAATTGCTTCGACCTTTTAAAGAAAAGCCGGGTGTTGTTCTTGGCCCGAGACTCTTCTATATCTTTGAGCTGAGAAACTGCGGATGCTCTTATTTCGTTCGCATGGTCTTTTTCTCATTTCTCCCTTTTGTTAGGTACTCTTCTCTTGCTGCTCTTGTTTTTCCGTTGCAGCAGAGAGAACGGCCGGCGGAGAGTCGCTCACTCAGGCGCTCACTGTAGTCTCTGGTATTATCCGGAGCGCCAAGGCAACCGATGTTGAACTTCTTTCTTGGGGCCTTACGTGTTTTTTTGTCGTTTGCTTTTTTAACTGCAATTTGATTCAAATACATTTTTGTTTCGTTCTGGCAATTTGTTGTCATAATATACAATAATATTATCATGTGCACCGTTTACGTAAATAATACTTCAAATAAAAAAAAACTTGATTTCCAAAATACTTGGGATCAAAAGTTCAATAGCTAAACAATTTATTTTTAATTCATGGATGATTTGGAACTTGTTTTGTTTTTGATTTTTTCCTCAGCGAATACCTACCTATGTATATGTAGATACAATTGTATTCAATTATGAAATGTTTGATGTTTTCGTTTCAGATTTTCCCGCCCACTTCTTACTTTTGCTGCTATTGTCACCATTATTATTATGCTAGTTGGTATTTTCGGTAATCTCCTGACAATCCTGGCACTCTTGAAATGTCCGAAAGTGCGAAATGTTGCAGCAGCTTTCATTATAAGGTTCACAAACAAATATTCATTGCTCTTGTTGTTGCTTAAACTCAAAAATTTCTCAGCCTTTGTATAGCCGACTGCTTATTTTGTGCAGTTGTCCTTCCGTTCAGCGCTTTTCGCTTCATTCAAGGAACGTGGACTCACGGTGACTTCCTCTGTAGACTGATTCCTTTCATCCAATACGGAAACATTGGCGTCTCGTTGCTTTGTATTGCGATGATAACTATTAATAGGTGAGCTCTTTTGAAGGAACACATAAAATTAACAATTTCAATTGATATGAAAAAAATTAATATTTGCAGATACATAATGATAGCTCACCACAATGCATATGCGAAAATCTACAAACGACATTGGATTGGCGTAATGATAGCATTTTGTTGGCTTTTCGCTTATGGAATGCAATTACCCACACTATTCGGTGTTTGGGGCCGCTTTGGCTACGATCCAAAGCTTGGGACGTGCTCAATCATGGCCGATGAAAACGGACACAGCAGCAAGACGTCGTTATTCATGATTGCCTTTGTAATTCCGTGCATAATAATTATTGGATGCTATACGAAAATATTTTGGGTAGTTCACATGTCAGAAGTCCGTTTGCGCCAGCATGCCAACAAACAAAATTCAATTCCAAATAATCTCAGAGAAATGCCATCGACTGCAGACACCAATGGCACTTCTAATAACAACATGACATCTCCGGTATCGTCCAGTTCTTTTAGCACCACAAGCGGCGCAGAAACCACAAAGACAGGAATCTCTCAAAAAATCATTCGAGTCAAAGATCAACGAGATTCGAAGGCAAAACGCAACGAATGGCGTATTACGAAAATGGTGCTGGCCATTTTTCTGTCATTCGTTGTTTGTTACCTTCCAATAACTGTAGTCAAAATTGCTGACAAGGATGTATACTCGCCGGGACTTCATATTTTAGGTTACATCATGTTGTACCTATCGTCCTGTATCAATCCGATCATATATGTTATCATGAACAAGCAATATCGAAAGGCGTACAAGACGGTCCTAATGTGCCAGCCGTCACGGCTTCTACCTTTTACAAACGTTGGCAGCAGTGCCGGAGGTATTTGAACAAATGTTTTCAACCTTATTTAAACTTTTATTTAGATATTTCCTTATTTGTTTTAGAGAAATGGAAAGACATAAGGTGCAGCTACAATCACAGCCGTACAATTGTGTCACAAGTATCCGTGCTGGATCAACAAACAAGCAGCAACAGCTACAGCAGCAATCAGTCGCCAGTTGTGCTCGAGCTATCGCAACAAACATTGCCGCCTCCATTGAACTCAACGAACAAAAGTTCCATCAGCAGCGACAACCAGACGATTGCGACGATCAAAAGTTCCGACCCTATTTTGCCAGTTACCAAGATAACAGCGGAACCCAGTTTACAAAATCTCTCAGCTTTAACACCCAACAACAATCAGCAGCAAGTGATCAATCGGAATCCGAACAGCACAGTTGCATTGACCCATCCCCTAAAAGACATTCCACAAACAGTAGTGCCATTGGTCCAGGCAAAGCAACAGCCACAATTTACCAAACCCCAAGATACCACTCATTTTCACGATTCTCGGGTAATTTTCTCCGAGGGGGATGTAATAGCGGAAGTGGAGGAGGAAGAGGAGGAAGAAGTGGATGTGGAAAGATTGGACCCGATATCTCCAAACCCCTTCCTCCCGAACTTGTCGGAATCATCCGAGGGGACCAATCAAATCCATCCGAAAATTTTCGAAATCGAGAAGCATCCGCAATACAAAAACGGTTACAAGCGAAATATCAACGACATTCCAGATAATAATACCAAAGTCATTTCAAAAACAAATATTTTAAGAAATTGTTAAGTAGTTTAAGTCCTTTTTTTATTAAAGAAAAAAATAGTTTTAAGTTTGAATAAATTCAAGTACTATATCGCTATATTGCAATCAACAAGAAATGCACGAATGATCCGAATCAATTAACAAAAACAAACGTTTATTTATTAATTTCCATACGTTTAGGATGACACATGTATTTACTGTAGATTACCTCTGGTGAGCGCACTTTCCGACTTCCGAGGAGCAAATGTCAACTGTGACCACTTTTTGGTAGTTGCTTAGTTTAGGGCTCGACTATCAAACGATGAAAAAAAAAACACGTGCGACCCCAAGAAAGAAGTCCAACATCGGTTGCCTTGGCACTCCGGATAGTGGAACCAATGTCGGGTAATAATAAAAAAATGTAGCCGAAACCACCATAGGTTACCAGCCACCCTCGAAAAACAACCCGTGGTATGATGATGAGTGCGCGTTATTGAAAGACAGACGGAAAATGCACGTCTGCATATGCTGCAACAGAAAACAAGAGCAGCAAGAGAAGAGTACCGAACGAAAAGGAGATATGGGAAAAAGACCCTGCGAAGGAAGAAAAGAGCATCCGCAGTTTCTCAGCTCAAAGATCTAGAAGGGTCTCTGGCCAAGAACAACACCCGGCGTTTCTTTAAAAGGTCGAAGCAATTATCTTCTGGTTTCGAAGCCTGGGACACAGGCTCTTCGAAACAGTGAAGGAAACCTAGAAACCTAGCGAAACAAAGGGAATTGTAGATGTTTTCAAGCAGAACTTCCAACAGCTACTGAATGCGCAAAATGTCTTGCTTCTCTTTCTTCATTAGGAAAGAGAAGCAGGACCAGTCAATGAAGGGAGAAAGAGCCATCCAAAAGCTAAAAACATATGAGTGCGACCCATGTAGTCCACACGACTAACTTCCCAGAGAAGAAAAATAAGTAAAAACATTAGTTGTTTTCGTTGTATAGTTGACAAAGTACACGCACGTTGGTTTTTAAGGTCAAATTCCATAAAACTGATGATGTGAGGACATACGTTAAGTTCATTGAATTCGCACCATCTGTCAAATGTTGGTCGTACCGACTCGTGGACTCATGAACAACTACTTTGCCCTGTAAAATATAGCCTATTACTCCTGAAAATTGTAGTTTTCTATTAGTGAAAGAATTTTTCTAATCGGTTTGTAATTTCCCAAGGTTAACATTTATATGGCAGAACAGCGTTTGGTGGGTCAGCTAGTAATCAAATATAAAGGGTTTTCCAATAAGAGGTGTTATTTTGAATAGCCCGCTATTTCGGTAGTTGTCACTTTTGAAGCTGTCATTTTTTGACATTTGACAAGTAGAAACTACGCCATTAATAAAAATGGACTGATGGTATTGATCTCGACAACGTTTACTTTCAACAAGACGGCGCTACGTGCCACACAAGCAATGAAGCCATCGATCTTTTACGGGAAAAGTTTCCGGACCATGTTATCTCTCGAAGGGGTGATCACAATTGGCCACCGAGATCTTGTGATTTAACACCTTGCGACATCTTCCTTTGGGGCCACGTGAAAGACAAGGTCTTAGCCACTTAGGAAAATTTCATAGAAAGGATATGGTCCTGTAAGCGTGGTCGTGGCGGCCATTTGGCTGATGTTGTGATCCATTATTAACGGCACTTCTTCTTCTTTATAATGAAATAAACATCCGATCATTTATGTCAAAAAATTCTACTTTTCTTTGAATATCAACATAACACCTCTTATTGGAAAACCCTTTAGTAACCTCTGGCGAATGAATATGTACAGGATATGTTAACTGATTAGTTAACGCTGTGGGTTCATATCATATCATAGCTAAATGAGATTCGGTTTTATGTTGATAAAATTATCACTGTGCCTCATATTACCTGTATGATAACATTAGGCGTGTTTTTTTGACACAACCATCCGTATCTGCAGTTGGAGCTTTCCATGTATTACAAATACAACAGCTGCGGATAAAACTTGAACTTAAATCTGACTTCGGATAAAAATTTGAAATTTTTTCGAGTATCGATACTCGATCGGAGTAAAATTGAATTTCTTAGGTTGGTAACTCGGATAATCGGATAACTCAAAGAGTCTCTAAGGCTGTGTTCGCAGAGTGCAAAACACTTTAAGTGCGTTCTTTTATTAAAGTTTATTTTGAATTAAAATTGGAACGCACAAATCAAGGAACGAGTCACACATAGTTGCCTTATGGTGTTTAATATTTTTCTTCTGTAATGTCGTTTTCTATTTGCGAGATTTAAGGTATAACTACAACGGTCACTTTTTGCAAGTTTTTGTTTCTTTGTAGCGCCATTTGAATTTGGAAAAAAAAACTACAAAAATTGTTTTTTGACATAAAAAAAGCTTTCTGCATCATTTCTTTTATTTTTGGGGTGGAAAAACTGTCACAAAATGAGTTTGAAAATTTTCAATTTTTGACATTTTGCAAAAAGTGCTCGTTGAAGTCATACCTTTAGAGTCGAGTCAAATTTGTGAATCTGACAGCTAAATAGAGGTGGTGAAGTGAGGAAAAAGTGGAAAAATCTCAGATTTCATGATCTATTTGAGACTTGAGATTAAAAAAAAAATGGATTCGAGATTCAAAAATCTGAATCTAGTTTTGTATCAAAATTCACACATACATGCAAGCACACGCACTTTCAAACACACTTCTCTGTTTGACATTTGTTATTGTTTTATTTATTTGTTTATTGAACGACGATTGAAGAAATCTTTACGAACATACCCCAACATGTCAAAAACTTATCCGAAAGTAAAACCAAAATAACAAATCAAACTTTGAAAAAATGCAGATGGATGCACAAATGGAAAATAAGGAAAGAAGGTGAATCTTCCATTTTAAGCAATTTACTTTGGTTTATAAATTAATTATATCTACGTTAAAACAACTCAAAAATAATCTTGAATAATTTCGGTTTTTCTTTGTTTTTGTTTTATTATCCAACAGCTAGAGAAGTCTACCAACTTAAAAATAAAATAAAACTGCTGCGGATGGGCAACTGCGGATACGTTTTTTTTGGGAAATCGAATTTGGCTGCAGATAGCGATGCCAAAAAAACACGCCTATTGAGCCAATTATCAGCTATCTCACTTTCAACCATATTATGGCTATTAACTATCAACTATCAACTGATACATATCAACAAATTTGATGAATTGGTAGTATGACTATCAATTGGCAACATTTTTTATCGACTTGTGAATTTTAATAGCTTTAATCATCATTGTGAATGATTTTTTGATAGACACGGCATTACGGATATCGACAAAATCGATATACATCAATTTTTCTATCAACCAAAACTTGTAATTGAAACGTAAACAAAGAAATATATTTGGGATATTTTGAAGAGCAAAAACTCAAGTAAAGTTTTTTAAAACAAACTAAAATCGACTTTGTACATTAAGACCGGGCGCTGGATGGAGTTGAGTGTGCAAAATATGAGGACCGCATTCTTTGAATGGTTTTGAACTCAGAAAAGCTTGCAGATTTTGATTTTGTCCATACTTCAGAGTACGTCCGAAGTTGGGCTCGACGGTAAACTGATAGGCATTCCTTGAAGCGCAACTATTACAGGCGAATGTTTAAGGGAGGAATGCACTGGCTATTTTACAGGACTGACTGGCTAGATAGGAGAATGCCCCAAATCATCTGTAAGATATGGTCAGAGGAATGCATGCCCGATGAATGGAAACTCAGCATTATTTGCATGTCCTGAAAAAGGGAGATCCTCTAAACGGTACCAACAACAGAGGAATCAGTCTTATTAACATCGCCTACAAGATCCTCTCTGCCGTAATATGTGAACGTCTGACGCCTTTCGTCAATAATCTGATTGGTCCTCATCAATGTGGCTTCAGGCCAGGAAAGTCAACCATCGACCAAATTTTCACGTTGCGATAGATCCTGGAAAAAACCTATGAACTCCAAATCGATACCCACCACTTTTTGATCGTTCAGAGACGAATTGTACAAAGCTATGTCTAGTTTTGACATCCCAGCCAAGCTCGTTCGCTTGTGCAAAATGACGATGGAGAACTCACGCTGCTCCATCAAGGGTGGCAACGAGCCTACGGAATCTTTCGACGTCAAAAAGGGATTCAGACAAGGCGATGCAATGTCGTGCGATTCCTTTCACATCGTTCCAACGTCAACACCAGAGGCCCTATCTTCCAAAAATCTGATCAACTTCTCGCGTACGCCGATGAAATAATGGGAAGAACACAGCGTGATGTCAATGGTGCCTTTGTGAGAATTGAGACAGAAGCGGCAAAAATGGGTCTAGCGGTAAATGAGGGAAAAACAAAGTAGGAGGAGCAGTTTTTCTACCTAGGCTGCGCTATAAACACGTGCAATAACACCAGCGCCTAGAGCAGACGAAGAATAACTCTTGCTAATCGCTGTTTCTGTGCGCTAAGAAAGCTAAGGGCTAGGGACCGAGCTGGCTGGCGGAGATTGTTGATTGAAGCCCAAGTCCACAGCGGACTGTAGCGCCACCTGAAGTAAGTAAGTGATCGTGAGTCGTCGGTCGTCGATACCAATAGGCAATTGTGTTTGTATAAATATTGAAGACGATCGGCGAGAAAGCACTTCCATGTTACCTAACAGTAAAAAAAAAATGTGCTACTTCAAAGAAAATGCCTTCCCTTTTACGGAAAATATAACATCATTTTATTTTTGTATTCACTGCACTCAAATTCTTAAATCTTTGAACTCCCATGGCAATGGATTAAGGATCTATTTTTAAAGTTCTCACGCCCTCTCTTTTCGACTTCCTCGCAACTTTCTTTTTCTATAAATTTGGAAAAATTGTAGCTCGGATACATTTTACACATTTTTGAAGATAGTTCATAAGAAACTGATCGTGTCGGAAGCATTGGCAGTCCAAAAGATACATATCGTATCAATCAAACTTTAAATTGATTCGTAAATTACTTTTTTACCATCAAATGAACAATTACTAAATAAAATACAAAATAAACTATTCTTAATACCAAGAAAATTCTCTCAATTTGGTTTACTTTATCTGTGTGCTTGCCTCACGCCCGGCATGCAGTACGATAAATGGGTAAAAAGAATCTAAAATTTTGGATTGAAAATCGATTTCTTCAGAATTTTATTCAGTACGTGATTTTTGCGCTCGGCAATCGTATCGGAAGATTCTTAGTTTTATTATTTGAAAATTTTAAGAAAATTGTTTTAAAAAAAACGCACAGAAAATACGATTTGAACTAAAAGAGTTGCCAGATATTAACTATTTAGTGAAACATACCATGTGACAATTGTGAATTGATGTCTTTTGTTATTTATAACGGTCATTCACTTTCTATGCGTGATGTGTTTTCGATAGTTCACAAACATAATTTTGAGTGTTTTTTTGTTTTTGTTGTGGATGCTTGAGATTTTGATAAGTTTTTTTCCTATTTATCTGCAAATCAATCGAAAAGGTATTGTATCTATGGATACATTTTCTAGTGGACTACTTGTATGTATTTGTATGTAGTGTTATTTAATAAACACAAAAAGAAAAGAAAATTAATTACTTCAGCGAGGTAGGGTAGGTAAGAAAGTTTTTCTTAATGTAAACACAAACAAAAATAAGTACTTTGCAAAGACGTGTTTGTTGTGTTCATTGTGTATATAACACATTCAGTCCTGATTTTTTTTTTTTTTTTTTTAATAAAAGCGATTTTGTTATGGAAATAAAATTGATTCTATTTTTGTAAATTTATTTTGTAATGTAATGATGTTGGCATTTGTAAATCAACAGGAGTAAGTTAATGTAGAAAATCATGTTTTGTAAATGATTTGTTCAAAGCAGAGTGCATATACCTTATTATGAGAAGCGGTGTAGTCTTACAAGACTTACCTACAAACAATTTCCATTTCCTTTAAATTTTAAGTGATCAATTTTTCAGTAAGATTTTATTTTCTTCTTTTTATTTTGTAGGTATTTAGCCAGTCTCAATTGTTTTGGCGTTTGAAAGTGCAATTTTGTAAGTAATTTATTTAAGAACACAAATGTACTTGTGTGTACTTGTATTATGCACCTAGAAATTTACCCCAAAACAGAAGTACCCGGCAAAAACACCCGAAATCTTCAAAATGATTAAATTCTGTTCGAAGGGTAGACGCGTGCATTCAAGAGGACACAAGCGTCCCCAGAAACTTCCGTCTATCAACTCCTACTCTCCACCTCCCCGCAGTCTAGGCCTATAAGGAGTGAGTGGTTTGGAAGGCTCTCTATCTTAGAGTTAAACTAAACACCTGGCGGTCCAGGTTTGGGAACGTGCGTCGGGGTGACTGCCCGGCCACATAAAGAAACTTTAGTTCCGAGCCAATAATGGTGACGACCCAAGCAAATGATTTCAAGACAACCAATTTCGGTTTTGCACTTGGAATGTTAACTGCCATCCATAAGAAACTCGACGGGATTGTCCAGGCCTACATAAAATGAACAAATGCGATATTTACTACGGCGACTGTTACCGGGAACAAAATCAGTCTATTTGGATGTGGATTTGTAGTTGGGACTCGACTCAGGAGGAAGGTCTTGAGTTTCAACTCAGTGAATGACCACATCATGACAATCCGTATCAAGGGTAAATTCACCAACATCAGCCTCATCTGCGCTCACGCCCCCACTGAGGATAAGGAAGTAGACACCAAAGACAGGTTCTACGAGCTTCTCGACAAGACCTATGAGCAATGCCCTAGCTATGACATTGAAATCGTCCTTGGAGATTTTAATGCTAAGTTGGGTAGAGAAGAATCTTGTGAATAATTAGACATACCTACACGACACCACCTCCGATAACGGATTTAGGCTATAATCGACTTCGCTGCGGGGCGAGACGTAATGAGAGCAAGTACGCGATTCCCACATCTCGATATCCACAAGAAAACATGGAAATCTCCTGACCAATCAACTGCCAACCAGATTGATCACATTGCGATCGACGCACGACACTTCTCTAGCATGAAGATGTCCCACATTCCGAGGTGCCAACATCGACTCGGACCACAATCTTGTCGTAGCCAAGGTACGAATATTAGGAGAAATTTCGACATCAAGCGGCTACAATCGCCAGAGATTGCTAGATCCATTTCCAATCGTGTCAATGAAAATCTCCTCAGAAATGCTTTGCTGCCAGCACAAAATATAGAAAACCAGTGACAACACTGCCAAGCAGCCATCAGAGATGCCGCCTCTGAAGTGCTAGGGTTTACACGGCCACCACCAAAGATTAAATATACAAGATGGGAAACTGACTTACGTTTCACTCCCTAGATCCCGCAATTTTCATATTCCTTCATTTACTTTTTTTCTTTTCGTCTAGGTACATGAATGCATGTGAGTTACAAAAACAAGGAGATGAGCTGAGATTCTTCTATTTTTAACAGTTCTCTTTTGTTTGTTTTCGCATTTTCAACATTTCTCTTTTGTTTGTTTTCGCATTTTCAGATGGTAGGACCATATTTACTGTGATAATATTGGTAAAAACACGCATACTTTCACAGTAACTATGGTCCGAAGCTTGAAGGCAACTGTCACTTTGACAGCCTTGTTTCCCATCTTGTTACTTATTTAATCTTTGGCCACCACAACGAAACCCCTGGTTTGACGATGAAAGCCGACGAGCGCATGCAGCTTAACAAGAGGCATACAAAGCGGCGCAGCAAATAAGGAGACGAGCAGCTCATGAGCTCTACGAGCAGAAAAGGAGAGAGGAGCATATAGAAAAAAGGAAACATGAGACGCGCGCGATCGAGGAGATAGAGAGATGTCACAACAGGAACGAGGTTGGAAAGTTCTACAAAAAGGTGAAACAAACCTCCAGGGCTTATACAACCCGAACTGAAGCCTGTAGAGACCATCATGGGAACATCAGTAGTGGAACCGCAGTCAGTGTTGAGGATATGGAAGACCACTTTTCCAATGTATAATGGCGATGACGACCAAACTCCGTCGCAGAACCATCAATTTGGTGCAGAGGCAACAATCCACCCACCCGACATGGACGAAGTAAAGATAGCGATATCTAAACTTAAGTCGAACAAAGCCGCTGGAGCAGACGGGCTAGCCACCGAACTGTACACAGTAGCTGAAGATGATTTGGTTACGAGCATGCACCAGCATCGTATGGCCGATCTCAAGAAAGGAGATTCCCTGAACTGCACCAACTACAGAGGTATAAGTCTCCTTAACATCGCCTACAAGATCTTGTCTGCCGTGCTGTGTGAACCTTTGAAGCCCTTCGTCAACAACCTGATAGGTCCTTATCAGTGTGGCTTCAGACTAGGAAAGCCATCCATCGATCAAATATTCACCCTAAGGCAGACCCAGGAACTTCAAATCGATACCTACCACCTTTTCATCGGTTTCAAGGCCGCGTAAGACAGCGTTTATAGAGGTCTATATAGAGCAATATCTGGTTTCGGCATCCCAGAAAAACTCGTCCGTCTGTCTAAGATGACAATGGAAAACTTACGCTGTTCCATCATGGTCGGAAAAAACCTAACGGACGCATTTGATGTCAAAAAAGGTTTTATTTTAGACAAGGCGATGCGCTGTCATGCGATTTCTTCAACATCATTCTTGAAAAGATTGTGCAAAGCTCCAACCTCAACACCAGAGGCACAATCTTTCAAAAGTCCGTCCAGCTACTAGGATACACAGACGACATTGACATAATTGGAAGAACACAGCGTGATGTCAGTGGAGCGTTTGTGAGTCTTGAGACGGAGGCTAGGAAGATGGGTCTAGCGGTTAACGAGGGCAAGACCAAGTTAATGCTATCAACAAGAAAGGACTACCAACATCGACGTCTTGGAGCAAACGTCAACATAGACAGATTTAACTTCGAGGTAGTTAAGGACTTTGTCTACCTAGGATCCGCTATCAACACAGATATCAACACCAGCGCTGAAATCAAACGAAGAATCACTCTTGCCAATCGCTGCGTCTTTGGACTTAGAAGGCAATTGAATAGTAAAGTCCTCTATCGAGCAACTTAAGTGACACTCTACAAAACCCTCACCATCCCGGTCCTCATGTATGGTGCAGAGACATGGACTATGACAACATCTGATGAAAACGCTTTGGGCTGCTTTGAGAGAAAAATTCTTCGAGTGATTTTTGGTCCTGTCTGCATTAGTGGAGACGAAGATTCAACCAAGAACTGTACGAGCTGTACAGCGACACTGACCTAGCCAGAAAAGTAAAGGTCCAACGACTTAGATGGTTGGGTCATGTTGAGCGAATGGAAAATAATGCTCGAGTCTTCGAATCCAACCCGGAAGGACGTCGCATGAGAGGAAGACCGCGACTCAGGTGGAGCACACAGATGGTAGAGGACCTGAACCAACTTGGCGTGCGTAACAGGACCCAGCTAGCTAGGGACCGAGCTGGCTGGAGAAGTTTGTTGGGTGAGGCCCTGGTCCGACCTGGCCTGTAGCGCCACCATAAATAAGAAAGTAAGTAAGGCCTTCCTGGCTTGTTTAAACTTGTTCCGGTTTTCCTTAGTTTGTCCTTAATTTATATACAGCGCAAGGTTTTCCGCCGTCTCTTTGATGTGGATTAATTAGTTTTAAATAGCTTGTGTGTTCTTTTCTTTCCAAGTTTTTCGATGTCGTCTGTCCACTTATTTAGTGGACTTGGTGACGATTGCATTCAGGGGTGTCGTATCTTTAAAACCGTTGGTATGGAATTTAGTGTTTCAGTATTATGGATTTAATTCTCCATTATCGGTTGGTATCGGAATTCTTTGAAAACCAATCTGGATAGCAATCCGGATACCTTAACCCATTGACTTGTTAAGTTGGCTATAGTCACCCTTTTTCTTCTCTTATCTGTTGCTGACGAAGGCGGAAGTCTTTAAACGGATGGTATGTTATGATGTCAAATTCTAGTTTTTCCATTACCTGCCTCAGGGAAAGTATGATTAATTGTCAATGCGCCTGTTCTGAAAGCACATGACATTTGCTGATTATTGTTTCCGCGTATGGGATGGCTATCAGATAGAGGAGAATATTTCGTTGGATGTATATGTAAATGCCTTTTCGCAAGTCTTTGTTTTCATCGGAAGTTTTGGGTTGTGTTCATAAACATAAATTCAAAAAATTACTGCATTTTGTTTAGACACGTACCTATAGCTTCCATTTTTTTTTTGTATATACAACACATCCCCAAATATTACTAATGATAAGAATGAAACATAAAACAGGTGTCTATAAAATATCTATGGAGAATGGAGAACTCTTTCACGGATACTCAGAAGAGTTGTTAACGTTTGCATCAGTAATGTGTATTATTTTCATTCTGATTGGAATTCCTGGAAATTTAATCACAATTCTGGCGTTGTCAAAGTGCAACAAGGTAAGTCATTATGTTAAAACGCAATTCATTAACAATTATGTTCTATATACCAGGGGCCCTACTCTATAATTCGTTTCGAAAGCCAATCTTATTCGAATCTGGGGTCGAATCACGGCATCAGTGATCGAATAATACGTGACTGAATTGTGTGCATTTGGCACTACCTCTTACGTTATCGAGTTATCTATCGAGCAACTAGTACAATAATTTTAAATTCTGTCTTCAGTTATCGAACTGAATCTCATTCGAAACATAAAGAGCTCACGGAACAAATAAATTTAAAATGTCTACCTTCTGAATCGCGGAATAAATAAGAATTATTTATATCGTTTCACTGTTTTGTTATTTATTTGAAAAGACACCCTGTAAATGCAAATTTTACCTGTCAAACCACTCAAGACTCGTTCAAAATAAACAGAGACTCGATGTAGTAGAATAAAGACTACTAAAATTTTTTACTCGATACGTGACCAATCGAATGTCATCATCCCAAAGTGGTTACTTATTCATTCGATCACTGATGAGACTCACTCACTCGTTTACTGAAGCCGTGATTCGGCCCCTGATTTTCGATTCGTTTATGAATTCTTACTCTGTAAAATTTTCGAATCGAAAAAAAAAAATCATCTAGCACAATTTCAATTTTAAGAATAGATTTGCCGAGTCTCGAAGTACAGTGCCTTGCATAAGTATAACCGCACCCGTAAAAATGCATATAAAAGAAAACCTACAATAGGAGTGACTCCTTAATATTTTTTTATTGAGTTGCATCTCTGATCAAGCAAATTGAGAAGAAAATAAAGTAACGTTTTTTCCTCTCCTGGGGTTTAAAAATTAAAAACAGATTTTGATGTATTGCAAAAATATAACCGCATTTATTGTTTTTTGTTTTTTCTTTGTTTTAAGTTAATTTTAACAAACAATTAATATGCAATTTTGTTGCCTCTATTTTCCACCAATCTTAGAATTCTTTTTGGCATACTATCAACTAGATTTTTCAATATGGAGTCGTCTAAGGCGTTCCATTCTGTCACAACTGCCTCTCGCACCTCAGCAACACTAGCAAATTGCTTATTATGGGCAAACATTTTACGATTTAAAATTCCCTAAAGATTTTCGATGGAGTTGCAATCTGGAGAATGTGACGGCCACTCCATCAAATTAATGTTTTTCGATTCGAACCAATCCAAACTTTGACGACTTACATGAATTGGGGCATTATCTTGCTGGAAGACATGCTCAACTCGGCGAAATCGTCTTAAATAAGGTACCAAATTCTCCTCAAGGACCGAAGTGAAGTCAGAACTGTTCACAGCTGCCACCACCAAAGTTCCTCTTGGAAAAAAACTTTTTCCCTTTCCTCAAATCGTGCCAATTTCCGCTAAAACCATCTGGTCCATCGAGATTAAACTGATTTTAGTGTAGATTAATAGAAAGTCACTTACGGTTTTCCAATCCCGATTTATGCTTTTTAAAGCACGAGAAACGGTTGAAACCGAAACTCCTAAGCCCAATACGTTACGAAATTCCGACAAAGAATGCACCGAATTGGGTGCAGCATTGATTAAAGCCTCTTGTCGCGACGTGCCCGGGTCTTATTTTTGTCCCATAAGATTCTGGATGTTTTTAAAAATTTCGAACGACACCATCCGATCGTGAAATTCGTTTTCCAATAGCTCTAAACTTAGGCCGCTTGACCGAAAAGCCAAGATTCTGCCTTTTTCAATTTCGCTTAAATGCGTACCACGTGGGATTGTTGTTTTTTATTTGAAAGCACTTGACTGAATGGAGCTTCAAAGAGATTTGCATTGTGCGGTTACATTTTTGCAATACATCCAAATCTGTTTTTAATTTTTAAAAACCAATAGAGGAGATAACGGTACTTTATTTTCTTCTCAATTTGCTTGATCAGTGATGCAACTCAATAAAAAAATTGTAAGGAGTCACTCCTATTGTAGGTTTTCTTTTAAATGCATTTTTTCGGGTGCGGTTATACATACTTCTGCAAGGCACTGTATTTCTCATGAGGTCTGTCAAAGAAAAAATCAAAAAAGCAAATCAAAACAAATTACAAACAAGACGAGAAAGTTCAAATAAATTTTTAAAGAAAATAATTCAATAAAAACTTGATAACATGGATTCGGTTGCCTTATGGATGGATGAAGAAAGTAGAGAAGAACGGATTGGACGAAGAATAATACGTGATAAACCGAATATTTTTGAAATGTATGATAGAAGGTAAAGATAATGACAACGTTTCGCATTGGTGGTCCTTCCGCATTTAAAGAAGACGATAGTCTGTCCCACAAATTGTTGGAAGTGTTGCTGGCGTCCGAGGAGTTCAAACGTCCCTTGGCCAAATCGGAATGCACATGAGCACATGAATTCCACCATAATTTCAAATTACTTTTTGGTTAAATTTTGGATAAAATTATTCTTTACTTACATTTCACACAACACAACCGAATTTCTCCTTTTGTATCCTTCCAAAACGACCTTCGAATTGCAATCAATTACCTTTCTTGGTGTAGAAACGAAATTTCCTTTTTCGAACGCTAATGACATTCGGAAACGCATTGTCATTCCGTAAGTACTAGATTTCTAATCCGCATTAGGAATAAAGAGTACTAAATATTCGTTTTTGAAAATAATTTCTTTCGAAACGAATTACAGAGTAGGGCCGCAGAATAATAATTATAACGGATGCATTATTGCTTATTTCAGGCACGAAATGCAACAGCTATTTGCATTATAAACCTCTCCTTCTCGGACCTGCTTTTCTGTTGCTTTAATCTGCCATTGGCTGCTTCAACATTTTTACAGAGGTCTTGGAATCATAGCGATCTACTCTGTCGACTATTTCCCCTAATGCGATATGGTCTATTAGCCGTCTCATTATTCACAGTTCTGCTCATAACTGTTAATCGTTATATAATGATTGGACATCCAAGAATTTACCAAAGGTAGTTGAGAAGATGAAATCATTGCCTTAACCAATTTTTCCACATTATATGCCTTTTTATTTCAGAGTCTATCGTAATCGTAACTTGGTCATTATGATTGCGGCAACTTGGATAGGAGCTTTTCTCATACTCATTCCAACATATCGCGGTATTTGGGGATCATTCGGTCTCGATGTCGAAATCGGGTCTTGTTCAATACTGCCCGATAAAAATGGCAATTCGCCCAAAGAAATACTCTTCATTATGGCATTCGTTGTGCCATGTATTTGCATAATAGTCTGCTATGCTCGTATTTTTTACATTGTTCGAAAAGCCGCCTTACGATCTCGTGAGCCCGCAAATACTAGCTCATCAATCCGTGTTCAAACGACCAAACTTACACCAGAATCGGACCATTTAATGACAGAATCTAATGAAAACACGTGCAACCTAGCAAAAAAAGAAAACTTCCAACAATCCAACATGAAGATGCCTCTTACTGATAACAAAGAGATGAACGAACATCAACTCAAATGGGAAATGCGTCCTTATTTGTCCCGATTACGACATGAAGATTTGAAGTATATTGATTCTAGTGTGGAAAGTGACTACCCTCCAGGATACAATGAGATACAAATGAATTTAAATTCCGAAGCAATTTCTTGTCCTGGAGAGATCAATATTGAGACTTTGGCGGAAGATAATGGATACGTCAGCGGGGTAAGATAACCCTTTATTTAACTAAATATGTAACTGACTGTGACTGATTAAATTTGTTTAGCTTCCAGGAAACAGCACAGAACCTGTTCGTATGGAGGAAGCACTTGTAACCGAAGTTCCTCTGAAAACTAACGACACGTCTCATGAGAAAAAGAAAAATAGGTAAGAATTAAGAAGAAAACAGTTAATCATCGCTCAACAAGGAGCTATCCAGCATACAGTCATAACCTCTTTCTTAAAGGGTTTAAAATTGATCTTATTGAACATGAACCCATTTCCTGTTATCCAATTTATCTGATATTCGGTAGTTCACTTCTGACGACAACAAGATCAGATGAAAAATATACTAAACGGCGGCCATGCTTTTTAAATTTCTTCAAACTTCCTCTCAATCTGAGTATGAGTGAAAGAGCTTAACAATAGCCAAATTGCATAGACAGTGGAACAAATCCTACATCGCTTCGGAGAAAGTATGATTGTTGCATTTGATATTTCAAAGGCATTTGGTAAAGTCTAGCATCTTGCTTTTTTATCGAAAATGCGTGCATTCGGTATTGATTCCTTCATTGGATTGGATACCTTCTTTCGAACCGTTCTATACAAGTTGCATTGGACGGATTCAAGTCTGAAACTAACAATATAAATGCTGGTGTGCTGCAGGAATCCGTTTTGACTCCGACCCTCTTTCTCATTTTAATTAGTGATCTCTTTTCTGTAACTTCTAACCCAATTAATTGTTTCGCTGACGATGCGATAGTACCCTTAGCTTTTCGTATTCGTTACTTACTTACTTACTTAAGGTGGCGCTAAAGTCCGTTGTAGACTTGGGCCTCAATCAACAGTCTCCGCCAGCTAGCTCGGTCCTTAGCTAGTCGTCTCCAGTTTTGCACTCCAAGTTGATTGAGGTCCTCTTCCACTTGAGTGCACCACCTGAGTCACGGTGTTCCTCTCTTCCTACGTCCCTCGGGAATAGTGTCGAAGGCTTTCCGGGCTGTAGCATTGGTGTCCATCCGCACTAAATGACCCAGCCATCTGAGTCTCTGGACCTCGACCCTTCTGGCTAGGTCCATGTCGTTGTACAACCAGTAAAGTTCGCTGTTATATCTTCTTCGCCATTCCCATGCAATGCAATGGCAACATGATTTGTTATAGCTCATTCTCTGACTTAAACAGCATTGTTTCACATGGAAATCAAAAACTGAATTGAACAGTCTTCCATCATCCTCTGTAGTTGCGTGAGTCCTCACGATTCCTGATCGAACCTAGGAAATCCTCAAAGTGATGCTCTTGATCTTTGACGTCGATTGATTCCGTACGCGTTGCCAACCTTGATGGAGCAGCGTGAGTTCTCCATCGTCATTTTGCACAAGCGAACGATCTTGGCAGGGATGCCAAAACTAGACATAGCTTTATACAGTTCGTCTCTGTAGATGCTGTCATACGCGGCCTTACAATCGATGAAAAGGTGGTGGGTATCGATTTGGAGTTCATAGGTCTTTTCCAGGATCTGCCACAACGTGAAAATTTGGTCGATGGTAGTCTTTCTTGGCTGGAGCGTTGTCGTAGATTCGCTCGATGTGGCCACGCGAATGTAGTCCTCTGGAGTTTTGAACCCAGTTGTTTTGCCAAACCGAAGCAGCAGCGGTTCGCTAGGGTTCTTCTTCGGATCTCCACTAAGGTGTCGTTTGTGGGGTTGATGTTTGTTCCAAGGTAGGTGTACTCCTTAACTACCTCGAAATTGCTGCTACCAACAGTGACGTTTTGTCCTAGGCGGTGGATAGATGTTGCTTTGTTTGTTGATAGCACGTACTTCGTTTTGTCCTCATTCACTTCAAGACCAACGAGTTTCGATTGCTCTTCAATAACTGTGAAGGCCTAAAGTACAGCCCTCTTGGATCGACCGATGATGTCAATGTCGGCCGCATAGCCAAGGAGCTGGGTGGATTTGTTGAAGATAGTGTTTTCCGTGCTCACTATCTCCTCCAGAACTATGTTGAAGAAGTCACATGTGAGCACATCTCCTTGTCTAAGCCCTGCGCATGTTTGAAACAATTCGGATGGCCTGTTACCCATTTGCAAACTGAACTGCGTATTGTTAAGCGTCATGTGACACAGCTGGATCAGTTTGTTCAGGATCACGAATTCAGACATCGTCATCATAAGCTCTTGGCGGTGGATGCTATCATAAGCAGCTTTGAAGTCGATGAAAAGGTGGTGGGTTCTGACTTGAAATTCGTTGGTCTTTTCCAGAATCTGCCTCAGTACGAATATTTGGTCTATCGTTGTTCTGCCTGGCCTAAAGCCACACTGGTACGTGCCGATTATTTTGTTG
Source organism: Sphaerophoria rueppellii (assembly GCA_920937365.1). Classification (NCBI taxonomy): domain Eukaryota; kingdom Metazoa; phylum Arthropoda; class Insecta; order Diptera; family Syrphidae; genus Sphaerophoria; species Sphaerophoria rueppellii. Next base: position 78,769,207 of record CAKKXW010000001.1, read on the forward strand.
CAGAACGGTTTAAGACGCTCACATAGTAGATTGGGTAGGATTTTGTACGCAACATTAAGCAGGGATATGCCGCTGTAGTTTTTGCATGACATAAAATCGCCTTTTTGAAGATAGGGCATATGGAGCTTTTCGACCAGTCAGTGGGCATGTATTCTTCCTCTCACACTTTGTTGATGACTTGGTGCATGCGGTTCATCAAAACACCTCCTCCATATTTAAAGAGTTCCGCAGGTATGCGTAGGTATGCTGACAGAACACCTCGAGATTCTCGGTATTCGCATCACTGACCACCTTTTTTGTGGAACAAGCACATATGTAATGTCGCCAAAAATTCCGCAAGATGTTTGAGTTTCTTAACACGGTTCAAGAAATTTTTCTCTCCCTCTGATCTGGCTACTATTTATAAGACTTATATTCGTCCCATCACTGGACTGGCGCTGCAACTTAATAATTAAGCTTCTTGGATGGTATACAAAAAAGAGCTGCAAGAATGATTTGTGATAGAGACATCACTAACTCATTCACTTCATTGGAACACCATCGTTACTTATACGGTAATTTCTCGAGTGAAATTGCCAGTTGTATTCCTCAAGCGTAATACCCACGCTTCCAGAAATTCCCATGAGTCTACTCTCCAGCCCAACTTAAGGTACTCTTAAGTATAGAAAATCGTTCTTTAGCCGTACTACGCGAATGTGGAACTCCCTTCAACACTCTATCTGTCCCAATCATTGCAATTTTGAGGCATTGAAGACCAACGTACACATAATAAGGGTATAAGAAGCCCCTATAAAATTAAATCGTACTCAAGCCTATATTTTTACAGATCAACCATTCCCCCCTACTCTGGATCCTCGTAGTAAACGAAATTGTCACAAAGTTTAAAGATCAGGTTATGGTATCAGGCAAGTTCCTTACCACCATCGGAAACATTATGGAAAACGCATTAAAAGATTTATCTTCTTGGGCAACTAAGAACGGTCTCGGGGTCAACCCCACCAAGACAGAGCTAGTTTTGTTCACGAAAAAACGGAAACTGGAGGGATTCAACCCTCCTAAATTAAATGGTATTCCTCTAAAACTCTCTAAGGAAGCTAAATTTCTAGGGGTGATCCTTGACTCCAAGCTTACATGGAAGCGTAATACTGAGGAAAGAATGAAAAAAGCACTATGTGCATTCTACACATGCAAAAGGACCTACACAGCGATTGTCAGACCCATTCTCACCTATGGCTCTATTGTAAGGTGGAAAGCAGTGGAAAAACAAGCTTTCTCAAGAACCTGAATAAGGTACAGAGACTAGCCTGTATAGGAATAACAGGGGCTCAAAGATCCACACCACAGGCTGGGTTGGAAATGATCTTGGATCTCCCGGCTCTGGATGAGTTCATAAGGTGCCAAAACCGCAATTCGTTTAAAAGAACTGAGTTTTTGGAAGCACAGCACTTATGGACACGGGTCAGTCTTACAAGGATATGACATGATTCCAAGACTGATCTAGACCACCGATTACATTAACCCTCTACTGGATTTTGACAGGAAATTTTCTATTTGCATACCAGGAAGACAGGGTTGGGATCCTAATTCACTTATAAGTGAACAGGGTATCCCTTTCTACACTGACGGTTCGAAAATGGAATCAGGAACAGGTGCTGGAGTGTTTTGCCAATCTCTCAACATCAGAGAGGCGTATAAACTCCAAACTGACTGTAGTGTCTTTCAGGCCGAGATCTATGCCATTGAAAAAGCAGCTGAATTGGCACATCATGAAAAGCTAGGCTCCTCGGAGATTACTTTTTTCGTGGACAGCCAGGCTGCTATCAAAGCCTTAGCTAGCGAGACCATAAGATCGAAGGCAGTTTTAAACTGTAGGAAAGAATTAAATAGAATCTGCCACACTAACCAGGTTAAGTAAGCTCTGCTGGGTTCCTGGACACAGCGACATAGAAGGAAACGAAATAGTAGATGAACTAGCCAGGAAAGGGTCAGAAGCAGATACAAGTTGTCGTCCCGATTGGGGTACTCAAGAGGAAGATAGACCTTTAATCAAAGGAGATGATCAACAACTCCTGGAAATCCAGGGACGATTGCGTAATCTCTAGAAGTTTATGGCCTAACATTAATGAAAGGAAACTCGGTATATTTTCTCGCTGAGTAAAAGGAACATTAAAATCCTGATAGGTGTACTAATGGGTCAATTCGCCATTGGCACAATGGCCAACAAGATATGGGTTTTTGCACCCGATTTCTGTAGGAGCTGTCAGGATGAGGAGGAAATAGAAACCATTAAACACCTGCTCTGTGACTGTCCGAACCTCCAAACTAACCGACTCCGTCATTTTGGGAACAGGTTTGTTGGAGAACTGGATGATCTAGTACAGGTCGAGGAAATTTATAGATAGCACAGGCTGGTTCGTTAACGAGCCGGTCTACGTTCATCGACAACTTTGAATAGCATCGATGCTAACTTTTATTTTTATAGGGGATCACAATGAACCAATAGGCCCCGTGTATGCAACAGTTCACGCTGTACACCCCCTCATAACCTAAACTAACCTAACCTTCCCCCCTTTGCCTCACTTACAACATTTTTCTTTTTTAATTTCAGAAATCGGTTCGGAGCAAAATCTATTAAAACGTCGTTCAATCAAATGACGAAAGGTAAAAATCGTAATAACTCCACCATAAACACTTCGAACACATCAGCCATTTACCCGGGGCGAATGAGTAAAAAGGACAAACACTTACTCAAAATGATATCTGTTATATTTTTATCCTTTATTATTTGCTACTTGCCAATAACAATCACCAAAATTTGGAAAGATGTCACCGAAATACATTGGATCAATATAAGTGGATATCTGCTCATCTACCTGAGTACTTGTATAAATCCTATTATTTATGTTGTCATGTCTTCGGAGTATCGACAGGCTTATTGGAATCTATTACTTTGTAAACTGGAGAGTAAGTCACCACATCGTTATGCCGGGGTTACGAAAAAGCCTAGTAATTTAAAAATGCAATCATAGTGTTGAATTTCGCATCAATTTGCATCAGTACCATTTAATCGGGTCTGTAATAGATCTCTTAAGGCAATAAGCAAATATGTAGACATAAGGATTGTATTCGCCAATTTCGGCTTCGAAGTTTTATAATTTTGTTTGACTTAAGGTAAGGATCATAATTCAATAAAAAGGAACACAAACACATCAAGCCTTAAATTTCTAATGGAAAAACATACATAAATGTGTCTGTAGAATGGTGAATTCGTTTTTCTGAGGGAAACTTGTTATTTGGCTTTGGCAAAAATGTATTTTCTTATATTTTATCTTGAAACCGGTTAAAAATTGCACCCTGGGGCAGTGGCTTGTTCCACCAGCTTACAGTTTTGTACAAAAATAATACATATATTTGTCCTAACGTGGTGTAACCAAACATTGTTGTTTCGAAAGTTGCAGTTGAAATATTCCCGTTCTTGTATACAGATGTTCGAAGGGTAGACACGTGCATTCAAGAGGACAACAAGCGTCCACAGAAACCTCTGTATATCAACTTCCACCTGCCCCCCGTGGCGTCTACAGTTCCAGTCAGGATGAACTACTTATTATCCTTATAAGGCTACTACGACATATTCGTAGCCCAGGCCTATAAGCAGCGGTTTGGCCGGCTCTTCGTCTTAGAGTTAAACTAAAGATCTGGCCCTCCAGGTTGGGGGTAGTGCATGGGGGTGACTACCCAGCCACATAAAGAAGACATGGTTCCGAAACACTAACAAGCCTCGGGTACAGCCGGAATTAATGATAACGACCCACCAAACGGTTTCAGGACAACGAATTTCGGTTTTGCACTTGGAATGTTAGGTCCCTTAACAGAACACGTGCAGCCGAACAACTCTGCCGTGCTGTGTAAACGTTTGAAGCCCTTCGTCAACAACCTGATAGGTCCTTATCAGTGTGGCTTCAGACCCGGAAAGTCCACCATCGATCAAATATTCACCCTACAGCAGATCTTGGAGAAGACCCAGGAACTTTAAATCGATACCTACCACCTTTTTATCGATTTCAAGGCCGCCCGCGTATGGCAGCGTCTATAGAGACCAATTATTTAGAGTAATGTCTAGTTTTGGCATTTCAGAGAAACTCGTCCGTCTGTGTAAGATGACAATGAAAACTCACGCTGTTCCATCATGGTCGGAAAAAACATAATGGACGAATTTGATATAAAAAAGATTTTAGACAAGGCGATGCGCTGTCATGCGATTTCGTCAATATCATTTTTGAACGCCAGAGGCACAATCTTTCAAAAGTCCGTCCAGCTACTAGGATACGCAGACGAAATTGACATAATTGGAAGAACACAGCGTGATGGATGTCAGTGGAGCGTTCGTGAGTCTTGAGACGGAGGCCAGGAAGATGGGTCTGGCGGTTACTGAGGGCAAGACCAATTTAATGCTGTCGACAAGAAAGGACTACCAAAATCGACGTCTTGGAGCAAACGTCAACATAGACAGATTTAATTTCGAGGTAGGTAAAGACTTTGTCTACCTGGGATCCGCTATCAACTCAGACAACAACACCAGCGCTGAAATCAAACGAAGAATCACTCTTGCCAATCGCTGCTTCTTTGGACTTAGAAGGCAATTGAGTAGTAAAGTCCTCTCCCGAGCAACTAAAGTGACACTCTACAAAACCCTCATCATCCCGGTCCTCATGTATGGTGCAGAGACATGGACTGTGACAACATCTGATGAAAACGCTTTGGGCTGCTTTGAAAGAAAAATTCTTCGAGTGATTTTTGGTCCTGTCTGCATTAATGGAGAATGGAGACGAAATTTGAATCAAGAACTTTTCGAGGTGTACAGCGATACTGAGTTAGCCAAAAAAGTTAAGGTCCGCGAATGGACGAGCTCCGACTCGTAAAGTCTTCGAATCCAACCCGGAAGGACGTCGCACAAGTGGAAGACTGCGACTCAGGTGGAGCACACCGATGGTAAAGGACCTGAACCAACTTAGCGTGCGAAACTGGAGATAGCTTGCTAGGGGACCGAGCTAGCTGGAAAAGTTTTTTGGGTGAGGCCCTGGTCCGACCTGTACTGTAGCGCCACCATAAATAAATGATTAGGTAATTTTAGAGAAATATTCGTCAAAAATGAAAGGAAAATACTATACTAACGAAATATTAGAACACAGTTTTTTCAGCTGTGCGAAAATCAATTTCGTTGACGAATTGAAGTCGGAGGGAAAATCAGAACAGGGCTGAATATAACAACCTTTTTTGACAACGTACGCTTTGTCCGTTAAGTTTTTTTCCGACTATGATGGAACAGCGTGAGTTTTCTATAGTCATCTTACATAGACGGAGAAGTTTTTCTGGGATGCCAAACCTAGACATTGCTGTATATAATTGCTCTCTATAGACGCTGTCATACGCGGCCTTGAAATCGATGAAAAGATGGTAGGTATCGATTTCAAGTTCCTGGTTCTTCTCCAAGATCTGCCGAAGGTGAATATTTGATCGATGGTGGACTTTTCGGGTCTGAAGCCACACTGATAAGGACCTACCAGGTTGTTGGCGAAGGGCTTCAAACGTTCACACAGCACGGCACACAAGATCTTGTAGATGATGTTAAGGAGAATTATACCTCTGTAATTGGTGCAGTTGAGGGGATCTTCTTTCTTGAAGATCGGGCATGCGATGCTGAAGTTCCATTCATCGGGCATGCTTTCCTCCGAACAAATTTTGCAGATGAGCTGATGCATGCTCCTAGCCAAATCATCTCCAGCTGCTTTTTACGGTTCGGCGGCGACTAGCACGTCTGCTCCAGCGGCTTTGTTCGACTTAAGTTTAGATACCGCTATCTTCACTTCGTCAAGGTCGGGTGGGTGGAATTGTTGGCCTTCTGCAAATTTGATTGGTTCTGTATTGCTGGTTCAGTTTTTCTCGTCATCGCCATTATACAGCTTGGAAAAGTGGTCTTTCCATATCCTCAGCACTGATTGCGGTTACACTCATGTTTCCATGATGGTCTTTACAGGCTTCAGTTCGGGGTGAATAAGCCCTGGAGGTTTATTTTACCTTTTTGTAGAACTTTCGAACCTCGTTCCTGTTGAGCTTCTCATGTTCTCCTTTTTTCTTTCTGACAAGTTTATGCTCCTCTATCCTTTTCTGCTCGTAGAGCACACGAGCTGCTCGTGTCGTCCTTTGCAGCGCCGCTTTGTATGCCTCTTGTTTAGCTGCATTCACTCACCGGCACACATCGTCAACCAGGGGTTTCGTTGTGGTGGTCGTGTAAGACCTAGCACTTCAGAGGCAGAATCTCTGATTTCTGCTTGGCAGTGTTGGCACTGGTTCTCTACATTTTGTGCTGGCACCAAAGGACTTCTGAGGAGATTTTCGGAACGCGATTGGAAAAGTATCTAGCAATCTCTTGCGATTGTAGCCGCTTGACGTTTCTTTCTCCTAGCATTTTTGCGTGTTAGACTTGATCGGGATAACCGCATTCGTACCTTGGCTACAACAAGGTAATGGTCCGAGTCGATGTTGGCACCTCGGAATGTTCTGACATCTTGCATGCTAGAGAAGTGTCGTGCGTCGATCGCAATGTGATCAATCTGGTTGGCGGTTGATTGGTCGGGAGATTTCTTTGTTCCCTTGTGGATATCGAGATGTGGGAAACGCACACTTGCTAATATTACGTCTCGCCCCGCAGCAAAGTCGATTAGCCTAAATCCGTTATCGGAGGTGGTGTCGTGTAGGCTTTGTCGTCCGATTATTCCACCAAAGATTCCTTCTCTACCCATTTTAGCATTAATATCTCCAAGGAAGATTTTAATGTCAGAGATAGGTCTTGTCGAGGAGCTCGTAGAACCTGTCTTTGGTGTCTTCATCCTTATCCTCAGTGGGGGCGTGAGCGCAGATGAGGCTGATGTTGATGAATTTAGCCTTGAAACGGATTTAGGTGATGCGCTCATTCACTGAGTTGAAACTCAAGACCTTCCTCCTGAGTCGAGTCCCAACTACAAATCCACATCCAAATAGATGCTGATTTTTTTCCCGGTAGCAGTCCCCGTAGTAAATATCGGAGTTGTTCATTTTACGTAGGCCCAGACCATCCCATCGCATTTCTTGGATGCCAGTTATATCTGCTTTATAGCAGTGAAGGGCTTCCGCTAGTTGTTCGGCTGCATGTGGCCTGTTAAGGGACCTAACATTCCACGTGCAAAACCGAATTTCGTTGCCTTAAATCGTTTGCGTGGGTCGTCATCATTAATTCCTTCCGTATCCGATGTTTGTTGGTGGTTCGGAACTATATTTTCTTTATGTGGCCGGGCAGTCACCCCGACGGACGTACAACCCTTCAGTTTAACTATAAGACGAAGAGCCGGCCAAACCGGTCCTTATAGGCTTGGGCTACGAATATGTCGTGGTAGCTTTATAAGGTGTTCACTAAGTAGTTCACACTACACACCTCTGCTTTAAAAACAAAAGTATTGCTTTCGTAAACGAAAATCAGAACAGGGGTGATTATCTTTGAATCTCTTTCAAATTCAGTTTACATAACTACAGTTACATTGGCGGCACTGAATGAAATCCGAGCAGGGAGGCTACTGGTACAACTGGGTATAACGTGGTCTAAAAACGTTCCATAATTAACTGGGTCAAACGCACTTAGAGCAAAAGACTCCAATTAACCTTATTTCATTTTTACTTAGGTATTTTACTTCTTTACTAAAAGTCTCTGAGGTCGCTGACTCATTCCAAGAATGCTCTTCATTTAAATGAGTTAAAAACAAAACTATATCCTTTAAACTTACTAAATAATTAATTTTATTTGTATGAATACATAATTACATATGTAAGCATGCGTGTATATATATATATGTATTTTTATATATTTATATTCATATATATGTATCTGTGAAAATATGTTTATAATTTTTAATATAATTTGTTAATGGCGGTTATTTGGTAAAATTAACTTAAACTAAAAAATGTTATGTTATTAAAATTAAATATTAAGTGGCTAACTGTTTGGCAGTCTGTTGTTTATTTCTGTTGGTGAACATTGTCCAGTTTTAGGAAATTTCACTGATGCTTCGGTGACAGAGTTATCTTCGTTGGCGTCAGTTAATCCTAAACGTCCATCGTAACAACGTCTTTTGAAGTCACTTAAAAATAAACAATTCTGAAGGCCGTGATGATCAATTTGCACTGATTGGGTTGTGTTACTGCAAAATAAGTTTAGTTTCAATAAAATTGCTTTTTATTATCTTTTAAGGTTTTTTTTTTTTAATGTAAAACTTAGCAAGTAAATAAATTCAATAGCTGGATTTTTTATGGAAGCTTTTGTGCGTCGGATCCTCTAAACTGCGCCAACTACAGAGGAATCAGTCTACTTAACATCGCCTACAAGATCCTCTCTGCCGTAATATGTGAACGTCTGAAGCCTTTCGTCAACAATCTGATTGGTCCTTATCAATGTCGCTTCAGGCCAGGAAACTCAACCATCGACCATTGAAGGGGAATGGCGAAGAAGATATAACAGCGAACTTTACGGGTTGTAAAACGACATGGACCTAGCCAGAAGGGTCAAGGTCCAAAGACTCAGATGGCTTGGTCATTTAGAGCGGATGCACACCAATGCTCCAGCCCGGAAATCCTTCGACACTATTCCCGAGGGACGTAGGAGGAGAGGAAGACCGCGACTCAACGTTCCTTTCTGGCGGCTGTAAATTATCAAACGCCGTGGGCAAAAATACAGCAAAAATGAAAGATTTTCGGAATTTTGTCTGTTTTTCATCTGTGTTCACTTTTTTTTTGCTTAGAGTGAAAGTTACGAATCCGGACCAAATGAAATGGTTATTGGAACTGATGGAACTTAACCCATCACTGGCCACAAATTTTAAAATCGGAATCGGTTGCGAATACTCTCAATTCCTTGGGGCCGCCGACTAGAACCGAAAAAGAGTGGCAAAAGGTGAGAAAAAAACAGAGGCCAGTCTATTTGGTATTCCATAAATCTTTTCAGGTTTGGTTCGATTCCAAATTTAAGGTCAAACAAAAACTGCTGTTTAATAAAATAAAAATGGAGGAAACTGGAGGAGGTACGTTCAAACCTAAATATTTGAACGAAACCGGTAATATTATTGCCGGTTTACTTCAACTGAACAACATTGTTGACCCGGAGGGCAATGTATTTGGGGGTTCTAGACCAAATTCATCTTTGGTAAATATGTGCACAATCGCCACCATCGAAACTCTTCCAACACCTGTAACACAAACAGAGCAATTGACAATTACACCTGAGAGCCTGAGACTGAAACAGAAAAAATTTAATTGTTCTTGTGTTTATGTGGAATGAAAATAATTGCGTTTAAGCAGCGCAATATCGACTCTAAAACGCCAAAAAGTGATTCGCCACATAAAGTGACAAATGTCGTTTAAGTAAAACGCCTGTTATAATAAGGGTGAATTAACTTATTTTTATTAAATGTGGCAGTAGTCATTCCGACTCGTAGTATTCGTGGTTTAGTGGCTAGGTGCGTTGGCTGCTAAGCACAATGTCGTGGGTTCGAGTCCTACTTGTGCCCATAGTTTTTATTTCATCTTTCACGGGCACTGCCTCATGCGAAAAACTGACAAAACCTTCAAGAGTATCAATCTGTCATGAAAAAGTGCTTCTTCTTTGCCGTTCGGAATCGGCGTTTAATTGTAGGTCCCCTCAATTCTTCACATGCACCCATAGAATTGTTGATGAAAGTAAGCCACTTAGGCCTTGGCTCTCCAAGAGCTGTCACACCACTCTATTTATTTTTATTTTTAGAAAGGTTTAAGACGCTCACACAGTACGTTGGATAGGAATTTGTATGCAACATTAAGCAGGGATAAGCCGCGGTAGTTTTTGCATGACATAGAATCGCCTTTTATGTAGATGAAGATTATCGACCAGTCAGTGGGTGACTGTTTCGAAGAGCCTGTGTCCTATTAAACCGTTCACGTAACAGTGTGGCTTTAGGTCAGGCAGAACAACGATAAACCAAATATTCACGCTCCTGGAAAAGACCAACGAATTTCAAGTCGAAACCCACCATTTTTTCATCGACTTCAAAGCTGCTTATGATAGCATCCACCGCCAAGAGCTTATGATGGCGATGTCTGAATTCGGAATCCCGAAGAAACTGATCCATGCCCCATGACGCTAAACAATACGCAGTGCATTGTACAAAATGGATAACAGCTCATCAGAGTTGTTTCAAACATGCGCAGAGTTTAGACGAAGAGATGCGCTGTCATGTGACTTCTTCAACATAGTCCTGGAGCAGATAGTCCCAAGGCAGGTGTGAGAACGGAAACCACAATCTTCAAAAAATCCACCCAGCTCCTAGGCTATGCGGATGACATTGACATCATCGGTCGATCCAAGAGGGCTGTGCTTGAGGCCTTCACAGCGATTGAAGAACAGGCGAAACTCGTTGGTCTTGAAGTGAATGAGGACAAAACGAAGTTCAACAAACAAAGCCACATCTGTCCACCGCCTAGGACAAAACATCGCTCTTGGTAGCAGCAATTTCGACGTAGTTAAGGAGTTCACCTACCTTGGAACAAACATCAATGCCACAAACGACACCTTAGTGGAAATCCGAAGAAGAATTACCCTAGCCAACCGCTGCTGCTTCGGTTTTGCAAAACAACTGGGTTCAAAACTCCTCACTTGAAAGAAAAAGTGTCTGCTATACAAAACTCTGATTTTACCAGTCCTACCCTACGGGCCGAGTGCTGGACGATAAGTAGAAAAGGGGAATTGATATTTGGCACTTTCAAAAGAAAAGTTCTTCGACGGATTTTCGGTCCCGTATGCGACGATGGCGAATGGAGAAGCAGGTTCAACCGAGAACTGTACGAGCTGTATCAAGATGTGGATGTACTCCAGAAGGCCAAGAAAAGACTACTTAATTGGCTCGGCAACATCGAGCAAATGGACGACAACGCTCCACCCAAGAAAGTCTTCTCATCTCAGCCCCCAGGTTGGACACAACAAGCAAGACCGAACCTACGGTACAAGGGCCAAGTCACTGCGGATGCCAGAGCGCTTGGTTTCGGCGACTGGAGAGTGCATGCGAGGGACCGATCACGATGGAAGGCTGCAATATCTCAGGCTAAGATCCTTCATGGATTGTGAGCCGGATAAGTAAGTAAGTAATTTTCTTAAATAATTCCGGAAACCATCAGCCTACAAATACACAAATCTTTATATTTGTTACAATATCTCTGAAAAGTTACATGCGAAACGTATAACTGCACTACCGAGCTCTTAACCAAATAAATTCATATGAAAAAATGAAATAGAAATGTGAAACATTAAGTTACCTTGTTTTAGTTAGAACAGCACATCCATTGTCGACTGACATCTGCAAGGAGTACAATTTGGCTAAATTCATTAAGCTCTCGTGCTCGTAAAATTCAATATCAGGCAGTCTGATAAGCGTCTGTCGAGCATCCTGTAAAAATCGTGCTAGCCTTTCATTAACACTTGTCTTTATCGAAAATGCAGCACGTTCGCCCTTAATACGTCTACATCCAGCGCGAATTTCCCGAATTTCACCCGGCTTGCACGGTGGCGAAGCCAAAAACGGATTCGATGTCTCACCCGACATTTCGCTTTCAATCTGTCGAATCGGAAAACGAAACTGATCCATTGTGTCATCGTTTCGTAAAGTAAAGCTTTTTTGACTAAACAAATTGCCAACACCGCCACCATTTAAATGTAACCCTTTGTTTATTGCAATTGGAGCTGACGACACTAGACGATGGACACTATTTACTGGTGTATCGAGTTCGTCTGCACTCATCAGAGTATCATCGTCACCAATTGTAGCATTTTCATCTGATTTGATTTGTTGCAAGTTGCCACTTTTTTTCGTTAGTTTTCGTTTAAAGTCATTTTTCGCCTCGAAATTATTGATTACCTCGTTGCCCGGCCAATCAGTTAGCTCGTCGTCGCCCTCGCGATCTGAATCATTTGTCCTCTCGTTTTCGGACTCAGAAGAGCTGAGGGAACTGGAACTCAGAAATTCATTTAATTCGCCACACTCCATTGAGTTGGGGTCTTCAAATTGAAGTTGCATTTTCATCTGCTCCCTGCGCAAACGGTAGTATTTCTTTTTTCTTTGACTGAAAGAGAGACCGCAGGCGCCAGGCACCGGAACTGCCGTTGTTGTTTCATTATTTAAACTTTTCCGTACATTTGTCATTAGTTCCTGCTTCAACGCATAATGCTCTGGAATAGTTTGTTGCATAAACCGATTGGCTAGATTTTCGCAATTGAGGTTGCTTGATCCTGTTCCTGTTACACTTGCAGCAGCTGTAATTGATGCAAAGCTGTCGAACGATGATGTTTCCAGCTTTCGCGGCACAACAATTCCACTTTTGGTTGGGGTTGTCGATACTGGCGAAAGAGGTGTGAATAAAAATGCACACTTCGGAGGTGTGGCATGTGAGTCTTGTTGAGTTTTTTGTTGTTGCTGGGAGATCTTTTCAATTTTCGAGATCAAACCTTTGTTGAGGGGTAGTATTCGGTCGCATGGTACCTTCGATGTTGATGAGAAACTTCGAGTGCGTGATTTGTGTTCGTAGAGAGAATGTTTAACTGGAAACATATGACTTTGTCGTGGTACACTGGATGAGTGTGCCTTGCCATGTTCGTGGTCATGACAGCGATCTCGATGAGAACGTTTTCGCTTGCCGCAGAAAAACAAATTCGTCCGGTAGCTGTCTTGGATCGTATGACGCAAAGCTCTTTTCTTTACAGTGCCGGTTAGAGAGAATTCGGTAGCATTGTCAATGGTAGAAGTGAGAAGGGCTCCAGCTGCCGCCGGATTCTTTGTTGCGGCTTCATACTCCACCGCCATACGTTTGAATTTCCGCTTTCGTCGAGTACTCGGACGAAAGAATCTTTAAAAATGTAAGACAAGAATCGGTTAAATACAAATAAAACTATTTTAAAATTAAAGGCAAACATCAACATTTTGTTTTAAATCTAAACTGAACCCTTTTTCTGTATTGAAGGAAACATCATCCATCACCTTTTGAAACTAACTCCAATTTACCATTGACTCAGATGAAGATAAGATATCAAGTTGTTGGGGTAGTAATGGAGAGAGAGGGCCTCTTAATGGGAATGGGAAGGATGTATGTCCCACACGTACAATCCTATACATAATTTAGTATTATTCTCCTACACTACGGCCTATTATCTCATAGTGCCATTTGCACCACACAAATTCCGATAACGGAGTCAGGCTGATCGATTTTGCTGCGGGGCGAAATGTTGTGGTAGCAAGCACCTGGTTTCCACATCTCAACATCCATAAAGGAACATGAAGATCTCCTGATCAATCAACCGTCAACCAGATTGATCACATTGCGATCGACGGAAGGCACTTGACCAGCATTTTAGATGTTCGAACTTTCCGAGGAGCCAACATCGACTCGGACCACTACCTCGTCGTAGCCAAGGTAGTGCTACGAATATCCCGACAACGGCCAAAAAAATGAAATTCTGCTAGAAAATTCGACGTCAGACGGCTTCAATCGCAAGAGATCGCCAAATCCTTCTCTGATCGAGTGTCAAGTAACCCCTATAGGAGTCCTATGCCGCTAGCTTCAAGTATCGAAGACCAGTGGCAATATTGCCAGAAAGCAGTTAGAGATGCCGCCTCTAATGTGCTGGGTTTCACACAGCCACCAAAAAGAAACCCCTGGTTTGACGAAGAATGCAGGTAGGCCCATGCAGCCAAGCAGGAGAAAAAAGAGAGAGCATGTGAAGCGTCAGATCGAGGATGTTGAGAGAGCCAAAACAGAAAGGTTAAACAGCTGGCTCAAGGTCATCGAGCAAGAACCGATGCCTGCAGAGATAAACAAGGGAACATCATTGTAGAATCGCAGTCAATGCTGAGGATTTGGAAGGACCACTTCTGTAGATTGAATAACGGCGACGACGAACAAAACACCGCCGTCAAACAGGAGCCTTTCATCGGACACGATGATAGCCAACAATTCCGTGAACCCGACCTAGAAGAAGTGAAAACCGCAATATCATGGCTGAAATCCAACAAAGCAGCTGGAGCAGATGGTCTGAATGCAGAGCTGTTCAAAGCAGCAGGCGATGAGCTAGATAGGAGCATGCACCAAATCATCTGAAGATATGGTCAGAGGAATGCATGCCCGATGAATGGAACCTCAGCATTGTTTGCCAGATCCTGAAAAAGGGAGATCCTCTAAACTGCGCCAACTATAGAGGAATAAGTCTACCAAACATCGCCTACAAGATCCTCTCTGCCGTAATATGTGAACGTCTGAAGCCTTTCGTCAACAATCTGAATGGTCCTTATCAATGTGGCTTCAGGCCAGGAAAGTCAACCATCGACCAAATTTTCACGTTGCGGCAGATCCTGGAAAAGACCTATGAACCCACCACCTTTTCATCGATTTTAAGGCCGCGTATGACAGCATCTACAGAGACGAACTGTACAAAGCTATGTCTAGTTTTGGCGTCCCTGCCAAGCTAGTTCGCTTGTGCAAAATGACGATGGAGAACTCACGCTGCTCCATCAAGATTTACAACGAGCTTACGGAATCTTTCGACGTCAAAAAAGGATTCAGACTAAGCAATGCACTGTCGTGCAATTTCTTTAACATCGATCTTGAGAAGAACTCCACCGTCAACACCAGAGGCACTATCTTCCAAATATCTGTTCAACTTCTCGCGTATGCCAATGATATTGATATAATGGGAAGAACACAGCGTGATGTCAATGGCGCCTTTGTGAGAATTGAGACAGAAGCGGCAAAAATGGGTTAAGCAGTAAATGAGGGATAAACGAAGTATATGCTGTCTGCGAGGAAGGACATCCAACACCGACGGCTCGGACAGAACGTCACAATAGACGCATACAACTTCGAGGTAGTAAAGGAGTTTGTCTACCTAGGCTCCGCTATAAACACGGGCAATAACACCAGCGCCGAGATCAGACGAAGAATAACTCCTGCTAATCGCTGTTTCTTTATGCTAAGAAAGCAATTGAGTGGAAAAGCCCTCTCTCGAGCAACTAAGGTAAGACTGTACAACACACTCATCATCCCAGTCCTGCTGTATGGTGCAGAAGCATGAACTTTGACAAAATCGGATGAAAGTGCCTTAGGCTGTTTCGAGAGGAAAGTTCTTCGGGTCATCTATGGCGCCGTGTGCATTGAAGGGGAATGGGGAAGAAGATATAACAGCGAACTTTACGGGTTGTACAACGACATGGACTTAGCCAGAAGGGTCAAGGTCCAGAGACTCAGCTGGCTCGTTCATTTAGAGCGGATGGACAATAATCTCCCGCCCGGAAAGCCCTTCGACACTATTCCCGAGGGACGTAGGAGGAGAGGAAGACCGCGACTTAGGTGGCGCACTTAAGTGAAAGAGGACCAAAATCAACTTGAAGTGCAAAACTGAGGACAGCTAGCTAGGGACCGAGCTTGCTGGCGGAGACTGTTGATTGAGGCCCAAGTCTACAACGGAATGTAGCGCCGACTTAAGTAAGTAATTAAGACTTAGTTCAGAGCTCGCGGCCCAAGTGCTAACTTTCTTCAGTCATATTAGTGGTTTCACTGATCACGCAGATGGATAATTCTGTTCCTTTTAGAATGATCTACTTGGTCGACAACTTATAAGGTTACTTCGACGTATTTCAGACTCAGGCCTCTGGTTAATTTCTTATCGTTGGAAAGGTGGCTCTCCATATTGGAATTGTGTTTCGGCTATGGTAACGTGAAACATAAGGTGAATTATACTGGATATTCTAAGCAGCTGCAAACCTCCTGGACCGCCAATATCGCCAAAACCCCTAAGTGTGACATTCGGTGGCAGAATTAGGCGATAAAAGCCTCAATGAAACAACAAAGGGTAACGAATTGAGAGAATAGAAAAAAGGACATCGATACAACAATTTGACCTATTTACGATGCATTAATGAGAACATCGACAATTAAACAAAAATTAAAAACAAGAAGATGTGACAATTTTAGCTGGAAACAGTTGATTGTTTTCAGATGATAATTAACAAACAGAATTATACTTTTGTTTGATTTCTAGCTTATCAAACGCCACGAATCAACTCCGCATAAATGCACTTATTAATGATAAAATGAGAATAATGACTGTATGTACCTTGCTGGGCTGAAATTTTCATTTAATGAATCCGATTCCAAATTGCCAATGTGAAGTCGTGGATTAATTGCCAAACGCATCTCCTGCCTGTCGTCGGAATCGCTGTGTATCGAGTTGTTAAGTCCATCTAGGCCATCGACATTTGCTTTATTATGTGCACCATTTGCTGCGTCTGTGGGACTGCTCGACGAGTCTTCTGTAGGCTGTGGCGCACAAGCTACAAATTCAATTATTTCACAAGAATATAATTAAGATTAAGTTTCTTACAAATGAGAAACCATTGAACTCACGCAAATTTCCTGTGGATCGGGTCCTCCGACGTTGACCCCACCTACCAACACGAACGCCACCCATACGAGAGGTCTCTTCCAAAGCAATTGTTAAATCGTGTGAAAACTGATCCATTATTTGCATTACTTTTAATGTTCAAATTAAATAATGATGCAGACTCCTTCGCAACCATTTAAACGGTGCAAATATTATTATTTTTTGTTTTAGTTGATAGACTTTCTCTATGAACAGTTTGGAAACGATCGTTACTTCATGGAAAGAACATTAACAAATTAAATATACGAAAACGAATACGAAAAACGAAGAATCGAGAGAGAAGTTGTCGCTCAATGAAAAAAAAAAACTTTCTTCATTACTGTCACTTTGACAAGAATGAGGTTTTTCTATAAATCAGCTTCAGAAGTAGATGGACAAAACAATAAAGGTTCTAGATTGGCCAAACTTCATTGTATTAAAGACCAATTGTAATACAACATAATCTTATGTGACGCATATTTTTAATGCGCAGTCCTCGGTTATTTTGTTTTGTACTCTAATAGCGTTTTTTTTTTTGTGGAAATCCGGAATTGGTACACAGAACTGTCCGATTCCGGATACCAAAAGATCATGCAAACAAATTTGTTTGCTTCTAATGGTTGAATGTCTATGCATTTGTTAAACCTCTTATGCAGAATTGCAAATGACATGACCACTGATCAGTTATAACAAGATTGGAAACCTTACTACGTTTTATCATCCAAATACCTCAAAACTTATTTTTTTCATACACACATACTCTTGCAGCAAACTTGCTTTTTATTATGTAGGCAATTGTATCATTATTACGCATACTCTTGCAGCTAACCTGCTTTTTTGAGTTTGTATTACACGCATACTCTTACAGCTAACCTGCTCCTTAGCTTGTAGGCCATTGACATACTATTTTTCAGCACTCTGGTAGCTTATATGTCAAGGACAAATGCAGCTCTCTAGAATGGATAACACGAAGCTTGACGCTCAGCTTAAATCTAAACCTAAGTCTTATGATAAGAAGTTATATTCATACCCCATAACTAATTCTGACCCTAATTGGACTCTCAAAGCTTACCCTAATTTCATTCACTCTCACACCCTTAATCCTGCATCCTCTCCATTACTAACAAAAAAAATCAAAAGGGCTACGTCGCTAAAGGGTATGCTAGAAAGCTAACCAACGAAGAGGCCATGCAAGACAAAGATAATTCCTGGTACTTACCGATCTTTCCCGTCGAGAATGCTAACAAACCCGGGAAGGTAAGAATTGTTTGGGACGCGGCAGCATCAGTACGTGGAACCTCTCTTAATTCAGTCTTGCTTAAGGGTCCTGACCAGCTCACACCACTAACTTCGGTAATCTACAAGTTTAGACAACAAAAGGTCGCCATCTGTGGGGACATACAAGAAATGTTCCATCAAGTTCGAATCAGGAAAGAAGATCAGAACTTTCAACGATTCTTGTGGGGACAGAATGAGGACGGTAATCCGGATGAGTATATAATGATGGTGATGACCTTTGGAGCAACTTGCTCACCTTGCGTTGCTCACTACGTTAAAAATACTAATGCCGATCAGTTTATCCAAGAATACCCCAGAGCAGTGGAAGCAATTAAAGAAAACCACTACGTGGACGATTTGATGGACAGTGTCCCGACAGAAAACGAAGCTATAAAATTAGCAAAGGACATCCGTTACATTCACAAGCATGGTGGTTTTCACATACGAAACTGGGTATCAAATTCACCCAACGTTCTAAAAAGTCTCGGCGCGGAACCAACGGAACAGATTAACATTAAAGTCAACGACGACCTTGGCACTGAAAAGGTGCTCGGAATGTGGTGGTGCACATCTAAAGACAGTCTAACATTCAAGCTTACCTCGAACCGGAGCCAAAGAGAGATCCTATCGGGACATAAACACCCTACAAAACGAGAAGTTCTAAGAGTCATGATGACTATTTTCGATCCTCTTGGACTGATAGCATGCTTCCTAATGTACATCAAAACTCTTCTTCAAGAAATATGGCGCTCCAAAATTGAGTGGGACGAAGCAATTAGAGAAGAAGAACATAAGAAGTGGCTTAAATGGATTCATCTTCTGCCAGTAGTCGAAACAGTAGAAATCCCAAGATGCTACATATCGTGTGAATGGGGTACTAGTATCCAGCTGCACGTATTCGTCGACGCCAGTGAGAACGGATACGCAGCCGTTGCATATGTGCGAAATTCTCACAACGAAGCTGCAGAAACACGCCTCATTGGTTCAAAGACCAAAGTAGCTCCTCTCAAGTCGCTGTCCATTCCTCGGCTCGAGTTGCAAGCTGCTTTACTTGGCGCCAGATTTGCAAGAAGTATCGCCGAGTCTCATAGCATCTCTTTCCATCAACGATTCTTCTGGTCAGACTCCAAAACCGTTTTGTGTTGGCTAAGGTCCGATCATCGGAGGTATAGACAATATGTGGCCTTTCGCGTAAGCGAAATCCTCGAGATCACCGCTGTCGAAGAATGGAGATGGATCCCCTCTAAGTCCAACGTTGCTGACGAAGCCACTAAATGGCAGAAGCCACCGGACCTTAGGCCGAATAGCTGGTTCAACGGACCTAAGTTTTTGAAACTACTACCACACACATGGCCCAAAGAAGAAGCAAAGGGGACTACCGCGGAAGAACTCAAAACAAACTTTCTCGGAATGCACGCAGAAGCCCAGAGAGAAAAAGTATACAGGGTGAATCAGTTCGACACTTGGGAAAGGCTCCTAAGAAGCACGGCCTACGTTCACCGGTTTGTGCACAACATAAGTACAAAAAGAACCAAGCTGCCGCAGCTCAAGGGACCTCTCACACGAGAAGAGCTTCAAGGGGCTGAAAATAACATTCTGAAAGAAGCGCAAGAGACAGAGTACGCTGAAGAAATAGCCGACCTATCCATGAACCGCACTCTACAGAAAAATAGCTCGATTCTGAATTTGAATCCTTTCCTAGATGAAAAGGGACTCCTTCGAGCGAATGGAAGAATCTGCCTCGCGACGAACGTGAATCCTGACTTGAAGCGACCCATCATTCTTCCCAAATCGTGCAGAACAACATCACTTCTAATAAGTGCAGTGCATCGGAAATACAGACATCAAAATGATGAAACAGTGGTGAACGTACTTCGACAGAAATTCTACATCTCGCACCTCAGGTCCGCGCTTAAAGCCGTTAAAAGATCATGTCAGAGATGTAAGAATAATAACGCGCGGCCTAATCCCCCAATTATGGCGCCTCTTCCACCAGGGAGGCTTGGAGCCTTCTGCAGACCATTTTCATACGTTGGCGTTGACTACTTTGGACCGATAACAGTTAGCCTCGGTCGTAGAACAGAAAAACGGTGGGGGGTACTCTTCACCTGTCTTACGATCAGAGCGGTTCATGTTGAGATTGCTCACACGCTGACAGCTGATTCCTGTATTATGTGCATACGAAATTTCATTGCCAGAAGAGGTACCCCACTAGAATTCTACAGCGACAACGGGACAAACTTTCACGGAGCGGAGAAAGAGCTGCGAGAAGCATCAGCTGCCATCGAAACGGACAGGTTAGTCAAAACATTCACGTCGACAACGACAGCATGGAAATTCATACCACCGGGCTCCCCACATATGGGTGGATGTTGGGAACGCCTCGTGCGCTCAGTTAAAAATGTGCTCTACGCTATCACACCTACTAGAAACCCGAACGATGAGCTATTACGAAGTATGCTGATTGAAATCGAAAACATTATTAACTCGAGACCCTTGACGTACATGCCTACCAGCCCCGAAAACCCAGAAGCTCTTACGCCCAACCATTTCTTGTTGGGCTCCGCAAGTGGCTCAAAGCCTGCAGCCGAATTCGACGATAGTGCTCTCCTTCTTCGAAAAAATTGGTTAGTCTCACAACAGTTCGCAGACCGTTTCTGGCGACGGTGGGTTGCAGAATACTTACCTACTCTAACAAGAAGAGCCAAGTGGCTGGTGCCAGTAAAACCCCTAGAGGTCGGTGATGTAGTTTTAATAATCGATCCCAAGAACCCCCGAAATACATGGCCGAAGGGACGAATCATAAAGGTCAAAACCTCTCAAGATGGGCAAGTGAGAAGCGCCACAGTCCAGACTCAAGACGGAATATTTGATAGACCTGTGGTCAAATTAGCACTTCTTGACATTAAAGCAGCCGATCCGGACGTGGAACTACCTGGGGCGAGTGTTAGTGCAGGCGAGACATAAGAAGTTAGTAGCCCCACGAACCGCTAGAGGGAGCAAACAGTGCACATTGCATTTGCAAACAACCTCAACCAACTTCAACTGGTTTCCGGAATATACATTCCTTTTTCGGACCAACCAGCAGCAGCAGCAGTCATTTTTTCATACTACAGAATTGCATCATCATCATCCTTTTTTTTATCAGTTTATTACTCAGAGACCAAGTAGGTTACTATTTAATGTATTATAACACTCTAACATATATCTTATTATTAAAGGTTTATAATTTGCGTTCATAAATTCGAGCGTTTTTTATTACTACTTTGAGGTTACGACTAATTCGTCGCAACAAACCTAATGGTCCCTCCTAATGTCATGCTGACAAAACAGTTATCCAAGGTCAATACTGATGATCGGTATGTTACGTCCCGGTTCCGGCTTAGAGATCATAAAATCTATTAAAATGTTCGTCTCTACCTTGCCTTCTTGCATGATTAAACCAGATTCTGTTTGCTTCGTTGGCAAGACAAACACTAATACAAAGATTTTGTTGGGGTTTTTTGTCTCCTTTTTGTGTTATAAATTGTACTAAATTAAGTTACAAAAAACTTTATAGTTTTAGTTATAATTTATTAATTTCAAATAAATTTCACACTCAGTCTATCATCGGGCGCCATCGACTGAGTCCGAAACGCGTCGCCTCTCTGAAGAAAAATTTTATTTTATTTATTTTTGTGAAATTTATTTGAAATTAATAAATTATAAATTTGTTTTTGTGTTATTTAACACTGCAGTTAGGCTGCGTCCGTCAATTCCATTTATGTGTTTTTTGAACAACGATAGTAACTTAGAGGTGCTTCCACCAATGGCTTTTTTTCCGTCAATTCCTTTATTTGGCTGGAGTTATAGCTATTTCACGGGTGCCAAGCCGATCATCAGACTCCTTTATTAGTGGTGCTGTCTAGTTGTTCTTTCATTTTAATCGAAAAACTTTTCGAGTTCACATGGGATTTGAACCTAGGACCAGCTGGTTGGGCAGCCAATGCACTACGCACTGCGCTAACAATTCCACCGATGTTTTGCTTTCCCATTGCAGACTTTTTTATTGTTTATCGATTTTGCAATGAATAGACATGCATTTTTACAAGCTCCTCAAAGTATGCTATCTTGTTCCGCTTTAATTTTTTCTCATTTTCCTATCTTTGTGTGACAACGGTTTTGTTGTACACACAGAAAAAAAAAATAGTTTTTTGTTACTTAATTTAGTATAACTAATATTAAGGTTTAAATCTCCCAAGAAGGTCTCCCTACTAAACGTGATGCACTTATGAACATTTTCCTGAAATTTCTCCTCAAAAAGTTAAGGAAGACCTATTCTCTTTTATCTCTTTAAAGCGCATATCTCATATCCAAAAGTCCCGTGCAGATATTAAGAACTTCTATCGTTCCTAACCTCATTAAGCCTAAATGTCTTAGCCTTTATTATCAAAATGTAAGAGGGTTAAGGTCCAAAACGTCTGACGTCTTTTATAGCTCCCAAAAACTTCCGTATGATATCTTTGCCCTCACCGAAACCAACCTCTCACCCGATATCCTTAGTACTGAACTCTTCACTAATGAATTTTCCATTTATCATAAGGATGCCGTGTTAAACGAGAATACTTGTGGTCGTGCGTGGTGTACTTTTAGCTATTCGTAGTAATTTTGAAACTTCATTACTCAATATTCCTAGTTCAACTGAATTCGAAGGCGTATCAGCTAAGGTTACACTCCCTAACCTTAGTATTTTTGTACTTTGTTGTTATATTCGACCAGCTCAACAAACTAAAGCTTATCAAGCTGCAGTTAATGACATCCATTATCTACTTGATCAAGTGCAACCTAAGGATTTGATTTTTTATGTTTTTTTTTTCTCAGCTGAGGTAGGTCAGCGGGTCCAGGTTTCTTCGAGTTCGAGGGAAGAACAAATAAAACTCGATGTTTTAAGAAAGATTCGGTTCTATTTTATTTATTGTAGTAAGAGAGTTTATAAACGGCGGATTCTTAGAGTTTATAAACGGCGGATTCTTAGAACGAACGGCGGCGGATGGGATTCAATCCCTAGTCGGAACAATAATAATACTACTTAAACTACACTGGGATAACTTCCCTAGCCTGAACGGAAAGATGGGATTCAATCCCTAGTCTAGGCGATACCTACAGTGGGGTATTTCCTCTAGCCTCAACAGTCCATGGGATTCAATCCGTAGTCGAAACGATACCTACAATGGGATAATTTCCCTAGTCCCGGCGGTACATGGGATTCAATCCCTAGTCGGAACAATACCTACTACAAATACTATAATGGGATAACTTCCCTGGTCCCGGCGGTACATGGGATTCAATCCCTAGTCGGAACAATATCTTTTATAAATCCTATAATGGGATACTTCTCTAGGATTGACGGAATGATGGGATTCAATCCCTAGCCGAGGCAATAAACAAAACCAAGAAAATAATGGGATAATTTCCCTAGCCTTGACGGAAAAGTGGGATTCAATCCCTAGTCAAGGCAATAAAGGCCGAAGCAAAACTTCTTATGGCGTTAACCAAAAGCATGCCTCAGGAATACTCCGAATAAAAACTATTTATTGTACTTGCACCTTGACGGTCGACGGCCGAATGAAGTCTCGTCTTTATTATAGATATCACTCCTACTTCATAGATTTCGAGTAACAAGTAGGAGTGAATTAAAAGAATACAGAAAAGTATACATCATGCAATTGCACATGCAACCATGTTATATTTGTTTATTTTTATTTATTGAGCTTAATCCAAGCTTTGACTTAACTTAAACTTATCGCTATTTTTTTTTTTTTTTGGGTTCTTGTTATCGATTTTGAACCTTGATTCGTGTGGGCCTTTAGGCCCACATAAAAGTTCTTTATTGAACAAGAACCCAAACATTTTGTTTTTAGAAGGGTCTCAAGGAAGCGGGTAGAAGTAAAGGGTATTTTTTAGAGTGGATTTAGAGATGTTAAAATCGAACACTGAATTTGCAGCATTACAGTGACGAAGAATTCTGGACATTGGTTCGAAGAATCCATAGTTTGTGCGGTGATGAGGGATATAAAAAAGAGAGACAGATCACACGTTCCGAGGGTTAGTGTTGAGTTGGATTTTACTAAGGAGTGTCGGGGAATCTATATTGCCCAATAACAATTGGTGAGCAAACGATAAATCGGCGATTTTCCGTCTAGTAGTTAAGTGTTGCAAGCCTATCAACTTTAGTCGGTCGGTGTAAGTAGGTAAGTTGGAAGAATCTTCCCAATGGAGACCTCGCATGGCAAATCGAATGAAGCGTTTTTGAACATTTTCAATTCTTTGTGAATGGAGTTCATAATAAGGGGACCAAACTTGGCATGCATACTCAAGATGAGGTCGGACTAAGGAAACATAAAGGGATTTTGTTAGATAAGGATTGGAAAATTCTTTAGACCATCGCTTAATAAAACCGAGAGACCTGTTAGCTTTATTAATAATTTGCTCGAAGTGGGAATGGAAATTGAAGTCGTTATCAAACATTAAACCAAGATTTCTTACAGAATCGACTTTGTTAATGTCATTAACCAAAAAATATATTCTATGAGTTGGGTTTTGCTTACGCGAGAAGGTAATTTGCTTACATTTATTTATATTTAACTCAAGGTAGTTATGAGAGCACCAATCAAAAAAGATATTCAGGTCGTTTTGAAACAGCGAGGAATCCGTTGGAGTTGAGATAGTTTTAAAAATTTTCTTGTCATCTGCAAACATAAGAATATCTGAAGGTTTTAATATAAGACAAACATCGTTAACAGATAAGACAAAGAGTAGGGGACCGAGGTGACTACCTTGTGGAACCCCGGAAGAAGCATGAATTGGACTGGAGATTGAATTACGGAAGACAACTCTATAAGTTCTATTCTCAAGGAAAGAACTTATCCAGGTTATAAAAATTGGTGGAAAACCAAGAGCTTTTAGTTTAAGATAGATTATCTTGAAGGAAATTTTATCAAAGGCTTTGCTGTAATCAGTATATATAGCATCCACTTCACTTCCATTTTCGAGGGCTGATAGAACACTTGATACAAATTCAATTAAGTTGGTCGTGGTGGATCTTCCTTTAAGAAAACCATGTTGAGCGGGAGAGAATATGGGCTTGCAATGAAAATAAACCGAATCATAAACTAAACTTTCAAAAAGTTTGGGGATACAAGAAAGTTTAGCGATTGGTCTATAATTATTAACTTCAGTTTTATTGCCTTGTTTATGGATTGGAAAGATATAAGAATCCTTCTATATATGGGGAAACATACCACCTTAAAAGAGGAAAAAGAGGATAGGTCTTCCTTAAATTTTTGAGGAGAAATTTCGAGGCAATCATGAAATTTCAGGAAAATGTTCATAAGTGCATTACGTTTAGTGGGGAGACCTTCTTGGGAGATTAAAACCTTAATATTAGTGTTTGTCTTGCCCTCAAAGCAAACTGTTCATAAATATTTAAACCAACGACGACGAATAATTTTGTTAAATCCAAATTATCGAAATTCTAATATAACCAGCAGTACGACACGATGCAAAAAAAATATGCAATTCATGCAAGCTTCAATATGCTGCAAAAAAATATAAGTAATAAATTAAGTGTATGTATGATTATACTTATTTATTAGATGTTGTCGGCTTGCTGGTTCGAATAGAAAAGAACCCAAGTTTTACATAATCTAACATAGGTAAGCAATGATAGCATTGATTTAACAGAGGATATCGTAAGAAAGAAGAATATGCAATTACTTTGAGGGATTATAAGATTATAACATTTCATAAAAACATAGGGTAAATACTACGATGTTTGGTATTGCTGACAAATAATTACAGTGTTGAATGTTATCAAATTGAATATTTAAATTTAAACAAACATAACTAAAACTAATTTGAAAACGATATGAGTATTAAACATTCAGCCCCCCGCTGAAAGGGTTGGACCTCTTTCAGGAAAAGGTAAAAGAGCTAGCTTTGATATTGGGCGTACATATTCCCCAGTTTGGGTTTTTATGGATGCTACTCTAGTGAGGTTGTCCTTTCCTGGGTGAACAGTCTTGACTCGACCGAGTATCCACTTTGAGGGCGGTAGATTTGGATCCTTTAGCATTACGACATCATTGATTTCGATATTGACCTTGGGTTTTTGCCATTTTGGACGTTGCTGCAATGAAGTCAAATATTCTGCATGCCATCGCTTCCAGAAACCTTGGGTTAGAGTCTGTAAAAGAGACCAATTAGAAATAGGGCTTTTAATACATATAGTAGGACGTGGTATAGAAGTGTATGGTCGACCAATCAAGAAATGAGCCGGACTAAGGGCAATTGGGTCCATATCAGATGTTGGCCACATAGGTCGGGAGTTAAGAAGCGCTTCAATTTGCGTTAGCAGAGTATACATCTCTTCAAATGTGAGTCTTTGTTCCTTGGTAACTCTTTTTAGGTGAAATTTTACGGATTTTACCCCGGCCTCCCACAAACCTCCGAAGTGAGGTGCAGAAGGGGGAATAAATTTCCATTCAATCTGATCCCTTGATAGATGGTCGGTCACTAAGCTATTGTGTTGTTCACTTAAAAGAAGTTGGTACATTTCATTGAGGTTTCGTTTGGCACCATGAAAATTCGTGCCGTTGTCGCTGAAAATCTCAAAGGGCTTACCACGACGAGCGATGAAACGATCCAGTGCTGCCAGAAACGCGGATGAGGAGAGGTCACTAACCAGCTCCAAGTGGATAGCCTTTGTGGTAAAACATACAAATAAAGCAATATATCCTTTTACGAATTTGGGATTCCGTCCTCTGGCTAAACGTAGAATCAACGGACCAGCATAATCAACTCCAACCTTGTTAAAAGGTGGAGAATACAAAACACGGTCTGCTGGTAGGTTACCCATCAGTTGTATTGAAGTAGGCCTCTTGTACCGAAAACAATGAATACATTTAAACACGACGTCACGAAGTAGATTTCGGCAACCGACGATATAAAATTGTTGTCTTAAGATTGCAAGCAATTGTGAAACACCTGCATGTTGATAACGACTATGGATGTGTTCGACGATGAGTCGTGTGATTTTAGATGACTTGTCTATGATAACTGGATGTTTTGAATCATACGATAGGTCTGACTCCTGGATTCGACCTCCGACGCGAAGAACTCCTTCATTGTCTAGAAATGGATTTAGGGCTAATAATTTACTTCCGTTTTTAAGTTCTTTCCCGGAACGAAGTGCTTCAATTTCAGAAGAAAAGCTTAAAGACTGATTTGCCTTGTTAAGTTTCAATGTTGCTTGTGCAATTTCGGCACTAGACAAGGGAGGAAAATTATATCTAGCTAAATTATTGAAGTTACGTTTAAAAACACTGTCACTTTTTTTGCGCGAGTTCGAAACGAAACGAAGGATATATGCGAGCACACGAATTGTCTTTATATAACGAGATGAAACTTCAAGCAACTTGTTAATTAAATAGTTTGGTTCGCTGGTAGATATGAATACTTGGACAGGCTTAGATCGTCTTTCTTCGAGTTGTTTTGTATCGATGTTCTGGATTGGTTGATTTGATGATGGCCATTGGTCTGGTTCAAGTTTTATCCACGATGGTCCGTTCCACCATAACTCATTTTGCAATAAATGAGAAGGTAGGATTCCACGTGATGCGCAGTCAGCTGGGTTATCTTCAGATCGGACGTGGCGCCAGGATTCTCTTGGTATTGAGGACAGGATTTCTGACGTACGATTTGAGACAAATACTGACCACTTTTTAGGTAAAGCAGAGAGCCAATGAAGGACTATTGATGAGTCCGTCCATGAAAAAACTTGCATATCTTTATAATTTAAAGAACATTTAAGTTTGTTAACCAATCTTGTAAGAAGCACGGCTCCACAAAGTTCCAAACGAGGAAGCGAAATAACCTTAATGGGAGCAACTCGGCTTTTGGCGGCGACTATATTCGTTGTTACATTACCATTTAAGTCTACGCTCTTGCAGTACACAACAGCAGCGTAGGCGTCAAGTGATGCATCACAAAATGCATGAAACTGAATGCTGCCTTGATTGATAAATAAAGATCGAGGAATAGTCAAAGCTTCAAGGGCAGGAAGTTCCTGGCGAATCAAACTCCATTTGTTTGAATGTTCCTCCGAAATTATATCATCCCAACCATATTTGCTACGCCAAAACTCCTGAAATAGGATTTTCACTCCAATAATGACAGGGGCCAGAAATCCTATAGGATCAAATATTTTAGAGGCCTCGGACAAAATACGACGTTTAGTTAAAGACGAATATTCAACCAAATTAACTTTATACGAAAATGAATCCTTGAGGGCTGACCATTGTAGTCCTAGAAGTTTCACGGTATTACACTCTTCAAAGTCCTTCGGAGATAACTCGCGCTGATCTTCTGGTATTTCAAGAAGTAATGGCCAACAATTTGTGGTCCATTTTCGGAGATTGAATCCACCCGATTGTAGAAGGCTGACAAGTTGTAATCTCAACGACGTTACTTCTTCTATGGTGTTTGCACCAGTCATAACATCGTCCATATAAAAATCATTTAAGAGAACTTCGGCTGCTCTGGGATATTTATCTTTCGAATCCATTGCTAATTGATAAAGCGTACGCACGGCCAAAAATGGCGCGCAAGCTGTGCCGTATGTTACTGTTGAAAGCTTGAAATGTTTGAGAGGAAGATCACTGCTTTCTCTCCAAAGTATTCGTTGAAAATGAGTGTGTTCTTCAGACACATTTATTTGGCGATACATTTTCTCAATATCACCGGAAAGAGTATATTTGTGTCGACGAAATCGAATACAAATTGAAAAGAGATCGAGCTGGTGTGTTTGTCCAGTGAGTAGTGCATCATTAAGCGAAGGATAATTTCCTGACCTGGCAGAACCATCGAAAACCACCCTTAACTTTGTTGTGCTACTGTCGGTCTTAATAACGGCATGGTGGGGCAAGTAAAAACACTTTGATGTTGGGCGTGGAATGTCGATAGGCTGAATTTCATGCATATGTCCTAACGCTATGTATTCCCTCATGAATTTAATGTAGCTTTCCTTAAGCATTCGATCAGAATCGATCTTCCTTTCCAGAGAATAAAAACGCTTCATGGCAATGTTAAGACTATTTCCAAAGTCAGAATCATGATCCGTCTTGAACGGTAGCTGGACTGAGTATCTACCATCAGGTAAACGTGAATGCGTCCTAACAAAGATATTTTCAGCACGTTGATCTTCAATAGAGAGAGCTGGTTCGACATGAACTTCTTCAAGGCGCCAAAACCTCTCAAGCTCAAATGATTGATTTGCGTCCACGTGAGTAACAAAAGACTTCAAACTACCCTTTTGACAAGGAGGAACTGTGCCCATATTTCCACAGATTACCCAACCAAATATTGTAGGGATCAAATCTGGAAGGCCATTATGGCCACACACAGCTGAACCGTTAAAAATGCTGAAAACCTTATCGGCTCCTACGAGAAGGTCAATGTTGCCTGGAACGTTGAATCCAGGATCTGCTAACGAATACGAGTCAAACATCTTAGCACTTACTAACTTGACTTCAGAAGCCGGTACGATTGATGTCAAATTTGAGATAACGTGACAGTTAATCTTGACGCAATCCTGAGAAAAACGAGAGAAAAGTCGAACGGTCACGACTCCGTTCGTTTCACCTGCTGACGTGGATCCAACACCTAACACTGTCAAACGTGCCCTTTGTTTCACAAGACCCAACGTTCGAACAGCTTGTTCTGTTATAAAGGATACTTGGGATCCTGAATCCAGTAACAATCGGATGTTTTGAAAATCTCCCTTGTTGCTTTGAATTAGTCCAACTGCAGTTGGCAATAAAGTTTGAAAATTCTGATTCGAACACGACGAGCTATCTTTTGCATACAAAGAAGAACAAAGCGAGAGAGATGAATTTGATTCGATTCCTATTGAAGGATTGGAGGTTGAACTTGACGATATCGGTGGCTGAGACGACGGTGATGACGACGATGATGATATTATTTTTGACGGCGATGACGACGACGACGACGACGACGACGGCAAGTGGACGAGAGAGTTATGACGAGTATGACATACCTTACAACGTCTTTCTGATTTGCATCTATTAGATGAATGACCTGACCGGAGACAATTAAAGCATAACGATTGGTTTTTGACGAAACTACGACGGCAGTCGATAGTAAGACCAAGAAATTGCTTGCAACTGGTGAGCTGATGCTCTTCCTTACAAAGAGGGCACTCCATAATTTGTTTAGACTCAACTACATGAGAACGAATTACAGCCTGATTTTTACTTTTAAATTGCGAGCGTGAAGACGACGGAGAAACTGATTCTAAGCACACACATCGATTTTGAAGAAAGTCTAATAATTCCTTGACGGTGGAATCTGATTTGGAGCCTATATTTTCAGCCCACGATTGCTTCGATTCTGGATCTAATTTGGAGACTATTAAAAATATGAGCCAAGGGTCTCTTTCGTTGCAATTAATAGCATTCAAACCACGAATTACTTCGTCCGCACCATCAGTCAATTTTCGAAGTTGATAAACATTTGAAAGGTTCATCGACGGCAGCGATAAGAAAGTTTGTATAAACGACTGAATGATAAGATGTGGACGATCATACCGTTGTTCCAATTTTTCCCAGGCCTCTAAATAATTATCCTCTGAAATTGCGATTCCATTGAGAAGTTTGCTGGCGTTGCCACTTAAAAAGGATTTAAGAAGATAAAATTTATGCGTGGCGGTGAGTGTGGGGTTAGAATCCACTGAGCCCGTAAACATATCTTTAAAGGTTGGCCAATCTTTATAATCCTCACCAGTAAAAATTGGAATCGATATTTTAGGCAAATTAATCGTGGCGGGACTCTTCGAAGTAGCATTGAGTCTTTCAAGAAACGTGGCTTGCTGACAGGCTAATGTTTCAGCTAATGAAGTCTCATGGGAAGCATTAAGTGCTTTTTTGGATTGCAAAAAATTGGCAAAAATTGCTTGAGCTGTATAGTATTTTGCCTCATACTCTTCAAATTCTGGTTCAGGATCCACGAATCCATCATCATTTGCAAAATCATACATTTGTTCATTAAGCGAAACGAATAAGGCCCACGTGTCTTCCAGTTTTATTAAACGATTTTCTAACATCGCGGCGGGTGTCTCAATATTTACTGATTCTGCAAAAGTTGCAGCTCTACTTATTATGCCTTTTGCATTTCCACGCTTAGCTTTAATTTTATTCATTACAAATATTTTGACTTTAAACAAGAACCGACTTTAAATGTTCAAAAACTCAAAAGTTCACTCACAAATTTCGCGCTTGAATCAATCAATTTCTCATTTATATAAGGTTCATATAATAATTTTAATCTGGCTTCAAGAAGGACCAAAAAATGTTCATAAATATTTAAACCAACGACGACGAATAATTTTGTTAAATCCAAATTATCGAAATTCTAATATAACCAGCAGTACGACACGATGCAAAAAAATATGCAATTCATGCAAGCTTCAATATGCTGCAAAAAATATAAGTAATAAATTAAGTGTATGTATGATTATACTTATTTATTAGATGTTGTCGGCTTGCTGGTTCGAATAGAAAAGAACCCAAGTTTTACATAATCTAACATAGGTAAGCAATGATAGCATTGATTTAACAGAGGATATCGTAAGAAAGAAGAATATGCAATTACTTTTAGGGATTAAAAGATTATAACATTTCATAAAAACATAGGGTAAATACTACGATGTTTGGTATTGCTGACAAATAATTACAGTGTTGAATGTTATCAAATTGATAATTTAAATTTAAACATACATAACTAAAACTAATTTGAAAACGATATGAGTATTAAACACAAACAGAATCTGGTTTATCATGCAAAAAGGCCAGGTAGACGCGAACATTGTTATAGATTTTGTGATCTCTAAGCCGGGACATAACGTACCGATCATCAGTATTGACCTCGGATAATTGTTTTGTCAGTTTGACATTAGGAGGCATTATTGGGTTAAGAAAACCTTTTAGTTTTTTTGTTAGTAATGGAGAGGATGCAGGATTGAGGGTGTGAGAGTGAATGAAATTAGGGTAACCGGAATTTTTTGTATGAGGATCAACCATTGGAGGACGATAACCAAGTCCCGGATGTGGTAGGTTAAAAGAAACGCGTTTATCCGGAGGTTTAATGAAGGTAGGAGATGTTTTCCGTTTAAAAGAGGAGAGTGAATTGGAGAAAGATACCCGCTTTAGGAGTCCAATTAGGGTCAGAATTAGTTGTGGGGTATGAATATAACTTCTTATCATTAGACTTAGGTAAAATTAGGCTGGGCGTCTAGGTTAGTGTTATTAATTCTAGAGAGCTGCATTTGTCCCTCCACGGGGTAAGCCTTGACGTGGCGGAGCGGGAAAATTTGCCTTTTGTAGAGGATGGAAGTAATTTGGAGGCCTATTTGCGCAAAGAAAATTGGATGGTGTAGGCCCTGAACCAATAGCAGGAGGTTACCAACTAGGAGTATGTTTTTTAAGGCCAATGGGATTAAAGTAAGTGAGAGTGTGGGAGTTAGGACGTAGGAG
>CAKKXW010000001.1:78819172-78861383 GCA_920937365.1 Sphaerophoria rueppellii
TTTGCTTCGAAACGAAGCGGGTATTTATATAACTCAAATAGGTTCTAGAAACTACTAGGTTCTTGTAGGCGCTGAAACTTCTCGATGCTTAACGAAGTTCTCCTCTTAACCACTAGAGTGTAGGGGAAACTCTAAAGAGTGTAAACACAATTACTTACAACTACAAATAAACTTTTTGTTACATAACTATTCAGCAATTAGACAAAATTAGAGTGATAGAGATAAATAGTGTATACACATTTAAGTATAGAGATATAAAGAGGCGGAGTTACAAAGTGTGTACACATTACAATAGATTGACATACAGAGATATAGAGAGGTAGGAATAGAAAGTGTATACATATTACAATATCAAAACCACTGCAGCTACAATTACATATGCAATTTTACCTTTAATAACCAATGAGTTTTCCGAGTTATTCTATTTTCCTTTCGAAAACCCATTTTGAAATTTTCCGGTTGTCCATTTGAAAACCAATACATTTTTACCACTCTTCCATGAGGTTTTTCCATTTTTTTTTCACAGAAACGACCACGAAATACAACAGTATTAACCATGAAAATTTCACAAATGTCTGTTGGGCCGTTTTTATGCCTATATAAAGTAAACGAACGGTGCTAGATTTATATAATATTGTAATTTTCGACTTGGTCCCACAATTAAAACTTATTCACTTTTTAAATAAAACACAATATTCACTTTATTCAAATCACTCACAAACTTATTTTTTCAACACTTTCAATTTCACTATTCAAACACAGTATCTTTCGTTATCGCAGTTCACAAACAATTGAATTCCTTCGCATTCAAGTGGCTATTTATATAACTACAATCGGTTCCAGAAACTACTAGGTTCTTGTAGGCGCTGAATGTTCTCGATGCTTAACGAAGTTCTCCTCTTAATCACTAGAGTGTAGGGGAAACTCTAAAGAGTCTATACGCAATTACTTACAACTACAAATAAAACGTTTGCTGCATAACAACAAAGGAGTGTTGCCACCAAGGCACTCCCACCGATGGACGGCAGCGAATGAATATCTTCTTTGGAATCAACGGTGGCGTCTCCAGTTCCAGTTAGACCGAACTACTTGGTGAACACCTTTACGGGCTACTTCGATTTATTTGAAGCCCAGGCGGTAAAAGGAGCGGTTTTTTCGGCTTTTGCACTTGGAGACTCATCAAGTGCCTGGTACTCAAGGTTGGGGGTTGTGCGTCGAGGGTGACTTCCCTACCACGTAGAAAATAACTTAGTTGCGAAGCAACAACAGGCCTCGGAAACGGACGGATACACTGATGACGACCCAAGCAAATGTACAAAGGACAACGAATTTCGGATATGCATGTGGAATGATAGGTCCCTTAATAGACCGCGGGCTGCCGAACAGTTAGCGGAGACCCTCAACTGCTACAAAGCAGATATTACCGCTATCAAGGAAATGCGATGGGATGGACCGGGCAAAAGGAGGATGAGAAACTGCGACATCTACTATGGTGATTGTTACCGAGAGCAACAACAGCGACTCTTTGGCTGCGGATTCGTCGTAGAAAGCAGACTCAGGAAAAAAGTCTTGAGCGTGAGCGAACGCATCACCACAATCCGAATCAAGGCTAAATTCAGCAACATTCGCCTAATATGTGCGCATGCCCCCACAGAAGAGAAAAACGACGACACCAGAGACGAGTTCTACGAGCTCCTTGACAAAACGTACGAGCAATATCCTAGTTATGACATTAAAATTGTCCTCGGCGATTTTAACGCAAAGCTCTGAAAAGAGGACATCTTTTGTGGAACAGTCGAAAAGCACAGCCTGCACGACACCACTTCCGATAACGGATTCAGGCTGATCGATTTTGCTGCGGGGCGAAATGTTGTGGTAGCAAGCACCTGGTTCCCTCATCTCAACATCCATAAAGGTACATGGAGATCTCCTGATCAATCAACCGTCAACCAGATTGATCAAATTGCGATCGACGCACGAAACTTCTATAGCATGCAAGATGTCCGCACATTCCGAGGTGCCAACATCGACTCGGACCACTACCTTGTTGTAGCCAAGGTACGATCAAGGCCAACACGCGAAAATGCTAAGAGGGAATTTGACGTGACAACGAAATCCTTGCTTTGACGATGAGTGCCGGCGAGCACATGCAGCTAAACAAGAGGCATACAAAGCTGCACTGCAAAGAAGGACACGGGCAGCTCGTGAGCTCTAAGACCAGAAAAGGAGAGAGGAGCATAAACTTTTCAGAAAGAAAAAGAGGAAGCATGAGAAGCGCGGGATCGAGGAGATAAATTGATTTCACTTCAGGAACGAGGTCCTTAACATCGCCTACAAGATCTTGTCTGCCGTGCTTTGCGAACGTTTGAAACCCTTCCTGAAAAATCCTGAAACATCTGATAAGTCCTTATCACTGTGTCTTCAGACCCGCAAAGTCCATCATCGAACAAATATTCACCCTACGGCAAATCGTAGAGAAGACCCAGGAACTTCAAATTGATACCTACCACCTTTTCATCGATTTCAAGGCCGCTTATGACAGCATCTATAGAGACCAATTATAAAGAGCAATGTCTAGTTTTGGCATCCCAGAAAAAGTCGTCTGTGCGTGTAAGATGACAATGGAAAATTCACGCTGTTCCATCATGGTCGGAAAAAACCTAACGGACGCTTTTGATGTCAAAAATGGTATTAGACAAGGCGATTCGTTGTCATGCGATTTCTTCAACATTATTCTTGAAAAGATTGTGCAAAGCTCCAATGTCAACACCAGAGATACAATCTTTCAAAAGTCCGTCCAGCTACTAGGATACGCAGATGACATTGACATTATTGGAAGAACACAGCGTGATGTCAGTGGAGCGTTTGTGAGCCTTGAGACGGAGGCCAGGAAGATGGATCTAGCGGTTAACGAGGGCAAGACCAAGTTAATGCTGTCGACAAGAAAGGACTACCAACATCGACGTTTTGGAGCAAACGTCAACATAGACAGATTTAACTTCGAGGTAGTTAAGGACTTTGTCTACCTGGGATCCGCTATCAACTCAGACAACAACACCAGCGCTGAAATCAAACGAAGAATCACTCTTGCCAATCGCTGCTTCTTTGGACTTTGAATGCAATTGAGTAGTAAAGTCCTCTCCCGAGCAACTAAAGTGACACTCTGCAAAACCCTCATCATCCCGGTCCTCATGTATGGTGCAGAAACATGGACTATGACAACATCTGATGAAAACGCTTTGGGCTGCTTTGAGAGAAAAATTCTTCGAGTGATTTTTGGTCCTGTCTGCGTTAAGGGAGAATGGAGACGAAGATTCAACCAAGATCTGTACGAGCTGT
Source organism: Sphaerophoria rueppellii (assembly GCA_920937365.1). Lineage (NCBI taxonomy): Eukaryota > Metazoa > Arthropoda > Insecta > Diptera > Syrphidae > Sphaerophoria > Sphaerophoria rueppellii. The sequence goes on from CAKKXW010000001.1 coordinate 78,822,512, forward strand.
ACAGCGACACTGACCTAGCCAGAAAAGTAAAGGTCCAACGATTTAGATGGTTGGGTCATGTTGAGCGAATGGAAAATAATGCTCCGGCTCGTAGAGTCTTCTAATCCAACCCGGAAGGACGTCGCAGAAGAGGAAGACCTGGACTTTAGCGCCACCATAAGTAAGTAAGTAAGTACTAAGTAAGTAAGCGGACTATCTGCTACAGGACTATGTTGATGAAGTCACATGACAGCGCATCTCCTTTGTCTAAATCCTGCGCATGTTTGAAACAACTCGGATGAGCTGTTATCCATTTGCACACTGCACTGTATTGTTAAGCATCATGCGGCACAGCTGGATCAGTTTGTTCGGGATCCCGAATTCAGCGTGTCTTGCGCCGATTAGCACATGGTCGATGGTCGATTTGGTTGGTGGTTCGACCATCCGGAGATCGCCAGGTTGCTGTGTAGATCTTTCGTCTTGGAAACCTTGTGCTATTTATCACCGTATAACGAGCTGCAGCAAAGTCGACTAGTCGAAAGCCTTTATCTGTTGTAACTTCGTGGAGGCTGTGCTTTCCAACTAATCCGCCTAAGATGTCTTCCTCCCCGATTTTTGCATTGAAATCTCCGAGTACGAAGGCTCCGTAGGCATCCTTCTTGCTTGACTCCTCGGCATCATACATCGGTAGGGGAGTGTGCACATATTATACTGATGTTTTGTAGTGTGGCCTTGATGCGGATTGCAGCCAGGCGATCACTAATTGGATTGAAATCCATGATTTTCGATCCGCATCAAAATATGTGCATTCTTTGATAACAGCTGTAATAAGTGGCGCAATTTGTTCTTTTCATTGTCCCTGATCCTATCCATCGTATTTCCTGCATCGCAGTAATGTCTGCCTTATACTGCGTGAGGATTTCAAGTTTTAGAGTTGCACCTATAATGTAGAGTGTTCTTACATTCCAGGAACAAAATCTCAATGCAAAGTCCGTTGTCGTTCCGAGTCTGGTTACCATAAGAGGGGGGTCATTATCCGAGTGTCTCTCTCATAACTATCAAGTTTTTTACTGTGGAGGGGTTGTTAGCCCCGCGCACTAACCTACAAATTTGTAGGGCCATTGGTTAAGTGCGTCTGTATCTCCGTTTTGCACTCGCGCTTACAAGTTTCGCAAGTTATATCTAGTAATATAAACAGTATCCTGTGGTTACCACTTGGAGGTAAAGTAAGCACTTGGTGTGTAGGAAAAGATACAGCATATGCCCCAGATCCTACAACACCCAACCACCAGGTTAAGATATTAGATTCGGTGAAACTGATTGAGTGAATTGTGATGATAATTTTGTTTGAGCTCAAAGGTATTCAATGACGTGGCCCCTTTGAACATTCTTTTATCAGTTCTTCATTTTGTCACAAGGAAAAACCAACAATGACATTGTATTTTATTAGCACATATTTATCCATCGATTGGCGAGGAGGTTGTAATTTTCGTGGTAGAAAGATGAATAAGGAACCTTTAGCATCTAACAATCTATGGAATGCATGAGCAGATTTTACTCCAACTCAAACCGTTTTGATTTAAATTTTAATTTTAGAAAACATCATTGAAAATAATTACAACTTAAAGCCAGTGTTTAATGTTGTATTTTCGTACATTTGTATTTATTTTGTTATTTGTATGTTGTATGTTTTGCGTGAGTAAATGTTTGTTTGATCTAGTGTTTGCCTACTTACAATTATTAACACCGCACTAAGTGATGAGCCGCGTGTGTATCACATATCCTGTGTTGGTCGGGTTAGCTATAACCTATAAGCAATATTCACCAATCCTGATGTTGAAAAATTAATAAATAATATGGTAAATTCATATGTAGTTAGATGTATCTTCCCCACCAACTCAAACATTTTCTGTCGGCTCTAAATCTACTTTACTATATTTGTTTATTTTGTGAATGTTTTCGGGTTTGTCAAAAAACCAATATTGAGAGGGTGCATTAAGGATTACACGAACGATTATATTTATACCCTTTTCGTTTAATGAGTATGATTAAATGTATTACATTCTTCAATTCCCCTAACATCTACTTCACCGACAAAAGCTTTTTGAGTAAGTAATTTCGGGTGGAGTAAAATTGGAAAGTACTATGGTTGCCAAAGGTTTACTTTGGTCAAAGCATAATGTGCATTGCTTAAAAACTGTTTAAAAAGCTTCTATTGCATAATACGAGTATGATAGATTGAACTAGTTAAGTGATCAACTTAGCTTTAACTTTTACTTCTTTCGTTTGTATAGGGATTTTTCATCCCTCTAAATGTTAAGGGTGGTCTACCCTTAATTTTTCTTTTTAATTTCTTGGACAAAATTTTTATTTTTTATTTTTTTATGATACAGCATACTAAAATACATACAACCCTTAATTTTCACTCCTCTATGGTCAACGCTTATTAAAATAAGATAAATAAATAGAGTGGCGCAACAGCTCTTGAAGAGCCAAGGCCTAAGTGGCTTACTGTCATCAACAATTCTCTAGGTGCGTGTGAATGTGAAGAATTGAGGCGACCTACAATTTAACGCCGATTCCGAACGGCAAAGTTGAGAAGCACTTTTTCATCACAGATTGATACTCTTGGAAGTTTTGTCAGTTCTTCGCAAGAGGCAGTGCCCGTGAAAGATGAAATAAAAAGTATGGGCACTAGTAGGACTCGAACCCACGACGTTCTGCTTAGCAGCCAACGCACGTAACCACAAAGCTACAGACACTACAACTCTCATTTATTAGTTTAAAAATTATAATTTTTTTTGGCAAGGTTTTTAATTTTATTTTGTCATGACTTAGAAGCAGGGTAGTCGGTAGCGGTTAGTGGGTAGTGGGTAGCAATTACTGGTGTAGTGGGTAGCGTTTAGAAGTATTGGTAACGGGAAGTGGGGTACCGGCTAACAGGGTAGCTGGGTATAACGAGATAGCATGTGGAGGATAGTGGGGTAGCGGGTAGTAGGTAGCGATTACCGGTTTAGCGGGTAGCGTGTGTAAGTATTGGGTAGCATGTAGCGCGGTAGCGGGGTAGTAGCGGATAACAGGGTAATTGGGTATAACGGGGTAGCGGGTAGACGGAAGTGGAGAAGCGGGTTGAAGGTAGCGGGTTGTATGGTAGCTGGCTACACAAGTCTTGGTCTTTTTTATATCGATTGAGGCTGTACGAAATCTGTCAAGTCAGCTAATAGGATTCGAAATTTAACTTTAAAACAACCAACAAACGCCTGGTGAAAACGTACCATAAGGTCAGGAAATAGATGCAAGAAGATAAACTTAAAGGTAGAAATTTTTCCATTCGAAAAATTATGAAATTAGATTTTAAAATGTCCTCGAATTAGATAGACATTGGTGTTCTAGAGACCATGACTAAGGGCTTCTATATTATTCAAATCATCACAAAAGCGGGCGAAACATTTGGGTTTCTTAAGACGGTGTAAGAAATATTGCTCCCCGTCTGATCTGGCTATTATCTACAAGACATATATCCATCCAAAGCTTGAGTACAATTCCCATCTTTGGCCTGGTGCTACAGCTACATACTTAAGCCTCTTGGATGGTATACAAAAAACAGCAGTAAGAATGATTGGTGACAGGGACATAACAAACTCATTCACTTCATTGCAACACCGCCGTCGTAACGTTACGGATCTCTCCTTGTTTTAACGTTACTTCTACGGTAGTTACTTACTTACTTACTTACTTACTTAAGGTGGCGCTACAGTCCGTTGTGGACTTGGGCCTCAATCAACAGCCTCCGCCAGCTAGCTCGGTCCTTAGCTAGTTGTCTCCAGTTCTGCACTCCAAGTTGATTGAGGTCCTCTTCCAATTGAGTGCGCCACCTATTCGTATAATTCGCTGTTATATCTTCTTCGCCATTCCCCTTCAATGCACACGAGGCCAAAGTAACCCGAAGAACTTTCTTCTCGAAACAGCGATTAGCAAGAGTTATTCTTCGTCTGATCTCGGCGCTGGTGTTATTGCCCGTGTTTATAGCAGAGTCTAGGTAGACACACTCCTCTACTACCTCGAAGTTGTATGCGTCTACTGTGACGTTCTGCCCGAGCCGTCGGTGTTGGGTGTCCTTCCTCGAACACAGCATATACTTCGTTTTTCCCTCATTTACCGCTAAACCCATTTTTGCCGCTTCTGTGTCAATTCTCACAAAGGCGCCATTGACATCACGCTGTGTTCTTCCCATTATATCAATATCATCGGCGTACGCGAGAAGTTGAACAGATTTTTGGAAGATAGTGCCTCTGGTGTTGACGGTGGAGTTCTGCACTATCTTCTCAAGAACGATGTTAAAGAAATCGCATGACAGTGCATCGCCTTGTCTGAATCCTTTTTTGACGTCGAAAGATTCCGTAAGCTTGTTGCCAACCTTGATGGAGCAGCGTGAGTTCTCCATCGTCATTTTGCACAAGCGAACGAGCTTGGCAGGGATGCCAAAACTAGAAATAGCTTAATATAGTTCGTCTCTGTAGATGCTGTCATCGCGGCCTTAAAGTCGATGAAAAGGTGGTGGGTATCGATTTGGAGTTCAAAGGTCTTTTCCAGGATCTGCAGCAACGTGAAAATTTGGTCGATGGTTGACTTTCCTGGCCTGAAGCCACATTGATAGGGACTAATCAGATTGTTGACGAAAGGCTTCAGACGTTCACATATTACGGCAGAGAGGATTGTGTAGGCGATGTTTAGTAGACTTATTCCTCTGTAGTCGGCACAGTTTAGAGGATCCATGCGCGGATCCAAGGGGGGTCACGGGGGTCATGACCCCTCCCCCAAACAGGCCGCATTTGGAAAAATAGAGCTAAATCGATATAGAAAAAAAAACGAACAAAACCAAGTTTTTGCTAACTCAAGAACCGGGAAATAACCAAATGACCACAATTAACATACTTTTCTGCCTCTGAAAAAATACTAGAACCAGATTTTTTACCTGTAGAACATTTTCCATTGGTCGTGTGGATTACAAGACCAATGAAAAATGTTGCAAAAACTTTATAACAAGTAAAAGTGATAATCTTTTTGAGACATTCAAAAATAAAACTAATTTAGCCACATATTCATCTTAATTTTCCCTTATAAACAACTGTGTAAATAGTTCAGTCACCATTAATAAACTTTTTATGAGAAGATACAAACATTTTTATTAGAAAGAGAAAAGTTAAAGCACAATTCTTTGGACCTTCACAGCCAAATTAATAAAAAACGCCTAGTCCACTCTTAATCCACAGACTAACTGGTCCATAGACTAAGCGTTAGTCCATGGCCTAAAATTTCTCATTAATAAAATTAATTTGATCCCAGAATAATAAAGTGATGTTTTTAAAGCAAGTAATTCATATCTACTTCAATTTCTTGCAAATGCAAATTCCATGCGAAAGAAAGCTGGCTGTTAATCAATTCCAATCCAATCGATTTAAAAATTCATTAAACCGATAAGCCATTATTTAAAATAAAAATCAACAATTTATTTTCACACAGACATTTGTTATTATTTGTTTTTTTTTTTCTTTCACGATTGACATATTTCTTGCTTAGTCCTTTGCTAATCCACCTCTCAAGCTGGACCAAGTTAGTAAACGTCACTTAAGAGAAATTTTATTTTATTAATAGCATTTTTCACTAGTCCACAGACAAAGAGTTAGTCCTTCGGTAGTCTATGTTTATTAATTTGGCTGTCATAGAATAAGCTGTATTTAAAATGGCTGGGCAGGAAATGCCAACAAATGGCACCCAATTCACTGTTTTTTTGGAGTTAATTGTTTTTCAAATGTTGCAGATCTGCAAATCAAAAAATTGATGATGTTGTAAATGATGACTGCGCCGAATAAATACAGGAATACAAACAAATAGCTATCAAAATTCATCTTTAGCAAAACAAAACAAAACCAAAAATCTACTTTGAATACACGTCGTAGAAATTTAATTTGTTTTGAATTTCAAGTTTTGAAGTAGTCAACTGATTCCAAAAGTCAGAATAATTGATTTGTATTTGGCAATGCCTCTTTTGATTTCGTTCGGGACTTATGCTCAAAACAGATGTGCAGAATTTCTGCACGCAGCGCTGCATGCAGCGCTTCAAGCAAAACACACGTGCAGAAACTCTGCCAAGTTTTGTCAAAACAAAAACGACACCTGCCAAAATTTTATTGATTTGGTTGTCTTGAATCGCTTATTAAAAACTTTAATTAGAAATTTCTTTGATACTTTTCTTGTTTTTAAAAGGAAACTAAACTCTCATGTTATTTTTCAATTTATATAAGACCATTGATTCCATCACATTGTAGGTCTAGGTAATACTTTTAAGAGTTCTTTTTTTAATAATGTCTTTTCCTATAAAACAGTGTGAACATTAGATTTGCTCGGAGTTGATGGATTGAACAGGATTCACGCTTGGTTGTTTATTAAATTATGCTTAAAATGTCTACCTGCCAAGAACCAAATTGTTAAGTTTGGTATCGAAAAAAAAAACAAGACATCAACATTACTTTGTCTTTATTTAATAAAAAGTATATTCTCAACATACCTATACACCACAATGTTTAGATTTTATTGCTAGTTACACCCAAGTTCGAAATTTTCTCCTTCAGAGCAGCCCATTCCCAGAGGTCGGTTGGATTTGCTTGCTCATCGGAGAGAATTCGTATGTTTAATAGGGGCCATCCTTGGTGGCCAGTTCGCAACTGGCTTTCAGAGTTCTATAATAGATGGTCTCGAAGATCTGTTGGTTAAGTAACTAGGCGACTTCACTCTCGAACGGATGACGCATAGTTATCAAAGCATCACTTTGGACTCCAATCTCAATTGGATGATGTTGCATATTGGACTCCACTCTATAATAGTTGACATCGATGATTTTGTTGAGATTTTTCGTCACTCTTTGAGCTTCTTGAAATCGTATTTCTTCTGTGGCGTGACAACAGCATTCAAAGCGATCGACGACGCCAAATTGCAGACAGCAATCGTCGTGGAATCCGGGACATTTGTGCGCACACATGACCGACCAATCTTCGTCGGCCTCGACACATTTCATGAACAAATCAGGAATCCACAGGACATAGAAGAAATCACGTGCGGGAGTTTCCTACTTTTCGGTGTTCTTCTTCAAGTCAAGGAACCCAAAAATGTCCAAACTCCAGGATTCCAGATAGATGGCGAACGCTACTGGTCGCTTGTCACCTTCTTGATCGACGCACCGAGCAATGTTGTTGAAGACTCCCAAATTCTCAACATAGGAACTAGTCCATTTGAAGTTCCATTCGTGCCGGCAATAAAAAAAACTAATTTATTTGTTTATTTAATTTTCCCAACTGACAATTTCAAATGACACACACTGTCAGCAGTGTCAATTTTGTGTCAATGTAAGTATTGCCAGATTGTAATTATTTTGAAAATTTTGTTTTTCAATTATGGCTGCAATGAAACTAGGCAGAAAATTTAGAAATAGAGACATCACGCAGCGCTGTTCTGCATGCAGAATTTGCTCCCATAAGAGCCTGTGTATTTTTAATTTTGCTGCGCAGCAATTCTGCACATCTGTTTTGCCCTTTATGATTATAATTTTTTCGTATTCGTAGCGGAGCTCTACCTTCGGAATTTTGCTACGAGGAACTCTGTGATAGGAGTGTCTATGAAGAACATCACCTCAATTAAAATTTAAATAATTTATTTGATTTGCTGCGATCGGGTACGGTAATTAATTATTGAAGCATCCGTCAAATGAATCCTTGTTTTATCTTCTTACTTTTGCTGTTTATTTTCTGGTTTTAATTTTGTTACCTTCTTTTTTTTTATTGCAAAATTCAATAAAAACTATCTTGATTCCAACGACACTGAAATCAACAATGGACTGTTGTTCTTTCAATGTTTTGATTACAAACTGTGAAGTTAGCCACGCCACCATAAAAGGCGCCAAGTCATTTAAAAACACACGAGAAAACGTTTCAGAAGAAAATTCATAATAAAAACATTTATTGGCTAGATATTTCTTAGTTTTGAACCTACATTTTGTATATACCGAAACAGTTTATAATTGTATATACACATAAATTTATATATTAACTACACCCTGGAATATCCGCCCCAAGATATGCTAAAATGCTGTGTGATTTTCTCCATTTTCCAAGTGTTCTGCAAGTGGTTTTCAAATGGAGAAATGTAACATTTAAAATTGGGTTTCCGAAAGGAACTCGGAAAATTATTGGTTTTCAAAGGGAAACTGGAAAATTTGTGATGGGGAAAAATTAAAAATACATTGGAAAATCCATTTTACCATTTCCCATCACGTATTTTCTATTTTCTCATTGTATTATTAAATTTTCCAGTTTTCCACTTCAAAACCAATGAGTTTTCCTAGTTCCGGTCAAAAACCTATTTTAAATGCTCCAGTTTTCCAATTGAAAACCAATGCATCCACAATTTCATGCAATTTTCTATATGAAAACCAATGAGTTTCCCGAGTTTTTCATCAAGAACTTTCTATTTTCCCATTCGAAAACCCATTTTGAAACAAAAAAATTCCAAGCAAAAAATCGAATTTCCGACATTTGTTTGGTTTTTCCAGTTTTCCCAGTTTTTCCATTTTTTTTTCACAGAAATCATCCCAGAATACAACAGTATGAACCATAAAAATTTCACAAATATCTGTTGGGCCATTTCGGAGTCTATAAGAGACATAACAAAACAAACACACATCCATTTTTATATATATAGAGATGTAATGAATTTTCAAGTAAAACAGAATGGACAAGTTTCTGCATAAGTTTATTCTGCCTTTGTTTTTTACTAATTGAAGAAATTTGGTTTGCTTTTTTTATTTGGTTATTCTTGTTATTTTTCTTATTTTTTAATTTTTTTTCTATCCTGTGACCCCCTCCAGAAAAAATTTCTAGATCCGCGCCTGAGAGGATCTCCCTTTTTCAGGATCGGGCATGCATTCCTCTGACCATATCTTACAGATGATTTGGTGCATGCTCTTATCTAGCTCGTCGCTGCATTGAACAGCTCAGCAGCTAGACGATCTGCTCCAGCAGCTTTGAGGGATTTCAGCCGTGATATTGCGGTTTTCACTTCTTCTAGGTCGGGTTCACGGAATTGTTGGCTATCATCGTATCCGATGAAAGGATCCTGTCTGACGGCGGTGTTTTGTTCGTCGTCATCTAACTTTAACTGCTTTCTGGCAATGTTGCCACTGGTCTTCGATACTTGGTGTTGGCGGCATAGGACTCCTTAAGAGGTTACTTGACACTCGATCAGAGAAGGATCTGGCGATCTCTTGCGATTGTAGCCGTCCGACGTCGAATTTTCTTGCAGCATTTCCTTGTTTCTACGGTAATTGCTTTAGTGAAATAGCCAGTTGCATTGCACCCCTTAAGAAATTCAACCGTAATACCCGCGCTTCCAGGAATGCCAATCAGTCGGTCGTACGCTCAAGAGAATCGTTTTTTAGCCGTACTACGCGAATGTGGAACTCTTTTCCACGCTCTGTCTTTCCCGATCATTGCAGTGTTCAGGAATTTAAGACCAATGTACACCGGCACCTCCTCTCCAATCCCTTCCTTCTTTCCTAAAGCACTCACTGTGTCTATGGCATAATAAGGGCATAAAAAACCCCTTGAGTGTGTGTTTATTTTAAAAACAAAAAAACAAAATACTACCAGATATCCAAAGCAAAAAAGACTGCGGCAATCCTATGTAGGTTAAAAAGCTTTTTTCATTCAGTACTTTCAAGCCAAATAAAGTAGACAGCAAAAGTTGTTGTTTTTTTTTTCAATAGAAGAAGGGAACCGATAAAACAACATCCAAAGCATAAATCGAAAAGTAAGTCAAATCATCCCTCCCTCATTCAATCCAGAGATATAACAGATAGAAGTTAAATTAAAAACTATCACCGTCACCGCATTTTACTGACACAGTGTGAGACTATTTTTAATTTCATTTAAATAAGGTCTTGTCGTGCAATCAGATATCAGAAACGAAACGGTCGTTGTGCTCGTCTTAAATCTTTGCAGTTTATCTATTTACATCCTTTTTTTGACTTTCTTTTATTGGTTTTGCTAAATTCGGAGTGCTAAACGCGTTTTTATTGCAACGAATTAAGTGACAGAAATATTACAAACTTTAACCATTCCCCTCCCGTTCAATTCTTCATTTCCATTGCTTAAAAAAGTAGAAGAAGAAAATCAACATACCATCATGTAATGTATCGATTAGACGACACTAGATAAAGAAAACCAAGATACATTTTAAGTTAAAAATAATATAAGTTGTTCGGCAAGTGTCCTTTTTTTGTACAAACAACAAGTGGTGCGGTGCCATCTGATACTTCTGATAGTAACGAATTGATACCAATTATACGCAGCACGCAACCGTAAGAACACAAGAAGAGAAGGAAAAAAACACCTTTTAAACCGTTGGCTATGCGTTTTTTAACGATGACTGTTTAGACGAGAAACAAAGAAAATAAAAAAACGGCCAAGGAAGAGACAGCGAAAGCGTGCGTGCTACAACCCACGGGCCCACAACCCCTAAATACCAGTTTCTTATCGATTTTTCGACGACGACAAATCGGTTACACGGTGGGGGATTCTTTAATGTGACGGTCGATGCTACAAAAAAAAACACACGTACCTACATATATCTATCTAAATTACAACAAGTGTTATATCTATTTGAGAAAAAAAAAATCAGTGCATTTGGAAATATTGACCCATATTGTAATGCCATAACCAGTGCTGTAGGGGATGACATTCTTGGCCAAAGAAAATAATAATTGTTGTCAGATGTTTGTGCACGCATGCATTAGATTCATTCCTTTGTGTGTGATAATAGACGGTAGAATCTTTTGCGAAAGTGAAAAATTAATAATGTGAATTCGGAAACTGTTTTCGGTTTATTTTATTGCACGAATAGGTTTTTTTCGGTTCTCATGAATGTTGTCATTTAATACCTCGAAGACTAAATTATGTTGCTTCTAAGTTTTAATCTGTAACAACAAAAGAAATCGTGAAAAAAATTTATCTAGGTCGATGTACTTTTGTCTTTCTATCGGCAACGAATCATCTGCTGTTTAATCGAAAAACCTCTCACATACATTTGTATATTTTATAATAGAAAACTTACGTGGCAAAATAATGTATTGTCTGTGAAAAACCGTTGTTTTGAGGAAGAATCAAACTAAAAGGTATGTTTTTTATTGTCTTTAACGAAGTACAATTAAAGTTTACAATGAATATATAAAATTGTTCAAGAGCAGGAGCGGTTCAAGGGGAGGGGGAAGCAAGGGCGGATTCAGAGGGGGGCGGTAGGGGCAATCGCCCCTATTTATATTAAACATAAATCATCATCATCACGACCGTGGCACGTGGTAAAATTATATTTAGGTGAAAATAAAATAATAAAATATGAGTGCAACCTTTGTGGTCCATACGACTTAATTCCCGTAGGGAAATAAAAAAAAAAACAATATTAATTTGTTTATAGAAAATCAAACTGTTGTCAATCATTAAGTTCCCTGAATAATTCCACTCCATCTAATTCCAAGAAAAGTAGAAAGAGAGGGAGGGATGCTGCCCCTTCATCGGTAATTGCAGGATCAGCGCCAAAAAAATCAAATTTAAGAAACAATAATGAAATCGCTGAAGTACAGCCCAAAGCTAATGTCGATCTGCCTCCTGTTATCGATCTCGCTGTAGAAAATAATAATTTGTCTTCTAAGACCCCTGAATCTCAAACTGAGATTTTGCAAGCTGAAACTTCTAAAAAAAACGTTTTGTCCATAACCAAGCCTAAGTCAATATTTGTTTCTCGGTTACTTCCTGGGACTGAGTCTGATGAATTAATAAACCATCTTCTTGAGCATAAGGCTATAACTAATACTTCACAAGCCAAATACATTGAAGTAAGCAAGCCTGACAGCTCCGTTTCATCATTTAAGATTACTGTCTCAAGTGAGCGATTCGATCCGATTATAAATTGTCCTTGGCCTCCTCATACCCTTGTTAAAGAATTCATCGCCTCTGGCAGAAAGAAATCGGTTCGCAACTATATTGCTACAAAAAACTGATCAGGTTCTCCTTCTATTACCAGAACGTAAGAGGACTTCGGAGTAAGACTACTACAGTTTTTAAAAATTCTCAAACATTTTCTTTCATTTATCGAAACGGGCTTAACGCCTCAATATTGGACGCTGAACTTTTTGACAAAGATTATGGAAAAGATCGTCATGAAAATGAATTGAATTCAGTTGGTGGTGGGGTCCTGATTGCTGTTCGTAATAGCTTGTACTCGTCCCAAATGTTTATTCCTTTCGTTCTCAACTTAGAATTTATATGCATTAAATTAAATGTACAAACAAAGGATGTTTTTATTATTAACGTTTATATTCCACCTAAAAGTCCTAGTTCTGTCTTCACTGAACTATCTTCAGTTCTTGACTATATCATTAGCTGTTTAGGCATTCAGAGTGAGATAATCTTGTTGGGTTTTTTAATCTTCCTAAGTGTAAAAAAAGTGTAAAAAAAAAAACATTTTAATCTTCCTAACATTAACTGGGTTTCTTCTGAGGATGATTCCAATTTAGAAGCTTCTCCAAGTTGTTCTCAAATGGAGCTCAAAATGTTAGATAATATAATCTCAGCGGATTTACAACAAGTAAGTTCTATTCAAAATTCATTGAATCGGTCACTTGACTTGGTTTTCTCATCTAATGCGGCCTGTGCAGTGGTGGTTGAATCGGCTTCTGCAATATATAATATTGATAGTTAAACCTCCTTTTGATATTTTTCTTGACTTGAGTGGTCACTTACTAGAAAATAGTAATTCCCATGACTGCTCATACAAATACGACTATACGTAGAGCCAACTTTGAACAGCTTTCGGACAGTCTATAAATTATGGTATTGAAAACTTACCATTTTCCAATAACATTGACGAAACTGTCTCTAGTTTCTATTCTGTACTCATGAGATGTATAAACGAAACTGTACCTAAGAAAAAATCAGTCAAACCAACACCTCTTGTCATCCTTGGTACACAAAAGAGTTAAAAAGCCTCCGTAATAAGGGAAATAGGGCGTGGAAAAATTATATTAGATCTATGTCCTTAGAGAACCAAGGGGTTTATATATCTCTTTTCGAAGAGCTTAAAAGATTGTCATGTGATCTTTATAATGATTATATTGTTATAAATAAATAGAGTGGCGCAACAGCTCTTGAAGAGCCAAGGCCTAAGTGGCTTACTCTCATCAACAATTCTCTAGGTGCGTGTGAAGAATTGAGGGGACCTACAATTTTTACGGCCGAATTCCGAACGGCAAAGTTGAGAAGCACTTTTTCATGACAGATGATAACTCTTGGAAGTTTTTGTCAGTTCTTCGCAAGAGGCAGTGTCGGTTGAAGATGAAATAAAAACTTTGGGCCCGAGTAGGATTCGAACCCACGACATTCTGCTTAGCAGCCAACGCACCTAACCACTAAGCTACGGACACTACTATATTGTTATTATGGGCGATTCCTTGAAAGAAGACCCTAAGCTTTTTTTGGAATTTCATAATTCTAAGAGAAAATGTGATGTTTACCCAGTCAATCTCACTAACAATAATCTAATTCTGAGCTCTGCTTCTGAGATCTGCGCTATGCATTTGCCAATAATTTCAGCCAATCTTTCGTAGATACTCCCGTTGATGTAGACATTGATTTTTTCAACTATTTGAAAAAAAAGCAAACAAGTCACGTTTAATACATATTGTCCCGATTGGGATTGATCAAGTCCTTAGATTTTTGTCTCTTCTGAAAGAAGACTATTCTTCTGGTCCTGACGGTATTCCTCCCAAAAAGAAAAAATGCAATATAGTTTTAGCTAAACCTCTAAGTAATATATTCCAACTATCTTTGCGACTTGGAAAATTCCCTTGTGTCCGGAAGATTGCTTACATCACGCCTGTTTTAAAAAGGGAGATAAGTCGCATATTGTTAATTATAGGCCTATTTCTAAGCTTTCTTGTATCCCTAAACTGTTTGAACAAATAGTGTGTGACAGTTTATCCTTTTACTGTAAAAACATCATATGCAGTGAGCAGCATGGCTTTATGCAAAGGAGATCAACTGTCACAAGCCTTCTTGCCTTTACGCATAATTGTCTGAACAGTTTAGAACATGGATTGGAAACTGATTGTGTATACACTGATTTTTCAAAAGCTTTTGATCAACTGTCTCACTCAGTTATTAAGTTGAAACTACAGTTATTAGGCTTTCCCCCTGGGCTGGTTCCATGGATTTCTTCTTACCTTGAGGATAGAACTTATCAAGTTAAATTCAGAGACATGTTTTCGAAGACTTTTACTGCTAAATCTGATGTTCCACAGGTTAGTCATTTAGGACCTCTTCTCTTTATCTTATCAATAAATGATGCACCGTTATGTGTTCGTGACAGTGAAATTCTTATTTTTGCAGATGACATGAAGATCTTTAAGATCGCATTCTTCTGCAAAATGACATAAATAGGTTTTCTGTATGGTGTAATAAGAACAGTTTAAATCTTAACCCGTCGAAATGTCAGACAAGGACATTCTCAAAAAAACGAGCATCTTGGACTTATGAGTATTATATTTCTCGTGTTTTTAAAGTAAGGGACCTAGGGGTTCTTTTTACACCGAATCTTGATTTTACAGAGCACATTAAAAACATTGTTAATAAGGCTAATTCTATGTTGGGGCTTGTTAAACGGTGGTCAAAAGAATTTCTTGATCCTAACGTCACCCTTTCTCTTTATAATTGACTTGTTCGTCCGCATCTTGAATATGATTCACAGATTTGGAGTCCTTATTATGACGTTCATATGGACAGGTTAGAATCGGTGCAACGTAATTTTACTCGTTTCGCACCAGTGGACCAGTTGCTGCAAAAACCGGTCATTAAGAAGCTTTCGGTCTTCAAGATATTTCTTAAGCTGATAATTTATCAGCGATTCCATGACCTTAGAAAGAAGGGACGTAAGTTCAATCGTACGATAATTTGACGGAGAGAAGAATTCGCCTTTTTTGGGTATAGGCTAGACAAATGCTGTTTTCCAACTGCTGATGTGAACGAGTCCAGAAGAGTAGGATAGATGGAAAAGCTTACCCAAGGGTATACCTCTGCAGAATAATAGCGGAAACACCATCCGAACCAGCGGATTTATGTATGTTGAGATCCGTTAGGACTCTCGCCACAGCACGAGTGCGAAAGAAGATTTGTCCCATGGAATCATTGACGTGCTCAAGAACAAGCGGAGTCATGGCACTCTCTGGCGAACTGCCTAACAAAAAGGTTAGCTTTCGCGAGAGTGTCATCATCAACGAGCATTGGAACCGAGGAAGAAGAAGAATGCTTCATGTTTTTCACAAACGACAAACTTATTGTCTCTTTTACAATCTCTGGATCTGCAATTCGGTATCTAGTAGGTACTTGAGGCAAGTGATCATTTAGGCTATAGATGTTAAGCTCCGGCAACCGAATGATTCTAATGGATATCCAATATCCATCTTTGCCAAATCTTATGATACATATTTACTATTATTGTTAAGTATAAAGGTCACTGTATCTGTTAAATGTCTTACTAAGAATACCCGCAAAAGATTAGTGGAGTATTTTTGGAGCAGATCTGAACCTACGTAACAAGCGGCAAAATTGATTTCGGGAGACGATACCTTAAGTCTTACTCATATGACCATAATCCGGCGGCCGGCGATGCTTCAGTTAGGGTAGCACGATCATTTGGAGCTATTACGTTGTTCGTGGCCACTGATATTAAGAAATTTTCTACATTTAATTACATAGTGTCCGTGGCCTAGTGGTTAGGTGCGTTAGCTGCTAAGCAGAACGTTGGTCGTGGGTTTGAGTCCTACTCGTGTCCACAGTTTTTATTTCATCTTTCTCGGGCACTGCCTCTTGCGAAGAATTGACAAAACTTCCAAGAGTATCAATCTGTCATGAAAAAGTGCTTCTCAACTTTGGCGTTAAATTGTAGGTCCTCTCAATTCTTTACACACACCCAGAGAATTGTTGATGAGAGTAAGCCACTTAGGCCTTGGCCCTTGGCTCTTCAAGAGCTGTCGCGCTCTCTCTCTCTCTATCTCTCTCTCTCTCTCTCTCTCTCTCTCTCTCTCTCTCTTACATCAGAAAGACATAAAAAAGATTTTATGCTCGTCGTTATGCAATTCACAATTTTTAGAATGAAACTAATTTCATTGTCATCTAAATCTAAAATAAACTCTGCTTTCACTTGACGACTGAGGCACAACCTGCATTATATACTTTCAAAGTGTCGCAAAATCATCACTTCCGTTGTTGTTCGCCATTGCATAAGCGTAACGTAGGAAAAGTGTTCATAATTATTTCTATAAATTCTAAGCGAAACCATTATACGCTTGAGTAGAATTCCGCCTCATTTTTGAACTTTTTTGTAATTCTCTCAATAAAGTTTAACAGAAGTACTATTGTTCTTTCTCGAGGCATTAATTGTCAGGTTTTGAATAGGGGAAATAAAGAACGACTTGATTTCCTTTCGATACCGGAACGATTTATAACAATTGCGATGACGACAACACTGACAGTGAAGTCTCAAACAAATTCAATTGAAGAGAAGTAAAATTCAATAAAATAAAACAACCGCAATGACTGGTTCGTTGGTTGGTACGTTGCGGTGCTGTATTCATCACTTTTCACGTCTATTTTTAATTAGATTATCAATTAAGGCAATCAACGGAATAGCAGTTATTACACAATACAATTTTTATTGTTTACAGCAATCTTCTCATAGAGATGACAAGAATCGAAACGTATATAATTCTTCTAGATTTCAAAAGTGCCGACTATCGGAAATTAGTAATTGTTCTCTCTGGATCTCTTAAAAACAATAAATGAACAATAAGGAGCAAAACCTAGAGGAACAATAGAAAACTTAATTACGAAATTTCGTGTTTTGCGATTTTTATTTGGCAGCAACACTGTGTGCTAGAGTAGGTAAAGCAGGGTTAAATTTGCTTACTATGGAATATATGGTGTCGCAAATTCTTCTATAAATTCTAAAAATATGACACAGGATTTTATTTGATTTTGATGTAAACATGCTTTCACGACACTGGATGCGTTAGCAAACTTGATAAACTAATGCCGAAAACTTCAGAAGGGGAGCGGATCGAAATACTGTATTTCAAAATCCTGTGCGAACAGAATACTGTAGTTTTTCTTAAATCCTGTATGGTCAAAATACTGTATGATCTAAATCCTGTACTTCAAAATACTGTTTTTCAAAATCCAGTATAAACAAAATCCTGTATGCCTAAAATACTGTAATCCAAAACACTGTTCAACAAAATCATGTGTATCAAATTTCTGTATTGTCAAAAATACTATTTGGATGTGGATTTGTAGTTGGGATTCGACGCAGGATGAAGGTCTTGAGTTTCAACTCAGTGAATGAGCGCATCACGACAATCGGTATCAAGGCTAAATTGACCAACATCAGCCTCATCTGCGCTAACGCTTCCACTGAGGAAAAGGATGAAGACACCAAAGACAGATTCTACGAGCTCCTCGACAAGACATATGAGCAATGCCTTTGCACTGACATTAAAATCGTCCTTAAAGATCTTAGAGAAGAATCTTGGTGGAAGAAATCGACGATTTGGATTGGCTTCATTCGGAGCAGACGATGTAGTCAGTACGCGATCCCACATCTCCATACTCCACAAGTTACATGAATCTCCTGTCCAATCACCGTCAACCAGATTGATCACATTGTGATCGACAAACGACACTTCTCTAGCATGCAAGATGTCCGCACATTCCGAGGTGCCAGCATCGACACGGATCACTACTTTGTTGTTGCCAAGGTACGAATGCGGATATCCCGATCCCGATCAAGGAAAACAACCGAAAATCCTAAGAGGGAATTCGACGTCATTGTGACCCTTGGGTTGACGATGAGTGCCAGCGAGCACATGCAGCTAAACAAGAGGCATACAAAGGGGCGCTGCAAAGAAGGACACGTGAACTCTACGCGCGGAAAAGGAGAGAGGAGCATAAACTTCTCAGAAAGAAAAAAAAAGGAAGCATGAGAGTCACGCGATCAAGGAGATAGAGGGATATCACAACAGGAACTAGGTTCGAAAGTTCTACAAAAAGGTGAAACAAACCTCCAGGGCATCATAAAAACATTGTAGTGGAACCGCAGTCAGTGCTTAGGATATGAAAAGACCACTATTCCAAGCTGTATAACGGCGATGACTAACAAAACTCCGTTAGCAATACAGAACCATTCCATTTGGGTGCAGAAGGCCAACAATTCCACCCACCCGACCTTGACGAAGCGAAGATAGCAATACCTTAACTTAAGTCGAATAAAGCCGCTGGAGCACCAATTACAGAGGTAAAAGTCTCCTTAACATCGCCTCAAAGATCTTGTCTGCCGTGCTGTGTGAACGTTTGAAGCCCTTCGTCAACAACCTGATAGGTCCTTATCAGTGTGGCTTCAGACCCAGAATGTCCACCATCGATCAAATACTCACCCTACGGCAGATCATGGAGAAGATCCAGGAACTTCAAATCGATACCTACCACCTTTTCATCGGTTTCAAGGCCGCTTATGACAGCGTCTATAGGGATCAATTATATAGAGCAATGTCTAGTTTTGGCATCCCAGAAAAACTCGTCCGTCTGTGTAAGATGACAATGTAAAACTCGTGGTCGGAAAAAACCTAACGGACGCTTTTGATGTCGAAAAAGGTTTAAGACAAGGCGATGCGTTGTCATGCAATTTCTTCAACATCATTCTTGAAAAGATTGCGCAAAGCTCCAATGTCAACACCAGAGGCACACTCTTTCTAAAGTCCGCCCAGCTACTAGGATATGTAGACGACATTGACATAATTGGAAGAACACAGCGTTATGTCAGTGGAGCGTTCGTGAGCTTTGAGACGGAGGCCAGGAAGTAGGGTCTAGAGGTTAACGAGTGCAAGACCAAGTTAATGCTGTCGACAAGAAAGGACTACCAACATCGACGTCTTGGAGCAAACGTCAACATAGACAGATTTAACTTCGAGGCAGTTAAGGACTTTGTCTACCTAGGATCCGCTATTAACTCAGACAACAATTTCAGCGCTGAAATCAAATGAAGAATCACCCTTGCCAATCGCTGCTTCTTTGGACATAGAAGGCAATTGAGTAAAGTCTTCTCCAGAGCAACTAGAGTGACGCTCTAAGAAATCCTAATCATCCCGGTCCTCATGTCATGTGCAGGTACATGGACCGTGACAACATCTGACGAAAACGCTTTGGGCTGCTTTGAGAGAAATTTTCGAGATGATCTGTCTGTAATGAGAATTCAACCAAGAACTGTAAGCTGTACAGCTGTACAGTGACTCTGACCAGAAAATTTAAGGTCCAACGACTTTGATGGTTGGGACATGTAGAATGAATGGAAAACAATGCTCCGGCTAGTATAGTCTTCGAATCCGACCCGAAAGGACTCGCAGAAAAGGAAGACCGCGACTCAAGTGGAGCACACTGGTGGTAGACGACCTGAACCAAATTGACTTGTGAAACTGGAGACAGCTAGCTAGGGAATGAGCTGGCTGCAGACGTTTGGTGGATGAGGCCTTGGATTGTAGCGCCACCATAAGTAAGTAAGTAAGATATGTTGCTTGCTTTCGAGGCGGCAACCAAAAAAATTTATGTATGTAAAGTTTTATTAATTCAGCTGGATAATTCCAAGAATACGATATTAGATAGGTACATACATTATATACATATATGAAAATAGCTCCGATATCTAATTGATGTATATGATGTCTCTACATATGGCTCTGTTAATATTAATACATAATCTCCTGAGGTGCCCTAATGATTTATATTTACAAGACCTAAAGAAACATTTTGACTCTCTGTACTTAAGGTTCTTCCAGTCTGCTTAGTCACGTCGTCGTTTGTCTAGAATACTTACTTACATTACCTTCAAGCTACAACCTTTTTCTCCAGAGATTTCAAGTGGTATCAAATTATAATTTTGTCAATTTATTTTCGTGTGCATAAGTTTGATATTATTCCCATAAACTTAATTAGTTGCATGTTGTCATTCTGAATTCCTAATTCTTTTTTATTGACGATTTCACTTTGTTTGCTTTGTATATAGCTTGAACAAAACTTACATTGTAATGCTTCTCAAAGGACAAATTTATGCCATCATGCACAGAAATATCAACGGCTGGAATAAGAAAACTTAAGACTCTGGTTAGCAATAAAATTAAAATGCTTAGAATACGAATGTGAATAAATGGAGTGTATTCTAAAGATTGGAACAATCACCTTGAAAGCTCCACATACCAACTTTTCAGTATTGTTTATCTTGTGAAAGTAAATAGTAAGTATACGCCACAGTGTACCATTCTTTTCGCTGTTTAACAACTGTAATTTTTTGGTTTGAAAAAAACGAACGCAGTTAGTGAATCGAAAACTAATTTGACATTTCTCTAATTCCGCTACTGGTAAGATGACGGTACGTTTGCAACATTAAGTAGTTAAGTCTAATTTGTCCTCAATTTTATTTGTTTTGATCAATCACGATTACTGTTCAATATTCCAATAGGTATAGCAGAAATATGCAAAAATAAATAGATTGATTGAGAGCTGCATTTGTTTTATTATAATCTAGTTAAGTTGAATTGAACAAACAGACAGGAAGTTAAGTTTCATCTTTCAGCATGGATTCCATGTCAATTCAGTTGTAATTTGGTTATTACGGAGATGACGGTGTTTTTGAAAGTAATCGGTGAAAAAATCTCTCCAGTTGATTATTTAAAAAAAAGTTCAAGAAAGCCCTCTAGGAAGGTTTTTTATTCAGATTGGGGTAAAGCTGGTGAATACCAGCATGAAATTGGTAATCATTATCGTGACTATAAAAATCGAAAGTTTTTTCATAGCAATTTTAAAAAACGACGCCATCATCAGAAGGTGGTTTTTGAAGAACAACCTTTTGTTTTTCGCGATGTGCTACTATTAAATCGATTGAATTTTCCCGAGTAAGTGTTCAATGAATAAGATGGTTATGGTAAAATGCAAGACTTATTTGTACTTTTTCTCGCACACGCCTACTCCTTGCATGCTGGTTTAACAATGATTGTCTTTTAAAGGATTTCTACAGAAGCTAGGAAAATATAGGAACTTGAGAAAACCAAAAACATGGTTCAGTATTGTGATGCTTGTTTTCTAAGGCTGAGCTATGCTCAGTCTGTTCAGGGTGTTCTCGACTAAGCACCTAACGTCGAGTTAAAGATCCAAAAACATTACACAATCAACCTCCACTTTTCGTTTAACAACTGCTAATTCATTTTACATATCATACAATACTTATAATACCACAGCGACGATGAATTCCTGGCCCCTAGGCTCGGTATTTGGATAGTCGCGGCTCCTACTAAGTGAATCAGATTATACGACTGTCTGTGTTACCACTGAATAAACGATGACTTTCGCCCTGTCTTTGAAACGCACGGACGGTGTGGGTCAAAGAATAAACCGCGTCTAGTCAAAATCAGACTCCTGTTCACAACGAAGGCTGTGAAATAGAAGGACCTCCGCTTGGAAGACACTACTGTAGCGTGGAAGCCTAAGCGAGGCGGTTAACTTGAGAGATTCAGAATAGAAGCCTGCCCCTCACCAGTGTCCATCTTAGAGCCATCAGCAAAGATAGCTATTGACGACTCACTGGAGTATGGTATTTTTTCTATCCATTCCTCTCTGCTTGGGTTGGCAGCCTGGAATGGTTTATGAAAATCAAGGTTGGTATTTTATAGTCTGTTGTAAAGAGGTGTTATTTTGATATTCAAAGAAAAATGTAATTTTTTGAGATAAATGATCGGATGTTTATTTCATTATAAAGAGCAAGGTATGCCGTTTAATAATGGAACACAACATCAGCCGAATGGTCGCCACGACCACGCTTACAGGACCATATCCTTTTCATGAAATTTTCCATAACCAAATCGCATAGTGGCTGCCCTATGTCCTCGATAGCCTCACGAATTCCATCTTTGAGGTCTTGAATTCGACGCTGGGCTGTTGGCGTAGACCTTATCTTTCACGTGGCCCCAAAGGAAGAAGTCGCAAGGTGTTAAATCACAAGATCTCGGTGGCCAATTGTGATCACCTCTTCGAGAGATAACACGGTCCGGAAACTTTTCCCGTAAAAGATCTATGGTTTCATTGCTTGTGTGGCACGTAGCGCCGTCTTGTTGAAAGTAAACGTTGTCCAGATCAATACCATCCAATTCCGGCCATAAAAAATCATTAATCATCTCTCGATAGCTAAATCCATTGACCGTAACTGTTGCTCCGGCCTAATTTTCGAAAAAGTAAGGTCCAATGACCCCGCTGGACCATAAACCGCACCAAACAGTCACGCGTTGAGGATGAAGAGGCTTTTCAACAATAACTCTTGGGTTTTCCGAGCCCCAGATGCGACAGTTTTGCTTGTTGAAGTAGCCTCCGAGGTGGAAATGGGCCTCATCAGTCAAGATGATTTTTCGATGAAATTCCGGATCACTTTCATGCAATTACCCAATCCCAATTGAGTTCTTGTGTTAACTGAACTTTATAAGCTTTAACACCCAAGTCTTCATGCAAAATACGTGTAATGACGTTTGTGGAATGCCTAATTCCAAAGAACGACGAGAAATATACAAACCTGGGTTTTCTTCAACACCTTGGACTACAACTGCAATATTCTCAGTTGTTCTTGAGCGACGTGCACGGGTTTTATTCTTCACATCACTAATTTGTTTCAACAGCTCCAATTTGTCCACCAATTTCTGTATTTCGGTCCGACAAGGTGCTTCACGACGACCCAAAAATGTTTTAGTTTTACGAACCGTCTCTGCCAAATTTTCACCATTTTTATAGTGAATTTTAATAATTTCAACGCGTTGTTGAAGCAAGTATCGTTCCAGTTTTATTAATGGCGTAGTTTCTACTTCGCAAATGTCAAAAAATGACAGCTTCAAAAGTGACAGCTACCGAAATAGCGGGCTTTTCAAAATAACACCATTTATTGGAAAACCCTTTAGTACTATGACCCATATCTTTATGAAGGCTCTGAGCATTTTTTTTTTTCTTGGATTTCTAAGGGCAGTGTCCGTAGCTTAGTGGTTAGGTGCGTTGCCTGCAAAGCAGAACATCGTGGGTTCGAGTCCTACCCGTGCCCAAAGTTTTTATTTCATCTTTCACGGGCACTGCCTCTTGCGAAGAACTGACAAAACTTCCAAGAGTATCATCTGTCATGAAAAAGTGCTTCTCCACTTTGCCGTTCGGAATCGGCGTTAAATTGTGTCGCCTCAATTCTTCACACGCACCCAGAGAATTTTTGATGAGAGTTAGCCACTTAGGCCTTGGCTCTTCAAGAGCTGTCGCGCCACTCTATTTTTTTATTCAAGTCTCAGGGCTTTTTTAGCCGCAGGTTCTTGAACGAAGAGGTCTAGGGGAATTAGATTGAGTATAACTTCCAGTCCCGCAGTTGGAGTGGATCTTATTGCCCCCGTAATGGCAGTGCACGCAAGTCTTTGAACTTTTGTCAAAATTTTCAGATTCGTGCTCTTTTCTAAAGCTTTCCACTAACCAAATTACCAAGTTAGTATTGGTCTAATTATTGCCAATACATCATCTGATAACTTTAGGGTTTGGTCCCAGGTTTTCCGAAAATTCTATTGCAGGAGTAAAAGGCAATCGATGCCTTTTTGAATCTCTCTTTGGTGTTCAGACCCCAGTTTAGTTTTTTATCTAAAATCACACCGAGATACTTTGAGTGATCAGAGATTTTAAGAGGGCAGCCTTCAATTGAAGGTATTTTAAAATCAGGTGTTAGTAAATACAGCTAGTTCTGTTTTAGCTGGATGGACTGGGAGGGCATTGTCTGCCGTGCTGTGTGAACGTCTGAAGCCCTTCGTCAACAACCTGATAGGTCCTTATCGGTGTGGCTTCAGACCCGGAAAGTCCATCATCGATCAAATATTCACCCTACTGCAAATCGTAGAGAAGACCCAGGAACTTCAAATCGATACCTACCACCTTTTCGTCGATTTCAAGGCCGCTTATGACAGCGTCTATAGAGACCAACTACATAGAGCAATATCTAGTTTTGGCATCCCAGAAAAACTCGTCCGTCTGTGTAAGATGACAATGGAAAACTCACGCTGTTCCATCATGGTCGGAAAAAACCTAGCGGATGCTTTTGATGTCAAAAAAGGTTTTAGACTAGGCGAAGCGTTGTCATGCGATTTCTTCAACATCATTCTTGAAAAGATTGTGCAAAGCTCCAACTACAACACACAGAGGCACAATCTTTCAAAAGTCCGTCCAGCTACTAGGATATGCAGACCACATTGACATAATTGGGAGAACACAGCGTGATGTCAGTGGATCGTTTGTGAGTCTTGAGACGGCAGGGTCTAGCGGTTATGGAGGGCAAGACCAAGTTAATGCTGTCGACGAGAAAGGACTACCACATCGACGTCTTAGAGCAAACGTCAACATAGACAGATTTAACTTCGAGGTAGTTATAAGGACTTTCGTTGAAATCAAATCAATCGCTGCTTCTTTGGACTTCGAAGGCAATTGAGTAGTAAAGTCTTCTCCCGAGCAACTAAAGTGAAACTCTATAAAACTCTCATCATCCCGGTCCTCATGTATGGTGCAGAGACATGGACCATGACAACATCTGATGAAAACGCTTTGGGCTGCTTTGAGAGACAAATTCTTCGAGTGATTTTTGGTCCTGTCTGAATTAATGGAGACGAAGATTCAACCAAGAACTGTACGAGCTGTACAGCGACACGAACCTAGCCAGAAAAGTTAAGGTCCTACGACTTAGCTGGTTGGGTCATGTTGAGCGAATGGAAAATAATGTTTCGGCTCGTAGAGTCTTCGAATCCAACCCGGAAGGACGTCGCAGAAGAGGAAGACCGCGTCTCAGGTGGAGCACACAGGTGGTAGAGGACCTGAACCAACTTGGCTTGCGTAACCAGAGACAGCTAGCTAGGGACCGAACTGGCTGGAGAATTTGGTTGTGTTAGGCCCTGGTCCGACCTGGACTGTAGCGCCACCTTGACCTTGACTTTCAGAAAACTTTGCACAAATCCCTTGAGCAACCTTTTTTTTTCTTTTGCGAAAAAATGAGTTTTATGTTGTCATCCGGTTCTTATTATTGGACATTGCATTACCCAAGAGTACTTTTTTTTCTTTATTGATTTTACTTAACCTTCTGTTCTTAATTTAGAATTTCTAAATATAAATATTGACGCTCTTTAAAGACTTTAACTAGAAATTTGCACTACCGGTGCTCTACCCGTATTATAAGTCTGCCTTCTGGTACAACATTTTATGCTTAAGTTGTCCAGCTAAACTAGATCTTCTTTCTCTTAATGTAATTAAAAATTCAATTCATTTATAAAATTTTCATTTGCAGATCCAATTGCAACAGTTATCATCAATCATTTAATAACTGCTCTAACAAAACTCTTCAGAAAATATCGTCTACAAATTCATTCAGTGAACTTCAATTCTTAGCAAAACGCCAGGAGCGTCTACTCAAACATAAAAAAGTGCCAAGACTCTGTCAAGGACAGTTTGAAAATCGCTATTCTAATGATCTAATTCCCACACCAAAGGCCAGGTTCATAAGAAAGAACGAAAATCGCGCTTTAGGCCATATTGATACTATTCTAAAAGACAACTACTCTGAGCCTTGTTACAACGATTGCAAAAAGGTCATCTGGGAAGGTGTGTCTAGAGAGAAATGCATTGAAGAAGCAGACTTCAGTAATGACATCGATAACTATTTCTTTCGTTTGGCTTCGGAATGCTACGATGAAGGGTTTCTTGCACACATAAAATATTTGAAATCGATTGTCGACCATAATGCGATAAAGAAAACAAAATCCATTCGAACAAAACAAAGCTACAAAAGTGAAATCACCGAATCGGACAGTCAATCATCATCAGTCGTATCAAGTGTTTCGTCAAACAATTCTCTTGAAGATTTTTCAACAACTAGTATTGGAGAAGGAAAATTCGCCTCAACAGTTAAGCGATTGCTGAGAAATCGTCAGCTCAACAATCATAATTCTCGACGTGATTTAAAAATTTGTGTAAATATTAACCGTTCGACATCTCTTGAAAGTTTAAGCTCCAAACGTTGTTTAGGGCATAAGCCTCCTCTAGACTCTACTACAATTAATAGTAGTATTATGAGTGAATTTTTAAATTCAGCCGATACAGTGTCCAGAGGAATTGTCGACACTCATACTGGAAGTACTATTAAACGGCAGCACTTTCACGATCTGATAGAAAACTTAAACAAATTAGAAATAAGCGATTCTGGTTTGTTGCCAAAAATTACAATATCTCTAGCCGATGATAATACAAAAGCTTCATTGACTAGCACTGAAACAGGAAGTGAAAGAACTATCCGGAAACAAGACAGTTTAGAAGTCGGTGTACCATTTCTAAACGATTATTACAACAGTGAAGCAAGACCACCGTAAACAATAAAACTATTTACAAGCAGAAAATTAAGATTTTACAAATTTCTCGTAGACTTAAACGTAATAAGAACGTAAGAAGAAAAAGTGCATTTTGAGCGATTGCCAAAGATGGTGACTGTAGAACACCTTCATCAGAATAGCTCTCCTTCACCACCGCATCAACAACATACCACAGCGGAAATGTCTGGAAATCAAGGTACAACTCAGCAGGAAGTTTCTGGAGCAGACATTGAAAGAAACGATTCGGCGAAAATAAATAAGGAGGCTCTTAAGAGTGCTGTTAGCCAACGATCTATAGATTTGAAGATTTCTAAGAAGCCAACAACTCATTGCATAACGAAAAAAGTCTTAAAACTGGATCTAGTGTCAACAAAAAGTGTCGATGAACCGGATGTCATGTCGCCAAAGTCACCTACAGCAGGAGGTTTGTAGTATAAACATTTTAAAAATATCTTTATTTAATTAACTGCGATATACATAACTTTGCTTATGAATAACAACTAAGAATGTTTGAGGGTTTTGTTTTTCTATTACTTACTTACTTACTTACTTACTTATGGTGGGGCTACTGTCCAGGTCGGACCAGGGCCTCACCCAACAAACTTATCCAGTCAGCTCCTTAGCTAGCTTTCTCCAGTTTCGCACGCCAAGTTGGTTCAGGTCGTCTACCACCTGTGTCCTCCACCTGATCTTCTCTTCTACGACGTCCTTCCGGACGGAGCACTATTTTCCATACGCTTAGCATGACCCGACCATCTAAGTCGTTGGACCTTAACTTTTCTGGCTAGATCAGTATCGCTGTACAGCTCGTATAGTTTTTGGTTGAATCTTCGTCTCCGTTTTCATTAATGCAGACAAGACCAAAAATCGCTCGAGGAATTTTTCTCTCGAAGCAGCCCGAAACGTTTTAATCAGATGTTGTCATAGTCCATGTCTCTGCACCATACATGAGGACCGGGATGATGACGGTTTTGTTGAGTATCACTTTAGTTGCTCGGGAGAGGACTTTACTCCACCTTCTTAGTCCTCTAAGTCTGAAAGCCAAGGTTTTTGCTGTTAGAGTTTGGAGCATAGGCCCTTTGCCCTCTCTTACTTACTAACTTATGGTGGCGCTACAGTCCAGGTGGGACCAGGGCCTCACACAACAAAATTCTCCAGCCAGTTCGGTCCCTAGCTAGCTGTTTCCAGTTTTGCACGCCATGTTGGTTCAGGTCCTCTACCACCTGTGTGCTCCACCTGAGTCGCGGTCTTCCTCTTCTGCGACGTCCTTCCGGGTTGGATTCGAAGACTCTACGAGCCGAAACATTATTTTTCATTCGCTCAACTTTTTTCGCTTAATTTTTCTGGCTATGTCAGTGTCGCTGTACAGCTCGTACAGTTCTTGGTTGAATCTTCGTCTCCATTAATTCAGACAGGACCAAAAATCACTCGAAAAATTTTTCTCTCAAAGCAGCCCAAAGCATTTTCATCAAATGTTGTCATGGTCCATGTCTCTGCACCATGCATGAGGACCGGGATGATGAAGGTTTTGTAGAGTGTCATTTTAGCTGCTCGGGAGTCGACTTTACTCCACATTTGCCTTCTAAGTCCAAAGAAGCAGCGATTGGCAAGAGTGATTCTTCATTTGATTTGAGCGCTGAAGTTGTTGTCTGAGTTAATAGCGGATCCTAGGTAGACGAAGTCCTGAACTACCTCGAAGTAAAATCTGTCTATGTTGACGTTTGCTCCAAGACGTCGATGTTGGAAGTCCTTTCTTGTCGAAATAATTAACTTGGTCTTGCCCTCGGTAACCGCTAGACCCATCTTCTTGGCCTCCGTCTCAAGGGTCACAACACTCCGCACTGACATCACGCTGTGTTCTTCCAATTATGTCAATATCATCTGCGTATCCTAGTAGCTGGACGGACTTTTGAAAGATTGTGCCTTTGATGTTGACGTTGGAGCATTGTACAATCTTTTCAAGAATGATGTTGAAGCTGGTGCATGCTCTTTCCAAATCATCTCCAGCTGCTTTGAACAGTTTGACGGCTAGTCCGTCTGCTCCAGCGTCTTTGTTCGACTTAAGTTTAGATATCGCTATCTCCACTTCGTCAAGGTCGGGTGGGTGGAATTGTTGGCCTTCTGCACCCAAATTGAATGGTTCTGTATTGCTGACGGAGTTTTGGTCGTCATCGCCATCGCCATCATACAGCTTGGAAAAGTGGTCTTTCCATATCCTCAGCACTGACTGTGGTTCCACTACGATGTTCCCATGATGGTCCTTACAGGTTTCGGTTCGGGGTGTATAAGTCCTGGAGGTTTGTTTTACCTTTTTGTAAAACTTTCGAACCTCTTTCCTGTAGTGACATCCCTTTATCTTCTCGATCGCACGCTTCTCATGCTCCCTTATTTTCTTTCTGAGAAGTTTATGCTCCTCTCTACTTTTTTGGTCGTAGAGCTCACGAGCTGCTAGTGTCCTCGCTGCAAAAGCGCCGCTTTGTATGGCTCTTGTTTAGCTGCATGTGCTCGCTGGCACTCATTGTCAAAGCAAGGATTTCGTTGTCACGTCGAATTCCCTCCTAGCATTTTCGCGTGTTGGCCTTGATCGGGATATCCGCATTCGTACATCGAGTCGATGCTGGCTCCTCGGAATCTGCGAACATCTTGCATGCTAGAGAAGTGTCGTACGTCGTTCGCAATGTGATCAATGTGGTTGACGGTTGATTGGTCAGGAGATTTCCATGTTCCCTTGTGGATATCGAGATGTGGGAAACGCGTACTTGCTACCATTACGTATCGCCCCGCAGCGAAGTCGATTAGCCTAAATCCGTTATCGGAGGCGGTGTCGTGTAGGCAATGTCATCCAATTATTCCACCAAAGATTTCTTCTCTACCCACGCATTAGATCATAAGGACATTTAATGCATGCTAGGATTGCCATAGCTTGTCGAGGGCGCGCAGAACATGTCTTTGTTGTCTTCATCCTTTTGCTGAGTGGGCCATGAGCGCAGATGAGGCTGATGCTGGTGAATGTCCTCTTGAATGCACGTGTCCACCCTTCGAACATCACTGTCATAAGAAAACCAATCAAAAAATTTACCGTTGCACGGTTGTTTAAAAACCTCTAGGAGTTGCCAAGTGTATGCCTTTTCTTATCTTTTATTGTTATGGAAATTAAGAACAAGTGTATAGCTTCTAGATTAAGTTGAAAATTTTTAAAATTTTTCTTTGTTGTGGAATATTTTTAAGCATATAACTAAAATGTATGCAGTGCCATGTCCACGACATTTGTGGAACACTGTATAAGTTAAAAGAACATGCCTAGCGGATTACATGGTTGTCTCATGAAGAGAGATAAGGCTGGTACTTTCTTAACAAGTATTCTTTATCTTTTAAAATGTATTTTTCACTTTAAATGACCAATTTGTTTTTATTTTTATAACTTTTAATTAAAATTACAAGCAGAATTCCTTACGTTAAGCTTAAATTAGTTGTACAAAAATTATTATTGAACATATTATTTATTTATAGTGCGTCTGTCACACCAAACATCACTAACATCATCTGTTGACGTTGAAGACCGCAAAACCCTCCGTGAGGCCTTATACCAAGGGATATTTCATCGCCATCGCAGAACTATATTTGCCGTTGGGAGTTTTTTGCGTATGTTACGAAGTCGCAACTCTCAATACAACACCATTCGAAGTTCATCCGAGGGTGAAGACATCAACGAAACTAGATAAAACTAATTTTCTTAACAAATCATTTATAGCTCATGTTAATTATTATAGTCAAAAGTTTATATTTTAAACCGGAAAAAAGTATAGCAAAAAAAATATATACATATACACACAAACATTTACCCATAAGCTAAATTTTTGTATTAAAAGGAAGTTCATAAATTAAATTTTAAAATATTTTAATAAATGTTTCGTTAAAATAAAATTCTAAATTAGGAATGTTTTTAGAGAAAAATAAAAAAAAACAATATAAATATAAACTGGGCACTGCTTTCGTAACGTTAATATTTTTTTCTTTAATTCAATTAAGAGCACGATTTAACAATTAATTCGAAGAAGAAGCTTAAAAATTCAGCTGTTGAGGAAGGATCAATTATATGAGAAGAAAGTAATTGTAGTTTTTAATTTACTTGAAGTAATTAATTTTTGAACTGTTTTACATCAATATATGACATAAATATGCAAGAAGTTTTAAAAGTAAAAATAATTGTGTCAAAAATTAAAAATTATTAAAATTAGTTATTAATTTCCTAATAAGACTAAAATTAGGTGCGGGTGCATAACTACACATGGGTCATAATTTCACTTCTACTGGGTTATAATTTCACTTTTTTCGGGTGAAGTTGTGTCCCACCTAAGGTGAGCAACAATTTCACCTGAAATTTGTGTGAAATCATTTCCCACCTGTTTAATTATTCCACAATTGGTTTTCAAATCTCGTGATTTTTTTCCGAATTTACGAATGAATAAAGGTCCTGAAAACTGAATTACTGAATCAAGCATGTAAAAGAATTTTAATATATGCTTTAATTAGAGTAGAGTTTATTGCTTAATCGTGGGCTGACTGAAAATTTGCGCGAATATATTTATGAAAATATGGAGAGTAAGGCCTCGGCCACGCAGTAAGCGGCTGAGCGGGTTAGCGGAATCAACGAAATTTTCCAGATAGATTCTGGCAAAATCTATGTATGTCTATCGAATATTTTGATTTGCCGCTTGAAAAAGTGCGTCCTAGATTAATAAAACAAAGAATTGCTATTTCTCCAGAGCAGAGATTGACCTTGCCGCTCAGAACATTACTAAAAATTAAAACAGGTTTGGTTGCTGAGCGGCGCCGCTTAGACGCTCAGAATTTTGTTTCGCTGCTCGCTCATAGCGTGGCCGCTTCTATGTGATTTCATATATTTTATATTTTTTACCGCTCAGCCGCTCAGCCGCTTACTGCGTGGCGGAGGCCTAACTGAACTCAAAAACTGTATTACAACGTTTTAATTAATAAAAAAAAAATAATCAAACCGAAAGAAATAGACAAAGCAATTCATTTTTCAAAGTTGCTGCCGTTTCCTTTAATTTGGAAAACTGGAAAACGCTTGTGTTTGGAAAGCAGGTGCTGCATTGCAATGATTCATTTTGAGCATCTTTTTTCACTTTCGTCTGAGGAAGATGACGATCTAGAACATTCAAAATCGATTTGGTTTCATTGGGAGAGAAAATTCGCGCGAATTTTTTTTTATTTTCACACCCCAAATTGATTCTCTTTTGGGCAAATTTTTTCCGCTCGCTTTACTCGCTAGCAATTATTGAAATAACATTTCCAAACATGTAAGACTGAATTAAGTTTTAGTATTGCAAAAATAGTACTAACGTCTCTATCCACATGATACAAGAGCTGTTAATGTAATTGAAAAAGCTCAGTTATTTAAGGTGACAAAAAGATGCAATAAGATGAAACTGGGCTCAAGTATAGTGTGCTTGTAGAATGCCCTACTCTCACGGAACACCAAAGATTAGAAGAACATTGCATTGGGAAGAGTTTTCTATACGAAAACTGATGTTTTAGAAAAATCTCAACACATATTTCACAGCAACAATTTTAACTTTACAACTTTGCATGTTGTCAAAATTATAAACAAAAAATCTCATTTTACGTTTTAAAAGCCTGTTAAATTTTTAAATGTCGTCTATGAAATTGGACATAAGTGTTTGTTTATGAAACTGGGCATCAGTCTTTATTGAACACCCCTCGTACAATAAACAATTGTTTGTAGCCACATGTTGGTACAACACTAAAAGTACCATTTAAAAGACAGTTCCTGTTCGAACCATTTTGCAAATTTTGTGTTTAATCTATGCCAAATATGGTCCAATGACGCTTTGAAAATGTGTCAAATGACCGTATTCCAATATATGGCTATTTTTCACTTTTAGAAATCGTCATTTGACCATAGGACTGAATGGCACAAGAAAATATGGTCAAATGACACTTAACCAAAGCGACAAATAGCCATATATTAAAATTTCTTAACATGCTTGATTCAGAATTTCAGTTTTCAGGACCTTATTCTTCATTCGAAAATCCAGTAATCAAAAAAATCGCGCGATTGGAAAACCGAGTTGTGGAATAATTAAATTGTTGGGAAATAATTTCACACAAATTTTAGGTGAAATTGTTGCTCACCTTAGGTGGGACACAACTTCACCCGAAAAAAAGTGAAATTATAACCCACTAGAGGTGAAATAATGACCCATGTGATGTTATGACCTGTGAAGTTATGCACCCGCACCCTTAAATTATATGTGTAAACAAGCGAATGCATTTCTTATAATGCTTTATTTTTTGTTTGTAATTCTAAAACAAAAACAATGTTTTACTAAGGTTCAGTGTCAAAATAAACAGAATTAAAATAAGCTCAAATGATGTTTTGTTTCAATATACAGTAGTTCTGTTAATCATGTTGAACTTTGACAATTTTTTTCAAAAAATGTATTTAATATAAGGAAAAATATCAATGTCATGTGAAGAGCTTATAAAAAAGTCAAAGCAATTTCTGCCAGTCAATCGAGATCGAGAAGCACTGATGTTGCATAAACGAGATTCGGTCTGACCTAAGAGGTCAATGTGTCAATGTTTTACAGAACTAAGCTTTGAAGAGCTGTATTCAGTTCAAACATTTAAAAAGAAGAAAAGTGTATAAACGATCCTAACGCTATTATTACAGCAGCCTTTAAAAAAGTAGTTATTTTTTTAAGGCCTAGAATAAATTAACAGAATTAAACTTTGTTGTCATATTGATGATCTTAAGAAATTAAATTTTGTTTCCATTAATTGCATAGTTTAAGGCTACACAAAATTACAACTGAAGCGTTGAGAATGAGAAGGTGCTAAGTTACATATTTCGAGTTTCGAGTAATCTTTGTGATGATGAAAGTGATGGAAATTTAGAAAAGGGTCATAAAAAAGCTTTAAAAATAGGACTTAAGGTAAAGCAAAACATTTAATTTAAATTCAATACAAAGTGCTGTTTTGGACAAAAAAAAAATGTACTTAGCACTTTTATGCATGAAGAATTATTTTTAATTTTTTTTTTTTTAATAGGGGGATAAGAAAATCTAGGAACCTTAAAAGATGAATAATATCCGTGCTAAGTAATAGGAGTATTCAATCAAAGTAAGGTTATTCAATGTTTACCAAATTTTACAGCAAAAGAACAGCCCAATGAGGTGTACTGGCTTTTGGTCATGAACAGCATTCTTGTGAAACTCGAGAGTAGTGGTCATTCTAGTTTCAGGGAAATTTCCAAGCGTAATTAGCGGATTCACTAATACGGCTTTGAAGAAAGTAAGCACCTGGGCTGCGAGCTGTGGACTAGGTGTTAACAACCGACAACAAAACCGAGTTGATTCTTTTCACCACCAAAATCAAACCTCCTACCTCGATTAAACGGTCAATCATTAACACTGTCTTCCAGTGCCAAAAATTTGGGCGTAACACTAGATTCCAAATTAACCTGGAAGCTCAACATCGAAGAACGGGTGAGAAAGGCGTGCGTGGCCTTCTATCCCTGCAACAAAACTTACGGTAAAAAGAGGGGCCTCCAGTCAAAAATGATCAAGTGGACGTACACAGCGGTTGTGAGGCCGATACTTGTTTATGGACCCATTGTTTGGTGGTCCGCTCTCAGCAAATCCTGCTTAGAAAACAAGCTTACAAAGGTGCAGAGAAATGATTGCGTAGGGATCAGAGATTAAAATGTTTGAACAGTTCGAACACGTCCAACTTTTTCTTGTGTGCTTGTTCATACTCGTTCGTTTGCAACCCTTATTTATGAATAAATTGATTGATTTGTAAGTCAAACCAAGCAAGCAGAGGAAACTCGTAAATATTTTTCGGTTTCGATCATTTCAAGTCAAATTGATTCACAAGCAATTTGTTTGCTTGTACTTACTCAATCATGTTCGAGTTTTCGGGTAAAATTGATTGGATGTTTCAATTTTTTTTTTCTCTACGAAGAAAAAAAAAGAAAGATGTAGGCTTTGTATGGGTTATAATTTAATGAATAAAAATATTTATAAAAGAGTTAGGTGGCCGGATTTTCAGTCATAAATATTATAATCCGCACTGGAAACATTATTTTTCACATTAATTAAAGAAAGGATTTATTAATGAATGCATGCATTAAATGTAGGCTAGGTATGTTTGTATAGGTACCTAAATAGAAAGTAGTGATTGACGAAGATTATGTCGTGGGAATACCTGCTACCGGTTGGTAGAGAATGCAGTTCTGTAAGGACATTTTAAATATTGTTAATCTTTGTATGACATATCTGAACTTCTACCTATTACCAAGCTATCTACTACTTTCTGGATAATATATTGTAATCCCTTTCTAGGGTGGGATGTTAGCTCTTTTTTAGAGTATTAAAACAAAAATTGAGGTATGAAAGAAGAAGTCAAGCTATGAATGAATTAGTTTCAGTAATAATTTTTGGTTTTCCGTATTTTTTTTTTATAAAATAAGATTTTTTTGTTTCAATGAGTACATTTTTAAATATTAAGAGTCAAATGAAATCATAAAGATATAGAACGTAAGGTATGAGATGTGCAAATCGATTCAAGAAAATATGCCAGATATTGTGCATGTTCTACAGCAGAAACAACAGCTGCAACGAATTCAAGAGATCAACAATAATTTATTGAATGAAATTGTTATATTCTTGACTCCCTTTAAAGAGACGACCTGTGCCCTAGGTGAAACGGATTCATTCAATTTAACTGAATTCAAAGGAAAAGTGAAACATTATCTTATGACTTTATTTTACCCTGAGATCAAGCTAAAATTCAAGACCGCTACGTTCTAATATCCGCCATGCAACAACATAAGATTATTACAAGCAGCAGAGAAGACTAAAATGTACGATTTTATAAAGTCCCTAGCTCCAGCCATTGAACCTAATACGAACTCTTTGGATATGCAACCGTCAGTTTCTTCAAGGGAATGTGATATGTACGCCGATTTTGCTGGAGAAAATTCAACTGAAAACGCGGATTAATTTGCTCATGAAATCAAAATGTATATTGAAACCCATACACAAGGTCCTGTTAATATTCTACAATGGTGTTTTGAACACAAAAAATCAAAAAATATGTGGACTTATTTATTTCTATTCATTTCTATTTTATTCAAAAAATTATACACTGGTATACAAATTCGAGAATGAAAAAAATCAACGATGAAAATAAACCTCCTGACCATAAATTACCTACATTTCCACTCAGCACACAAATCTCAAACAAACCAAACAATATTTCTCGATTTACTTACAAGCGCCATGAATAATGGAGTGGTGATTGTAAGCGATTCTACTTTCAATCAGTAAACTCGTTTGAACTCGTTTGAAATAAGGGATGACTTGTAAATAATTTTACTCATGAATAAAAAAACTCGAAATTACTTGTTTGATGGTTGACTCAGTTTGATCAAACTCGTTTTTTTTTAGTAAATACCCGAAACTTACAAGCAATACTTGACTCATTTTAATCTCTGGTACGGATATAAGGGGCAATGAGGTTCTGTCCAACAGATGCACTTAACTTCATCCTGGACCTTCTTCCGATTGACCTCTTTAACAAATATCAGGTGTCCTGCAGTATCTTGAGACTCAAAGAAATAGGCTGCTGGAAAACCAGATCCTACGGGCATGATACCATCAGACATCCTATCTACAACCACCGATTACTGCATCCCTATCCTATACAACTCAAAGAAGATTAGAGTCATGTTCCTGTCAAGAATCGACTGGGAGGAAGACAAAAGACTTCGACAGAAATATATTCACGGATAGTTCAAAGATGGAATGCGGTGTGCGTGCAGGTGTCTTCTGTGAATCTTTGAAGGTTTCAACGTCATCAGTGTATCCGTCCGTTTCCGTGGCCTATTGTTGCTTCGCAGCTAAATTCTTTTCTACGGAGTCGGGAAGTTACCCCGCCGTACAACCCCTAACCTGGAGTACACTTGATGTGACTCCAAGTGCAAGAGCCCGAAAAACCGCTCCTTTTATGGCATGGGCTTCAAATAAGACGAATGAGCCCGTAAAGGTGTTCACCAAGTAGTTTAACCTAACTGGAACTGATGACCGATGATTCCAAAAAAGAAATACAGTCGCTGCCTCGATTGGAGTGCCTTGGTGGGAACACTCCTTCGTTGTGGGGTAATTAGTAGTAACAGCCTACTCCGATTCGACCTGTCGGCCATGGGAGGCCCTTCTGCGAAAACAAGCTTCGCGATCGCATAGCTCTAAGCTTCATAGTAGTAGTTACCGTAAACCGCTCCGCTATGTCAAGGCTTACTGCATGGAGGGCCTTTATTTGCTATAGAAAAATTCCAAAAATTAAACTTAACCTTCTCATTCTTAACGCTTCAAATGTTTATGTGCATTAAGTAAAAAAAATTATATTATGCAATTCGGGATATACATAGGTTGTTACTTATTGTAAAACAAAAAAAAAAAAGAACTAATTTTGTACACAGACACACTCAATTTTATATATAAACAAATAATCTTTTATGAATACGCAAACAAAATGAGTTCGCAAGACGAAAGTATTTATGAGCTAAATTATTTTTATTTTGTAAGCAAATTAAAATCATGTACTGAAACAAATATTATATAAAATTACCTATTACTAACGTTTATACCTAATATTGTACCAACAACAACAAAAAAAAAGAATTATTTAAATATATACAAGTAAAAGCCATGCTTAAATTTTGCCTGCGAAATTGTTTCCTTTCAAGAACGTGTAAATGCTTTTCTTAACCAAATAAAAAGACGACTGCCACCTTCTGTGCGGCTTCGAAACATTTTTGAAAAGATTCTCGAGTATCGTGGTTTGTCAACCTTTGCTTCAGGTTCAATTGGGTTTTGCGGTTCGCTGCTTGGTGTTTCAGATGGCCTTGGTTCTACAGGTACGGTCATTGTACTTGGATCAACTTTAAGCTCTGGTCCTGGCTCTGATAAATCAAGAGGTGGAGTCTCTTCACCTTCTTCCTCAGTTTGCAATTCTCCCTATTAAAAAAAAGGCTACTTATCTATAGTGAATAACGAAATTTACGCTACAAATACTTCTTTAAAATCGCTTTCATCGAGCTCGACTTGATAAGTATCATTGTCGACGGTTTCTTGTATGTAATCTCTGATGGCTTCGGTCTCTTCGAGCTTTCTATCCGTTACCCGTACATTAAAATCCTGGAACAGATTGAAGTCTGAATTGGGGACCCAATCAGGTTGAACAATAGGACCCTACAATAATTGTTAAAAAAAACTTAAACGTTTTGTTCTTTTAGCAAATCGCTATGCAGCTTAAGTGTAAATTACCTGACGACGATATCTTGTTGTGTCGTCTTTAGAAAGAGAAGCGACACCAACATTCTGTTCTTGCAACGCTAGAGACTTTAAAAGAAAAAAACATCAAATTTAAACATCACTTTAATTTATATATTTTTACATTAACAATCTTACAAAAATATTAGTGAAAATTAATACAAAATAAATGCACATGGCTGGGTTCGCAACATTCATGATGGATAGAGAAATGTTGTTGTTTAAATGAATAAGAAATTACTTTCTCTAGAAGCTGTGAAATGCACAGCAAGAATACCCGTTAGCTACAAGAAAAGTCAGTCGAAGAAAGTGCAACCAAATTCACTTACATTCGGAACCAAAATATTAATTGCTGAATTGACAATTTAATTACTTAACATTTTTAACTCCCCAGAGGCAGTTATTGTAATGGGCCGATTTGGTGAATCTCCAGAGTTTTAATACTCCATGTTTTAACTTTTTGTACATTTGTGTGTTCATAATCGTACGTACGTGCCTTGCATAAGTATAACCGCACCCGGAAAAATTCATTTAAAAGAAAACCTACAATAGGAGTGACTCCTTACTATTTTTTTTATTGAGTTGCATCACTGATGAAGCAAATTGAGAAGAAAATAAAGTACCGTCACCTGGTGTTTAAAAATTTAAAACAGATTTTGATGTATTGTAAAAATATAACCGCACAATGCAAATCTCTTTGAAGCTGCATTCAGTCAAGTGCTTTCAAATAAAAAACAGCAATGCCACGTGGTACGCATATTTAAGCGAAATTGAAAAAGGCAAAATCTTGGCTTTTCGGTCAAGCGGCCTAAGTCTTAGGGCTATTGGAAGACGAATTTCACGATCGGATCGTGTCGTTCGAAATTTTTTAAAACATCCAGAATCTTATGGGACAAAAATA
>CAKKXW010000001.1:78887759-78899293 GCA_920937365.1 Sphaerophoria rueppellii
GAAGAATTATATAAAAAATAAAAAAAGACCAAATAATAGAGACAGAAAATTACAGAGTGGCTTATCTTATATCAATTT
The DNA here is from genome assembly GCA_920937365.1 of Sphaerophoria rueppellii. NCBI lineage: Eukaryota > Metazoa > Arthropoda > Insecta > Diptera > Syrphidae > Sphaerophoria > Sphaerophoria rueppellii. The sequence continues at coordinate 78,887,838 of CAKKXW010000001.1, forward strand.
TATTAAAATTACAGTCCAAATTCTTTTTATAAAGTTTGATCGTCTGGGGTGCTGGGAGCAGCAGCAGATACCTTTCACCCACACATTCAAAAAAGAGATTGCTACTTTTGGCTTAACAAATTACATTGAACCCAAAAAACATTGAATTTTAGTAGCGATTCGTGGTGGTTGAATGTAAAATCCCATTATTAATTTGAAGTTTATCTGAAGGCTATAAATTGAGGGCCAGACGACGACGAGGGTCGTGGGGTCTGCTAGTTTGAAATATTTTTCTTAAACCTGACATTAAAATTATTTTAACTATATTCTATTCGGTGAGACATTAAAAGACAGAGATAATAAACCAGAAAAAAATAAAAAATATATTAAGAAGCAAATATTTTATTACTTAAATCTATAGGTAACACCAGCGTCGAGATCAGACGAAGAATAACTCTTGCTAATCGCTGTTTCTTTGGGCTAAAAAAACAATTGAGTGGAAAAGCCCTCTCTCGAGCAACTATAAGGTAAAATTGTACAACACACTCATCATCCCAGTCCTGCTGTACGGTGCAGAAGGATGAACTTTGAAGAGACTCATATGGCTCGGTCATTTAGAGCGGATGAACACCAATGCTCCGGCCCGGAAAGCCATCGACACTATTCCCGAGGGACGTAGGAGGAGAGGAAGACCGCGACTCAGGTGGCGCACTCAAGTGGAAGAGAACCTCGATCAACTTGGAGTGCAAAACTGGAGACAACTAGCTAAGGACCGAGCTAGCTGTCGGAGACTGATTGAGGTCCAAGTACACAACGGACTGTAGCGCCACCTTAAGAAAGTAAGTAAATCTATAGGTACCTATGCATAATATAAAAATGAGGACTAAATACTTTTGTACCAGTGGCGTGTTTGGCACCACATTTTAAATGGATGTTCGTGTAAGGGTGTCGATGGGTTTAGAAATTTGTACAAAATTGAACAAGCCGTTCATGGAATATGGCCAAAAATGTGGAAACCCCATTTCCCCTATAGAAAGTAAGCTATGCATTTGATGATGTGATGATTTTTTACAAAGTTGTTATGCATGCATTGCGCATGAGCCGACAAAAGTATCTGAGTTGGTACAGCCTTACAAGCTAACCCAGCAAACGTTGTTTTGCCATATAATGCCAATATATGTTAATGTATAAAAATCAAATCCGTTGAGGACTCATTACTTTTTTACGAGACTAGTTTTTGGCACCAAATTTTGAGGCAATGTTCGATAGTGGTGTAGATAAGTTTTAAGCATTTTTTTTTTTACAAAATTGACCAAGCCATTCATGAAATATGTCCAGAGTACCGGGGTACAAAAGCTTAGGGCTTTTATTTGAAGCGGTACGAAGTCTGCCGGGTCAGCTAGTTAAGTAAAAAGTAAAAGTTTCTAAGCCACTTTTAAGGCATTGGTTAATTTTTCCCAAAGCAGGAAAAATACAATCGACATCTGCCTAACGCCTGGTATGTCTGTGCAGTGTGCATGCTTGTAGAACCGAGAAAAATGAAGTGTCTCACTGTTTGCACTCTTAGCACCCTTCCCTGCAAATGCCATGAACAACCAATAAAAACCATTTTTGAGGACATTATTGGCATTTAAAAAAAATTGATGAATCGAAAAATAGGCAGTACAATAGACAAACATTTATGCGTCTCAAAAACGAGTAGTAGCTGTATTGACAAATCCTCTTCCTTCATATGGGCTTTTGTCCTGCAAAACTTTATGTTGTTTAGAAACTGAAGAGAGATGACCCATGCAACAAGATTATCAAGGTTATGGAGACCAGGCAGTTACCAAGGTTGATACAACTCAAACATGGTGACGGACTACTGCAGCGTTTTTAATTGGAAATCTGGAAGTTAAAAAAGCATTTTTTTTTAATTTGCACCCACTCAAGGGATTTTGTATACCCTTTTTATGCCAGAGACACAGTGATTGCATTAGGAAGAAGGAAAGGGGTAGGAAAGGAGGTGTCGGTGTACATAGGTCTAGAATTTTTGAACATTTTAATGACTGGAAAAGACAGAGCGTGGTACCGCTTAAAATGATTCTCTATAGTTGAGAGTACGTCCGAAGTTGGGCTCGAGGTTAAACTGATGAGCATTCCTGTAAGCGCGGGTATTACGGTTGAGTTGTTTAAGGGGAGAAATGCAACTGGCTATTTCCCTAGAGCACCTACCGTAGAAGTCACGATAAAATAGAGAGAGACACGAAACGTTACGACGACGACGGTGGTCTAAAGGAGTGAATGAATCAGTGATGTCTCTATCACCTTCTCACGGCTCTTCTTTGTATACCATCCAAGAATCTTAAGTATGTGACTGGAGCAAGCGTTGGACGGATATAAGTCTTATAGATTATAGCCAGATCAGACGGGGGAGAATAATTTCTTGCACCTTCTTATGAACCCAAACATCTTGCGGCATTTTTGGCGATATCGCGTACAGGGGCGGCAGAAGGTATGGGGTGGGTGGGGTATGGACCCCACCTAAAATTTCTGAGCATGTGGTGCACCCCACCCTCTGGCTTTGGAAATATACCAATTTTATTTAAGTTAATTGAGGGAAAAAATGTTATGAAATTATGAATATTGTTGCAATAATTCTCGATTGATTGACTGAGACTGACCAACTGATTTGATTTATTTATCCATCGGTCAAAGGCTTAACATCATGAATTATTTTTTATCTTTTTTTTCTGCTTGATTTTAGTTAGTGTCCGTCCGACCGAACCTTCGGCTTCGGTTGAATTCGACCAAAAAAACAACATTCGGCCAAATCTTCGACTTCAGTATATCCTAGGCCATGCGACCATGCACCCCACCTAAACAAAAAGTGTTCTGCCGCTCCTGATCGCGTATGTGCTCGGTCCACAAGAGGCGGTCAGTGATGCACATACCGAGAAACTCGAGATGTTCGGTCTCATTGATGCAAGTGCCACTCATGGAGAGTGGTAAGGGGGGTATATCTCGCTTCAATGACACAAGACAGCATTTAACTCTATGCTGTTTTTAAATCCCCATTGTATAATGCTGTTTAAATCAGAGTTTAATGAGCTTATCATATCTTACAGTTCCCGTTCCACATCAGAAGAGGAGGGATGTGAATCTCCGGTCTGTAGAGTCTTCTAATCCAACCCGGGAGAACGTCGCAGAAGAGGAAGATCGCGACTCAGGTGAAGCACACAGGTGGTAGGGGACCTCAACCAACTTGGCGTGTGCATCAGTGCAGATAGCTACCTGGGGACCGAGCTGGCTGGAGACGCATTTGAATGTTAGATGAGGCCCTGGTCCGACCTGGATTATAGCACCACCTTAAGTAAGAAACACTTTCTTTTTGCTTCCAGTCTACAAATTAAAAACGCCATAAGAGCAGAAAAGAATCGAAGACCCCAGACAAATTTTTTAAAATTGGGTTTGTTTTTTTTTTTTTAAAGCGTGGTTTTGTCTTTTGTTTTTTCCAAAAAAAAAGCTTAAATAAAAACAATTTAGCTGGTAATAAAAACAAATTCCAAATTTCATATATTAACACATTAAAATACATAAATATATTTTTTTGGTTTTACTTATTTACACGGAATGAAGGACACAAAAGGTATGACAAACAAATATGCCCGAATAACTCTTAAAACATTTAAATTTCTATTTATCTTCCACTTGCACTTCCTCTATTTTTTTCTCATTGTATTCTTTGCGTTTTTGTTCGATCCATTTTTCAATTTCAGCTTTTAGTTCTAGATTAGGTTTGACTTGATCCATTGTTAGTGGCGATCTATTGAACGGGTCTGTTTGATCACTCAAAATGTGTCTGGCAATTGTTGATCGATCGACGGTTACTTTAGAGCTTGGTAATATCACTGGATCCATCATAATGCTAGACATAATTGGATCCAGGTACTCATCTGGCACATTGGTTAGAGCCTCTTGGTCTGCTTTGTATTGCTTTTCTATGGATTTAACTCTGACAGCGAATTCTTCCATCTCACCAATTAATTGTCCACCACATATACGAACTGCAAACAATCGAAACATTCTTGGTCAATAAATAAACCTCGTTAAATCGTACGAACTTACTTAGTACTGTTTCGGCATATTCGAATAAGCTACTGCTGTAGGAACGCCCATCTTGAGACACAGCTAAGCAAAAACTATCACAAGCACTTAAGTTAATATAAATTCGGCATATTTCCATCACCGTATGAGCCGGGTCAAATTTCAGTTCGTTTTTGTCCTTAACCTATAAATAAATTCCAGAGTAGATAAAAAATACATAAATTTTTGTAGCAAACACAAACCTTAAATTTGCCTTTATTTGGTCCCACCAAATTCAAAAGGAAGTAATTTAGCATCGATGCTATTCGGTCCACCATACTTTCATGAGAAAATATTACTTTGATTTCGGAAGTTATTAGCTTTAGAATATGTATTGTGTCACGTCCAACGGTATTATAAATTTTAGCGAGCATTCGTAGGAGTTCTAGATTTGATACATTTTGTTGTCTTTCACTTGCAGGCAGAGTTTCCCATTCGCCTTTGTCTTGTGCCGATTGAAGCTGCCGGATTTGTTGCATATTCGAAAGTGACTCGTCCAATAGGAATATTGCATCGTTGATTAAAAGATTTATAAATCGAAGGAACAGTGGTGGTTCGACAGCTTCCATATTTTTTTCTGCTTCAAGTGCAAGATCCCTTCAAGTCAAAGAATACAAAAATGAAAAAAAAAGAACAGAACCTAAAGAAGGAAATCTTACTTAAAACATTGTCTTTGCTCTTCTAGGGTCCACAGGAATTCCATGATAGCGTACATTGGCCGGCGATAGTTAAATTTCTGTTCGAATTGCACAGACTGTCCTGTCATTTCGATGCTGACAAAAACTTCTAAGAGATTTGGAACAATTTGCAAACGGTCTGGATGATCGGTGAAGAGATCTGCTATCGATTTATTTTCACCGTCTTTTGGAAGGAGACTTTCGAGTCCTTCGGCGAGTTTTGCTCGTAAATGTGGATTCTTGACACGCTTGGAGCTTCCCATAAATGCTAGGACCATTTTGAAGAAGGAATGTGGTCGCTCGGTTGAGGAGAAAAATCGACGATTGAAATTGAAGTATACAACTGTGTTTTCTAAAACTGTTTCGGGTATTGATCTGAAAATAGGCAAAATCATTAGCGGAAGGAGTAAGTGACTAATACTGATCAAAGAACGACTTTTTTAAAGATTCAGACTCAATGAATTGAGCGAAGATGTTGCATTTAGAATACTAAGCTATCTTCTCTACTACAACAGAAGGTCGAATGGAAACCTTTTAAGACCGGTAATAAAGGGTGGTTTGGTGATTGTTATAACTTTTCCTACAAATTTGGAGGTTAGTGCGTGGGGCTAACAAGTAACAACCCCTCAGTATCAGTAAAAAACTGGATAGAGACACCAGCCTCGGATAATAACCCCTCTCTTATGGTAACCAGACCCGGAACGACAACGGCCTATGCATTGAGATTTTGTTCCTGGAATGTGAGAACACTCTACACTCCAGGTGAAACTCAAAAACTTGAATCTGGCCTCACGCAGTATAAGGCAGACATTACTGCGATGCAGGAAATACGATGGATAGGATCAGAATGAAAAGAACAAATTGCGACACTTATTACAGCTGTCATCAAAGAATGCACATATTTGGATGCGGATTCGTAGTGGGAAATCGGCTAAGATCGAAAATCATGGATATCAATCCAATTAGTGATCGCCTGGCTGCAATCCGCATCAAGGCCACACTACAAAACATCAGTGTAATATGTGCACACGCCCCTATCGATGATGCCGATTGATCAAGCAAGGAGGATTTTATGACGAAGAAAAGATCATCTGCAATTTCTCAGCTCAAAGATTTAGAAGAGTCTCGGGCAAAGAACAACACCCGGCGTTTCTTTAAAAGCTCGAAGCAATAAGCTTCTGATTTCAGGAACCAGGACACAGGCTCTTCGAAACAGAGAAGGAAACCTAGTCTCCGAAGCACAGGGAATTGTAGATGTTTTCAAGCAGCACTTCCAACAGCTGCTGAATGCGCAAAATATCGAGCGAGCTAATGACGAAAGAGAAGCAAGACCAGTCAATGCGGACCCAGTCCAGAAGAGGTAGTAGAAAGAGCCATACAAAAGCTAAAAATAACAAGTCCGCAGGGTCGGTTGGCATACCTGCGGAACTCTTTAAATGTGGAGGTGATGTTTTGATGAACCGCATGCACCAGGTCATCAACAAAGTGTGGGAAGAAGATAAGCTCCATATGCCCCATCTAAAAAAAGGCGATCCTATGTCATCCAAAAACTACCGTGGCATTTCCCTGCTTAATGTAGCATACAAATTTATATCCAACGTAGTGTGTGAGCGTCTTAAACCATTCAGCAACTCAATAATCGGCACGTACCAGTGTGGCTTCAGGCCAGGCAGATCAACGAAAGACCAAATATTCCCGAACAAACTGATCCAGCTGTGCCGCATGACGCTAAACAAAACAGTGCAGTGTGCAAATGGGTAACAGCTCATTTGAGTTGAACATGCACAGGGTTTAGAAAAGGAGATGCACTGTCATGTGACTTCTTCACCATAGTCCTGGAGCGGATAGCGCGCAAGACAGGTGTTAGCACGGAAAAAAAACTATCTTCAACAAATCCACCCAGCTCCTAGGCTATGCGGACGACATTGACATCATCGGTTGATCCAAGAGAACTGTGCTTGAGGGCTTCACAGCGATTGAAGAACAGGCGAAACTCGTTGGTCTTGAAGTGAATGAAGACCAAACGAAGTACGTGCTATCAACAAACGAAGCAACATCTGTCCACCGCCTAGGACAAAACGTCGCTGTTGTTAGCAGCAATTTCGAGGTAGTTAGGGAGTTCACCTACCATGGAACAAACATCAATCCCACAAACGACACCTTCGTGGAGATCCGAAGAAGAATTACCCTAGCGAACCGCTCCTGCTTTGGTTTGGCAAAACAACTGGGTTCAAAACTCCTCACTCGAAAGACAAAGTGTCTGCTATACAAAACTTTGATTTTACCAGTCTTACGGTGCCGAGTGCTGGACGGTAAGTAAAAAAAGGGAATTGATACTGGTCACGGATTTTCGGTCCCGTATGCGACGATGGCGAAGATGGAGAAGAAAGTTCAACCGAGAACTGTAAGAGCTGTACCAAGAAAAGACGACTACATTGGCTCGGCTTAGTCGAGCGAATGGACGACAACGCTCCAGCCAAGAAAGTCTTCCATCGCAGTCCCCAGGTTCGAGACGACAAGGAAGACCGAACCTACGGTACAAGGACCAAGTAACTGCGGATGCCAGAGCACTTGGTTCCGGCGACTGGAGAGTGCATGCTCACGATGGAAAGCTGCAATATCTCAGGTTGAGGTCCTTCATGGATTGTGAGCCGAATAAGTAAAGTAAGTAAATAAGTAAAGCAAGTAAGTAAAAAAAAAAAAACTATCTTCATCTGAATCCACTTCTAAACTTTAAATTAAAACAAATGCATGTTACAACTTACTTCAAATAAGGCGGAACATATGGCAAGAGTGGTAGAATAACTTCGACTTGCTCCTTGGGAGCAAAACTCTTGGCAGCCACCAACTTTTCGTATTCCTCCTTAGTCTTTCCGTTTATCTGCAGTAACCAAATAGCTGTTGACTCACAGAACCCAAATAAATGCTTGTCGTTTTCTGGATTTTGCAGGTAGTTTTTCATACACAAGAACTTTTGTGTTTGTGATGTAATCATTCGCATTATGGTATCCGCTGCTCCGGTATTCCCTTGACCCATGGCATCTTGGTAGGCTGTTGAAAGGTTCTGATTTTCTCGAGTTATTCGAATGCATTTTTCATACCCTACTCGGTAGCCTACATAAAAATTAATTAGTACACTTTACACCCAAAAGCCACAGCAAAAACTTACTCAGTTCAATCGCTTTGTGTGTCATAAAAAAAAGCTCTGTTACAAAGTTGTAGGTGTCTGCTGTTTGGCGTTCCTCACCTTCTTCAATTGGCAACAAGCAGGTCTCGTCCCAAGCCTTTTTTAGTCTAACCTCCCTTGACGAACATTTGCTCTCCGGAGTGGCACAATATGTAGGGTCAACAAGGAGCACCTTCAACGAAGGCTTACACAATGGTGCACAGAGTCGCAAGAGCACCGAACACAAGCCAAACATAAAAGCATCGCTAGATCCTGAATTGGGCATCGGTGCCATATTATGCATTGTCCATATTTGTGCGCGTTGTGCATTGGCATGCAGACAATTAGCAATCCAAGTTAAGGTCTTGTGCTTCACTTCCGGTCCAAGAACGAGCAGCATTTTAAAAATGGAAAAAATGTTGTTTTGGTGATTGGTCAGGCAGCTGTTCAGATGTTCGACATTTGTTGAGTTCTCCGATAAATTGTCAAAGAAATCGTATGGGCCATTATCGTTCTTTGGCAACATCGACATTGATAGTAATTGACCGATTAGCGTTTCCATATAGGCTCGACCACTGGTGTCCGGATTGGGTGTGGAGTAGTCTATTAAAATGTCTCCCAGTTGGGGAACTGTTTTATTTCTAACAAAATATGTCAACACTGGAATGATCCACTTTGGCAGCAGAATAATGTTTGTTTTGCTTAGAATCTTTTGGATCTCATTGAACATTGGGTAGAAGATTGCTTTCAGACTACCCATCGATGCCAGCTCGTCATCTGTAAGCATTTCCTTTGCAGTGCCTAGAAGTACAAAAAAGTTTGAATACTGTGAGAGTAAATATAGACTGGGGATTATAAGCTCTTGGGTAAAAAATTCGATAATAACTCGAAAAGAATCAATATCTTCTTCACCTTGGAGTGCTACCATGGTGATTCGGGTAATACCTTGAATCTCCCCCAAGCAAGGAAAAGCAATGTCCTAGGTATGACATAAAAATATTAAAGCTAAGCTGGGTAGAGAAGAAATCTTTGGTGGAATAATCGGACGACATTGCCTACACGACATCGCCTCCGATAACGGATTTAGGCTAATCGACTTTGCTGCGGGGCGAGACGTAATGGTACGCGCAAGTACGCGATTCCCACATCTCGATATCCACAAGGGAACATGGAAATCTCCTGACCAGTCAGCCGTCAACAGGATTGATCACATTGCGATCGACGCACGAGACTTCTCTAGCATCAAAGATGTCCGCACATTCCGAGGTGCCAGAATCGACTTGATGCACGAATGCGGATATCCCGATCAAGGCCAACACGCGAAAATGCTAGGAGGGAATTCGACGTGACAACGAAATCCTTGCTTTGACGATGAGTGCCGGCGAGCACATGCAGCTAAACAAGATGCATACAAAGGGGCGCTGCGAAGAAGGACACGAGCAGCTCGTGAGCTCTACGAGCAGAAAAGAAGAGAGGAGCATAAACTTCTCAGAAAGAAAAAAGGGAGCATGAGGGGATAGAGGGTTGTCACAACAGGAACGAGGTTCGAAAGGTCTACAAAAAGGTGAAACAAACCTCTAGGGCTTATACACCCCGAACTGGAGCCTGCAGAGACCATCATGGGAATATCGTAGTAGAACCGCAGTCAGTGCTTAGGATATTGAAAGACCACTTTTTAAGCTGTATAATTGCGATGATGACCAAAACTCCGTCAGCAATACAGAACAATTCAATTTGGGTGCAGAAGGCAAACAATTCCACCCACCCGACATGGACGAAGTGAAGATAGCGATATCTTAACTAAAGTCCAACAAAGCCGCTGGAGCAGACGGGCTAGCCGCCGAACTGTACCAAATAGCCGGAGATGATTTGATGGAGCATGCATCAGCTCATCTGCAAAATTTGGTCGGAGGAAAGCATGCCCGATCCTCAAAAAAGGAGATCCCCTGAACTGCACCAACTACAGAGGTATAAGTCTTCTTAACATCGCCTATAAGATCTTGTCTGCCGTGCTGTGTGAACGTTTGAAGCCCTTCGTCAACAACTTGGTAGGTCCTAATCAGTGTGACCCGGAAAGTCCTCCATCGATCAAATATACACCCTACGGCAGATCTTGGAGAAGACCCACGAACTTCATATCGATACCTACCACCTTTTCATCGATTTCAAGGCCGCGTATGACAGCGTCTCTAAAGACCAACTATATAGAGCAATGTCTAGTTTTGGCATCCCAGAAAAACTCATCCGTCTGTGTAAGATGACAATGAAAACTCACGCTGTTCCATCATGGTCGAAAAAAACATAACGGACGCTTTTGATGTCAAAAAAGGTTTTGGACAAGGCGATGCGCTATCATGCGATTTCTGCAACATCATTCTTGAAAAGATTGTGCAAACTCCAACATCAACACCAGAGGCACAATCTTTCAAAAGTCCGTCCAGCTACTAGGGTACGCAGACGACATTGTCATAATTGGAAGAACATAGCGTGATGTCGAGAGTTTTGAGACGGAGGCCAGGAAGATGGATCTAGCGGTTAACGAGGGCAAGACCAAGTTAATGCTGTCGTCAAGAAAGGACTACCAACATCGACGTCTTGGAGCAAATGTCAACATAGACAGATTTAACTTGCAGGTAGTTAAGGACTTTGTCTACCTGGGATCCGCTATCAACTTAGACAAGAACACCAGCGCTGAAATCAAACGAAGAATCACTCTTGCCAATCGCTGCTTCTTTGGGCTTAGAAGAAAATTGAATAGTAAAGTCCTCTCTTGAGCAACTAAAGTGACACTCTACAAAACCCTCATCATCCCGGTCCTCATGTATGGTGCAGAGACATGGACTGACAAACATAAATCCCACAAATGACACCTTAGTGGAGATCCGAAGAAGAATTACTCTAGCGAACTGCTGCTGCTTCGGTTTAAAAAACAACTGAGTTCAAAACTCCTCACTCGATAGACAAAGTGTCTGCTATACAAAACTCTGATTTTACCAGTCCTACTCTACGGCGCCGAGTGCTGGACGATAAGTAAAAAAGGATACTTGGTTCTGGGCACTTTCGAAAGAAAAATTCTTCGACGGAGTTTTCGGTCCCGTATGCGACGATGGCGAATGGATAAGAAGGTTCAACCGAGAACTGTACGAGCTGTAACAAGATGTTGATGTAGTCCAGAAGGCCAAGAAAAGACGACTAGATTGGCTCGGCCACATAGAGCGAATGGACGACAACGCTAAAGCCAAGAAAGTCTTCTCATCCCAGCCCCCAGTTTCGAGACGGCAAGACCAAATGACTGCTGATGCCAGAGCGCTTGGTTTCGGCGACTGGAGAGTGCATGCGAGTTACCGTTCACGATGGAAGGCTGCAGTATCTCAGGCTGAGATACTTCATGGATTGTGAGCCGGATAAGAACAAGAAGAAGAAGGGGCTAGCTCGGTGAACTCAACTCAACTCAAAAATACAAAGAGAAAAGCGTAACTTTAAAAGTTAATAATATTTTCAAATGGGAA
>CAKKXW010000001.1:78910190-78923154 GCA_920937365.1 Sphaerophoria rueppellii
ATCATCGAAAACTGGACCTTTCGAATGCAAACATGTAAAGATAAAACCTAATTGATATCTTTTTTTATTTCGTTTTAAAATCAACCCTCCAATTTCCATTGCAAAACACCCGAGTTTCATATAGAAGAAGGAAAAACAATAGAGCAAATGTGATCGCCTTCTAGGCCCTCTACTCCGAAAACGGTAAATCTAAGAGATAGATAATTTTAAGACGAAGAATTTGTCATTTACCACTATTGAACTACGGGCAGTAGGTCGCGAAATATTCACGAAAAACTGAATTTTGTGACCTTTTGACCACCATAATTTTTTAACTTTTTTAGCCGGCACGGTACTAATGTACCAATAAAAATAAATTTTTCTTTCCCCCATAGACCCCGCTTTCACTTTTTTCAGTAGGTATTATACCCTAATGCAAAACAAAATATTCATTGAAAAGAATTTCGAGATTAGGTTATTCAATAAAGGTATATCAATAAAGCTCAAGGTAACTATTATTAATATCCATGAAAAGGGCCTCGCGGATGAGACTTTGCCCACGCCTATATTCGAGCTTGCTACGCCACTGCAGGTCGGACCAGGGCCTAACACAACCAAATTCTCCAGCCAGTTCGGTCCCTAGCTAGCTGTCTCCGGTTACGCAAGCCAAGTTGGTTCAGGTCCTCTACCACCTGTGTGCTCCACCTGAGTCGCGGTCTTCCTCTTCTGCGACGTCCTTCCGGGTTGGATTCGAAGATTCTACGAGCCGAAACATTATTTTCCATTCGCTCAACATGACCCAACCAGCTAAGTCGTAGGACCTTAACTTTTCTGGCTAGGTTAGTGTCGCTGTACAGCTCGTACAGTTCTTGGTTGAATCTTCGTCTCCATTAATTCAGACAGGACCAAAAATCACTCGAAGAATTTGTTATCAAAGCAGCCCAAAGCGTTTTCATCAGATGTTGTCATGGTCCATGTCTCTGCACCATACATGAGGACCGGGATGATGAGAGTTTTATAGAGTTTCACTTTAGTTGCTCGGGAGAAGACTTTACTACTCAATTGCCTTCGAAGTCCAAAGAAGCAGCGATTGATTTGATTTCAACGAAGTCCTTATAACTACCTCGAAGTTAAATCTGTCTATGTTGACGTTTGCTCTAAGACGTCGATGTTGGTAGTCCTTTCTCGTCGACAGCATTAACTTGGTCTTGCCCTCCATAACCGCTATGATGGACTTTCCGGGTCTGAAGCCACACCGATAAGGACCTATCAGGTTGTTGACGAAGGGCTTCAGACGTTCACACAGCACGGCAGACAATGCCCTCCCAGTCCATCCAGCTAAAACAGAACTAGCTGTATTTACTAACACCTGATTTTAAAATACCTTCAATTGAAGGCTGCCCTCTTAAAATCTCTGATCACTCAAAGTATCTCGGTGTGATTTTAGATAAAAAACTAAACTGGGGTCTGAACACCAAAGAGAGATTCAAAAAGGCATCGATTGCCTTTTACTCCTGCAATAGAATTTTCGGGAAAACCTGGTATGGTAATTTGGTGTAGTGGAAAGCTTTAGAAAAGAGCACGAATCTGAAAATTTTGACAAAAGTTCAAAGACTTGCGTGCACTGCCATTACGGGGGCAATAAGATCCACTCCAACTGCGGGACTGGAAGTTATACTCAATCTAATTCCCCTAGACCTCTTTGTTCAAGAACCTGCGGCTAAAAAAGCCCTGAGACTTGAATAAAAAAATAGAGTGGCGCGACAGCTCTTGAAGAGCCAAGGCCTAAGTGGCTAACTCTCATCAAAAATTCTCTGGGTGCGTGTGAAGAATTTAGGCGACCAATTTAACGCCGATTCCGAACGGCAAAGTGGAGAAGCACTTTTTCATGACAGATGATACTCTTGGAAGTTTTGTCAGTTCTTCGCAAGAGGCAGTGCCCGTGAAAGATGAAATAAAAACTTTGGGCACGGGTAGGACTCGAACCCACGATGTTCTGCTTTGCAGGCAACGCACCTAACCACTAAGCTACGGACACTGCCCTTAGAAATCCAAGAAAAAAAAAAAAAAATGCTCAGAGCCTTCATAAAGATATGGGTCATAGTACTAAAGGGTTTTCAAATAAATGGTGTTATTTTGAAAAGCCCGCTATTTCGGTAGCTGTCACTTTTGAAGCTGTCATTTTTTGACATTTGCGAAGTAGAAACTACGCCATTAATAAAACTGGAACGATACTTGCTTCAACAACGCGTTGAAATTATTAAAATTCACTATAAAAATGGTGAAAATTTGGCAGAGACGGTTCGTAAAACTAAAACATTTTTGGGTCGTCGTGAAGCACCTTGTCGGACCGCAATACAGACATTGGTGGACAAATTGGAGCTGTTGAAACAAGTTAGTGACGTGAAGAATAAAACCCGTGCACGTCGCTCAAGAACAACTGAGAATATTGCAGTTGTAGTCCAAGGTGTTGAAGAAAACCCAGGTTTATATATTTCTCGTCGTTCTTTGGAATTAGGCATTCCACAAACGTCATTACACCGTATTTTGCATGAAGACTTGGGTGTTAAAGCTTATAAAGTTCAGTTAACACAAGAACTCAAGCCGGCTTATCATCAACAACGCCGTGTCTTTGATTGGGTCCTTGAATTGCATGAAAGTGATCCGCAATTTAATCGAAAAATCATCTTGACTGATAAGGCCCATTTCCACCTCGGAGGCTACTTCAACAAGCAAAACTGTCGCATCAGGGGCTCGGAAAACCCAAGAGTTATTTTTGAAAAGCCTCTTCATCCTCAACGCGTGTCCGTTTGGTGCGGTTTATGGTCCGGCGGGGTCATTGGACCTTACTTTTTCGAAAATGAGGCAGGAGCAACAGTTACGGTCAATGGATTGCGCTATCGAGAGATGATTAATGATTTTTTATGGCCGGAATTGGATGGTTGGATCTGGACAACGTTTACTTTCAACAAAACGGCGCTACGTGCCACACAAGCAATGAAACTAGTGATGAGTCAACTCGGTTTGCTAACTCGAGTCAACTCGAGTTAGCCCTAACTCGAGTTAACTCGGTTTGTTTTTTTTTTTTCAATTCGAGTTAGCTAACTCGGTTTGCCAACTCGAGTTGAACGGTCCAACTCGGTTTGCAACTCGGTTTGCAACTCGGTTTGCAACTCAGTTTGCAAACTCGGTTTGCCAACTCGGTTTGAAATTCGGTTCGCCAACTCGGTTTGAAAATTCGATTCGCCAAATCGGTTTGCCAATTAAGTTCGGCAATTGATAAACAAAACCTAGTTTACTTGCTTCTAATTTTGTAAGTGTTTTTTTTTTTTAATTTTGAGTTTAAATATTGTACAAAAGGGCAATTATTTACCAAGTGGTAGAAATTTCATTATCAGCGGATGGCATTGATAAAAACCTAATTATTCCATTTTGTATGTGTTTTCTAGACCGGTTATATACCGGAATATCCGGTATTATTCAGAACGAAATATATATATAGCGACCTTGAATCGTACCTATTGAGCCATCGACATTCAACTTTCATTAGCGGATGGCAGAGATTTTGACGGATTAAAAACCTGGTAATTTCGATTTTTTTTTAATGCTTTCTAGAGCGATTTTCGGGACAATCCGAAAACATTTAGAACGAAATATCCCTCTAGCGACCTAGATTCGTACCTTATCTCTCTATTGAGCCATTGACATTCAACTTTCATCAACGGATGGCAGAGATTTTGACGGATTAAAAACCTGGTATTTTTTTTTTAATGTTTTCTAGAGCGGTTTTGGGGGTTGCAACTCGGTTTGCAAAAAAACGAACTCGAGTTAACTCGGTTTACAAAAATTACGGTTCGGCACATCGCTGGCTGGTTGCATGTCATACAAAATATCAAAAACGACTTTTTTACACCAAAATTTTCGTAATTGAACCTACTTTTCGATAAGAGAAAAATAAAAAATTTCAAAAAATTATTGGCAAGCCTACAGACAAAAAACACGTGCAACTTTCATTGCATTCGCACTTCTGTTTAATACTATAAGGTTCCATGTTCCACATGCAACCATTTAAACAATTTATGTCGTTTAAAAATCAAATGCACTTGAGTTACATGGAACTTTTTTGCACGCTTTGGTTCACATGGAACCTTTTCGTATTTAATATCATCGAATAAAATCAAAAAGTTCCATGTTTTCAATGAATTAGAAACATTTCTCATATTATTCAATTCTATTTTTGTTTAGATAGTGTGAATTAAAAACTTTTTTTAAACGATTTTTTAAGAAACTTTTCATAAAGAAAATTGCATCGTAAGTTATAAATTATTTTCAAATGTTATTATTTAGATATATCTTCGCGGAAATTGCCTCAAAGAATGTCATTACAAGACCTACCTAGTGTTGAAACCGAAAAAAAGGAAAATCGTTTGCCCGATGCAAAAATAAGAGCATTCAAAGCTATGCAGCCTTTTATGCATGAAGTGGATTCTGATTTTTCGAAAACTTAATTAAAAAAAATACACAACGCTAGATTTTAAGAAAATAACTCCACTATTTTATTTATTTAACTTTTAATATTATGATTAAATGAAGTTATTTTTTTATTTTCGTTTTTTTTAGTTATAAGAATCAGAATTATAAGAAAATAAATGTATATTATTTATATCTATATCTATACATATTATAAAAATGTAGCGATATTTGTGAAACTTTCTTGGTTAATACTTCTGTATTCCATGGTGGTTTCTGTGAAAAAAAAAGGAAAAACCTGATGGAATAAGAGTGGAAAAGTGCATTGGTTTTCAAATGGACAGCTGGAAAATTTCAAAATGGGTTTTCGAATGGAACAGAGACAAGATTTTGGCCAGCAATTTTTGACGCTTCAAACGTTTAAGGCTTATCTGGGAAAAAAATCTATCCGTTCCTCTCGATAGAAGACATGGTGGTTCATTTAAGGTGAAAGACATCGATTACTTCATTTCGATCAAAGAGTATCCCTGTTTAGTCTGTTCAAATTGATGACTGTTTCCTCAACGACTAAGTTATAGTATTTTGCTTAACCCTGACGGTAAAAAGATAACTTTGAAAAGTAATGTCATCTTCAAAGCTACTCCGAATAGGTGGAAAGAGTTTTTTGTTTTGAGTTTCTAAGCCTCCAAGCTTTTACATGAAAAGAGTATAAACCCAAGTAAGGCTGGGAAAAACATACCTACGAGTATTTGAAAAATAGTAGAAGCTTAGATTGTATGCCGTAAGAAGATACTTTGGAGATTTTAATTACAACGAAATTATCATGACATTGTGAAGCTTAATGTCACAGTTTTCGTTTTTATACTCTCCCGAAATGGCGAAATTTCGTTTGTATATTCAGTAGATATGAGAACACCTAATTGTTGAGGGTGGTTCACCCAAACAATTTTTTTGTATATTTTGTTATTTTTTTATGGTGTGGAATTTAAAAATACATTTACTCTCAAGTTTTTACCCTACTACCACAGACCCCTATGTACTTAATTTTAAGGGAATGTTGGTAGTGCTGTAGATGAGTTTTAAGTATTGTTTACTAGATCGAAAAAGCTGTGCATGAGATATGGCCAGGGTAGCGGGTAGGGGTTTCGGTGGTAGCGTGGATACAGGATAGCGCGGAGCAGTGCAGTGTAGCATGTACACTGAACCAAAAACAGCAATCACATTGATAATTTTGTGCGTTAAATTGAATATTTTGTTGTCAATTAACAACCAATGACCGACGTAGTCAATATAATAATTTAGGATTTTCAATTTAATGACGCCATCAAAAAATCGATTAATCGAAAACCGGTGTTGTCACATTGATGATTTGCGTTTGCAAATGGAAAACTATAGTCATCATATTGAAAACTATGGTTGTCTCATATAATATTGAGTTGTCATCTTGAAACCCCAGGTTATCAAATTGAAAAACACGGATATCATAATGAAAACTACGGTTGTCAAATTGAAAATAAAGATTGAAAAATGAAAATCGTTGTTGTCAACTTTAAAACAAAGGTTGCCAATATGAAAACTATGATTTTCTCTGGTTTTCAATATTACAACCATTATGAAAGACATTAAAAATGCGTTTTTGATGGAATTGAAGTGATTTTCAATTCTAAGAATGCTGCTGTAAATGTTTTTAATTCGAAAATGCACTTGCATCCAGGAACACATGAATGCACTCGTGTAATTACTTCTCCATATTACGATTTATTATTGCTTTCATCCTAAAAAATAAGCTATAATAACTGTTTTAAAAAAATACTAAGATTTAATATTAAAGAAACATTTTATTTTATTTTATTATTAAATGTGAAATATTTACTATTATAATTTAGTTCAGAATAATAAAAAATGTGAAAAAGATAGCTGCTATTCATTATTCAATATTTTGGGCGGTCATCGATCTTTCAAAAGCTGTCAAAATGCCATTGTTTCTTCCTGTTAATCAAAATAAAAGAAAAAAATGTACATGTTAAGGTACAGAATAAAACATACAATATAAGAATTAGGGCTAGTCAATTCATTAATGCCAAACTTGCATCATTTTTTTTATATATTCTTATACATACCTTCAAAGATCAGATAGAATGGTCGACTGTAGTTGATTAATTTTGTTTTTTAATCACACACAAGACACAACGTCCGATCGAATTAACACGCGTAAACCGACTATCTTCTGAATGTAGAAGATATAATTTGTTTCCACATTGAAAACAATTGTGTTAAATTTGACGATCATAGTTTTCAATGCGACAACTTTAAATAGAAGATTATCGTATTGACAACTAAATTTATAAATATGAGGTTAAAAATGCTTAAATCATCAAATTGAATACTACAGTTATCAACTTGACTTCCATATAACATTTTGGTAACCAACTCCAACTACAAATGATGACGTAATAGCCATATCGGCAATCATTGTTGTATATCTGATGACTGTAGTTTTAAAATAACTGACGGTCAACGTTAGATTTTTATATTGACAACCAAAATATTGTATTTGATCGTTCCTGTTGTTAAATAGACAACTTTGATTTTCAAATTAGAAACAAGAAATTGAAAATTTCAAATTGTCCTTTTTACAATTAAGTTGTTAAATTGTGAGACGACTTTTGAAAATGTACATCACATTGACATTTTTTTTGCATCATTATGACAATTTACGGTTAACAACCAGTAATTGTCAATAAGACAACGGATATTTTTTTCAGTGTTGAATTTTATTTCCTTAGTTCTCTTTCCCTTTTTTTTTCTTCTTCGTGGTTCTTGCACTTGATGAAAAAAAGGGGGCCACGACACAGGTGCACGTGGTGCAAATGTCAACAGGCCGAAAATTCTATGTTCTGCACAGCGGCGTCATCGTGAGGTCTACAGTCTCGATTTGGGAGTGATATGCAAGTAAAGGCGTCTTGCAGTTTAATTTTATTTTCTCTTTTCCGTATGACCACTTTGATATTTTATGTTTTATTTGTTTTAAAGAAACTGCATAGTTCTATTAGAAATTGTTCTGAGGAGAAGATCCTACTCGCTTGGTGGTCGAAAACGAAAAGACCTACTCAAAAATTTTGTCGGAAAGCTACATGTTTCAACGCAGTTGGTACCTACTGTTTCCTGAGTAAATCACTGAGATTTAACGAATTGATTCGAACTTCGAATTCCATACGCATATTGCGTATTCAAGAAAACAGAGTGCAACAAAATACCTTTTTTCTTGTGTTCGGATGGTTTAGATTCGTAACATAGGTTAGAATGGCGCTTCAATTGCGCTGTTTTGATACCATAAACTCGAAGTTACCTTAAAAGAATAAACTATAAAAAGATACGCAAATTACAGTGCATAATAGAGATTTGGAGTGTTTAAATCAAATTGGTTTTGTTACGATAGAGAACCAAGTTCCTAATCTTAATATTTGTGAGTTCGCTAAGCTCGTGTAAGAAAGGAGCACCCAAGGCCATTGTTCTGGCATTTAGAAGGGCCGGACACTATCACAAAAAGTGCTTGAGTGTTTCCGTCTAAACCGTATCTCTTCAGCTGCGACAAAATTCATTGTGGGGAATACCAAGCTTCAAGGCATGTTGTCCGACCGGCCAGTGGCCTGTGCAAATGACAACTACTCTTCCAATGTCTGACCTAGGTATTTTCAGAAGTTCCTTGGTACGTTTGTGGTAGTAAGTGGGCCATATCTGTCTCGAGATATTGCAGTTGTTGACTTTCCATCTTACGTTAGATTTATTAAGAAAATGGATTTGAATATCCGTTTAATTTTCCAATTTTGCCTAGTTAGAATTTCAACCTTCCAAAGCTTAATGATGGTTACGTGTAGTCAGATGGTTCTAGTTGTATTTCTTTAGGAATAGATAGGTTGCAGTCCACATACCCGATTCTCTCAGTCTTAAAGCACCACAGGAAACTGTTTTGTGAATGTGGAGGTCGATGGGAAAAAGATTCAGAATAACTGTGAGTGCATCCGTAGGGCAAGATCTAATTTCTCCCCTTGTACCAATGCAGGCAGTTCTTTGAACTCTCTTAAGCTTGTCGATGTTGTATTTTTTGTCTAGGGCAGACCACCAAACAATTTATCTGGATGTCAGAATGGGGCAAACTAGGGAAAGGGTACATTCATAAGTTAAATTCAAAGCTGTCAAAACACGATGTTACTTACAAAAAAAAAAAAAATTTTTTGTTTGTGTACTCCCTTCAATAGCAAAATACTTCCCTCTAGAACTTGAAATTACTCCTCTATGAAAATTTGGAACGGCAGCCATACAGCAGATCTTGGAGAAGACCCAGGAACTTCAAATCGATACCTATCACCTTTTCATTGATTTCAATGCCGCCTATGACAGCGTCTATAGACCAATTATATAGAGCAATGTCTAGTTTTGGCATCCCAGGGGAACTCACCTGTCAATGTAAGATGACAATGGAAAACTCACGCTGTTCCATCGTGGTCGGAAATAACCTAACGGATACTTTTGGTGTCAAAAAAGGTTTTAGACAAGGCGATGCGTTGTCATGCGATTTCTTCAACTTCATTCTTGAAAAGATTGTGCAAAGCTCCAATGTCAACACCAGAGGCACAATCTTTCAAAAGTCCGTTCAGCTACTAGGATACGCAGACGACATTGACATAATTTCATGAACACAGCGTGATATCAGTGGAGCGTTTGTGAGCCTTGAGATGGAGGCCAGGAAGATGGGGCTAGCGGTTAACGAGTGCAAGACCAAGTTAATGCTGTCGACAAGAAAGGACTACCAACATCCAACATCGACGTCTTGGAGCAAACGTCAACATAGACAGATTTAACTTCGAGGTAGTTAAAGACTTTGTCTACCTGGGATCCGCTATTAACTCAGACAACAACACCAACGCTGAAATCAAACCCTTGACAATCCTGCTACTTTGGACTAAGAAGGCAATTGAGTAGTAAAGTCCTCTCCCGAGCAACTGACGTAACACTCTACAAAACTCTTATCATCCCGGTCCCCATGTATGGTTCAGAGACATGGACCATGACAACATCTGATGAAAACGCTTTGAGCTGCCTTGAGGGAAAAATTCTTCGAGTGATTGTTGGTCCTGCCTGCGTTAATGGAGAATGGAGACGAAGATTTAACCAAGAACTGTACGAGCTGTACAGCGACACTGACCTTGCCAGAAAAGTTAAGGTTCAACGACTTAGATGGCTGGGTCATGGTAATGCTTCGGCTTGTAGAGTCTTCAAATCCAACCCGAAAGGACGTCGCAGAAGAGGAAGACCGTGAATCACGTGGAGGACACAGGTGGTAGAGGACCTGAACTTGAACCAACTTGTTATGCGAAACTGGAGAAAGCTAGCTAGGAACCCAACTGGCTGGAAAAGTTTGTTGAGTGAGGCCCTGGTCCGACCTGGACTGTAGCGCCACCATAAGTTAGTAAGTAATTTCAAAGACTTCCCCCTTAACTGAGAAAGTATTGTTATTGTGACAATATATCAAGATATATGATATTGTTTGTTGTTAGTCGGTGATGATTCAAATTTGGTATGAAACTCATTAAGAGTGGATCTTGGTCTTTCTCGGGCTTTCGTCTCATCGGCTCCGCGACGACTTTCTTTTTTATTGCTTGGAAGTTTTTTTTTTGTCGGAAAGTCGACTAAGCATGAAATAAACTTAACTTGCTGAATGTAATGACCGATGAAAAATGCAATAGCAAAAATTTAATTACGCGCAGCGAATAAAATCGCAGGAATAAAGTTATTCATGGTCGTCGTCGCCATGTGTGTAATGGTGTTATAAAGTGCTCTTAATGTGCACGGCTATATGCCACCACGTTGTTTTGTCAACTTGGTGTCACAGAGTCACAGTAGTGACACGGCCGGTGGAGCGGCGGCATGCGTTGCCATTGCTTTAGGGGCAAGGAGTTAATATGAGGACATTTCTACAAACATAGACATACGTGTGTGTCAATTTCGAAAATTTAATTTGTTCGGTTATGTTCTTTTTTCGCTGTTCTTTCTTTTTCATGTGTCGTCTGTTTGTAGACTCTGGGTATATATTTTTTGAAAAAAAAAAAAAACGTTTAAATTAATGTACCCATTCAGGGAACATACAGGAAACTTGGTCGGTATTAAACTACCACAACAAATGAAATTATTGAGCTGTAAAAATAACTGCGAAAGGATTTTACTGATGTCCTGTTTTAAGGATTCCGCTGAGGCTGGTTTCCGGTGCGCAATTTTTATTGAGTAGAATGAACGTACGATGATTCGGTGTTCGAACACAAGTAGTAGCAATTGCTTGTCAGATGAATTTTAAAGAGATTTTTTTTACTTGATAAATATTTACTCAAGTGCATAATGGGCAGTTCGCATTTATTGGTTCTTGTGTATGGCGTAGTGAAAACCGAAGAATTCAGTTTAAATGAATAATTATTATGAGCGAAATGGAAACGACGAAGTTATGTTAATAAATTGCTTCAGTTTTCTTTCTTCAGTTGAGTGTTGATTGGATCTTATTGTTGATAAATTATTTGAGTTCTTACTCGAACTTATTAAAATAAATGATTTACGAAAGAAGCAAAAAATTAAAATAATATCACTACAGCACCTACAAATACAAACAAATACAAAAACAATACATGAACAGACAGCAACAAAAAAAACATTTAAGAGCGTCACACACTGGTTTTTAGCATAGTCTTTAATTATTATTCTTATGATATGAAAGTCAATAAGATCCTAATTATAATTCAAAAGCCTACTCATCCTTGGCTCATGCATTCCGTAATTGTCGTATGTCTTGGGACTTTAATAAGACCCATAATTCGAAAATGATAACCTCCTCCCTGATAGTAAAAAAGTAATGATGGTCCTTCTCTGAGACAACGTTTGCATTTGGAAAAGTGATACTCGATCCTTATAAGAAGGAATATTTTGAGGATCATGCCATTGAATACCTTTTAATGCGAAGCGACTAAAATTTCATTACACCGATTCTAACCTGTCAATATGAACGTCATAATAAGGACTCCAAATTTATGAAGCATATTCAAGGTGAGGACGAACAAGGCTATTATAAAGATAAAGTGTGACGTTAGGGTCAGGAAATTCTTTTGACCAACGCTTAACGAACCTCAGCATAGAATTAGGTTTTTAACGACAAGCAGTTGCCCGCAACATCGTCCGCCTCTACATCATCCACCGGCCAGAGGTGCGTTTTCGACTTGTTCATCGTGCCCACATGGGAATTTTGTTGCGAAATTATTTTAAAACAGTGGACTCTCTCTAAATCGAAATTGTTCTTAATTCGAAGCCCTCATACATATATGTATAATTTTCCCCGTTTAAGCTACACTTTTCAATGATGCTTGGCTCTTATTATTCGTAACTTAAAAGCGTTACGCTGTATAGCTTAAACCCTTCCTCGAGAGAGTAGGTACCGACCCTACTGAATTTCTTATCCATGGGTATTGCTTAGTGCCTTTATTCTTCCCCCACCATGGTCTCGCCGTCTACATTAGGAATAATGTTGCTTATCAATTCTTACCATAATATGGACGCTGCTCCAACCCTTTTTTTCAATTTTATGTGGTTCAAGTTCTCCGTAAATAAGCACATCATTCACTACTGTTTTCTTTATCGAAGCCCAAATTTGGATAGAGCTTCAACTTCTCGCCAATTTGACGCTCTGTCTGACTCCATCCAAAGAATTTTATCCCTGCATCCTCACACTGAAATCGTTATTACGGGCGATTTCAATGTACATAATTCTTCGTGGCTTCCCCATTCGGGCCAGACAACACCCGAAGGAATGTGTGCTGAGATCTTTTCTGAAATTAAATACCTAACTCAGCTTGTCACCGAGCCCACTCGAATATTGGACATTAATGGCCAAGCGGAAAATACTCTTGACTTGTTTCTTATGTCCGACCCTGATAAATACACTATCAGTGTATTAACGCCATAGTATTATATCTGCAAATTTCTCGTGTCAAGCTAATCCAGTTAGAGAAAAAGCTCCGAAGAGAACCGTGTGGCAATACGAGAGAGCCAACTGGGACGGTCTCAACAACTTTTTCCGGATCTTTAACTGGTCACTATGCTTCCTCGATAGTGACGAAGACTCCAGCGCAGATATGTAAACTAATATGATTATTTTGAGAATAAAAACTTTTATCCCGAATAGGGTTAAAAGCATCAAACAAAAGGAAAAGTCATGGTTTGATTCAAGCTGTAAAGAGGTTATCAGTGAAAAAGAAGTAAGGTTCCGGTGTTTTAGAGCCAACCCAACTGAGAAAAACCGGAACAAGTTTAAACAAGCCAGGAAGGCTTGTAATGCCCATATTCGGCGGACCAAATTTTTACTTACTTACTTACTTAAGGTGGCGCTACAGTCCGTTGTGGACTTGGGCCTCAATCAACAGGCTCCGCCAGCTAGCTCGATCCTTGGCTAGTCGTCTCCAGTTTTGCACTCCGAGTT
>CAKKXW010000001.1:78951951-78963618 GCA_920937365.1 Sphaerophoria rueppellii
ATCTGGTGATCAATCCAATAATAATATTTTATTGCACTCTTAACGCTATATATACACAGTTATTGCTTATGAGAGTAAATTAAATATTATTGCTTACGATAGTAAATTAAATATTACTGCTTACGAAGTAAATTAAATATTACCTTTAGTTCATTGAATTCATAAGTATCATGTTACGATTTTGCTTTATTGACAATATTTTTCTTTATTGTTGTAATTTGCTTTACTAAGCAAATTTTGTTATTATTCGTTTTCTGTTACCTTATGAGTTCAATGAATTATGGTTTGTTTATAAACTGAACAGTATTTTCTGCGTGCAATATATCTTCCTCGAGTCTCTTTTGGTTGATGGAATGGCTTCTATGGGACTCAGTCAAATCAATGGCATTAGAAATCAACTTGACAAAATTCTTGACCTTGTCTACTTTTCGGATGACAATTATTCTGATTGCTTAGTACTTTCATCAGATACTGTACTTGTTGATGAAGATCGTCACAAAACTGCTCTATCTATCTCTTTAAGTATAAGTATTATAAGCTCTACTATTGATTGTAAGAATATGCATGAATTCAATTTTAGGAAATGTAATTTTGCCGATCTCTTTCGGTTGCTTTGTGATATTGACTGGGATATTTTATTTAATAATGCAAATCTAGATGAAATGGTATTTAGTTTCTATAAAATACTTTTTGAATGTTTTCTTACAAACTTTTCCTTTAAGAAGAAAACGGGACTTAAATTCTATTCCACCGTGGTTTGATCCTCATGTTAAAACACTTAAAAATAGAAGGAACAAGTCATGAATCAAATTGAATACATCTTGGAACAACGAAGCTCAAATTGAATATATTACTCATAGAAACGAATTTATTAACTACACGAATCTTCTTTACTCAGACTACATATCTCAAATAGAACACAATCTCAAGTCTAATCCCCGTGAATTTTGGAAGTATGTTAATTGTAAGAGGAAATCGGATGGGTACCCAACTAACTTTACTTATAAGAATTCGGTCAGCCATTTGCCTGGAGAAATTGCATGCATGTTTGCAGAATTTTTCCAAAGTGCATTTGGTAATGTTTCCGCGCACGATATTAATAATAACAATTCTAGCAATAATTTTAACGTAAATGGGTTTTCGCATCTAAATTCGATAGTTTATACAATTTCAGAGGCTAGTATACTTAAGTACATTGAAAATGTAGATGATTGTTTATGTCCGGGTCCTGATGGTTTGCCGTCTTTTATGTTGAAAAAATGTGCAATATAATATATTTCATATCCCTTGTTTTTGCTTTTTAACAAATCCCTTAGCTGTTCTGAATTCCCAACACTTTGGAAGAGTTCATTCTTAATTCCGATTTATAAGAAAGGTATGAAAAATCAAGCGACTAATTATAGACCTGTAGCCAAACTGTCCGCCATACCAAAATTATTTGAAGCAATTTACTTCAATTTACAACATACTGTATTTTGACGCATTTGAAAAGAAAGAACAAGTTGACTGTATTTTTACTGACTTTTCTAATGCCTTTGACAAACTAAACCATAATGTTCTTTTAAATAAATTAAGTGCGATTGGTCTTAATGAGCGATTTATCAAATGGCTTTCCTCTTACCTTCATGATAGGCTGTATAGTGTAATCTTTAAAAACGAACGCTCTAAAATTTTCAAAGTCAACTCTGGTGTTCCACAAGGTAGCCATCTTGGTCCTCTATTATTTGTGTTATTTATTAATGATCTACCTTCTGTGTTGGTAAATTCTATGTCTCTTATTTAATTCAGTGAATGACTCTGATCTTCTACAAGAAGATCTGAATAGATTTGGGGAATGGTGCAATAATAATTGTCTTGACTTAAATATTGATAAATGTAAAGCTATGTGTCTTACTCGTAAGAAAAGTTTTATTGACAACTCTTATTTATTAAATTTGACGACTCTATGTAAAGTTTCTTGTATTTCTGATCTTGGTGTAGTATTAGACTCTAAACTTTCTTTCAATTACCACTTTGACTATGTAATAAATAAAGCTAACATGACTCTTGGCTTCATTAAAAGATTTGGACGTGAATTTCAGGACCCATATGTTCTAAAATCCCTGTATGTCCCTTTTGTTAGGTCTATTTTAGAATATGCAGGCCCCTTACTATACAGTACATATTAATAGATTGGAGTCTGTCCAAAGAAGGTTCCTGAGATTTTATCTTCGGTTTATTTATTTGCCCGATAGATATAACTTACTACCATATACTGATCGTCTGAAACTTATTAACCTTCCGTCTTTATCTAGTCATAGGGCTTATTTGCAATTTTGTTTTACTGTTGGTGTTTTAAATGGTTCAACTGCAGCTTCAACGATTCTATCTAAAATAAATTTTAACATTAATAATTATTCTCTAAGAAGACAGTTACCACTTTGTAGCTCATTTAGTAGGTCAAACTACGGATTGAATAGCCCTGTTAATCGTCTTATTAATGTTTATAATAAAAATTATGACTTAATTGATTCAAACGATCATAATGTAAGAACGTTCAATTTCAAATCAAGATTCTATATTGTTAATTCATGAAGTTGATAACTTAATTTAAACTTTTTTTTCCTTGTTATTTTTAAATTAGTTAGTAAGTTTTTTATGTAACCGTTAGTATTTAACGTATTGAAATAAAATAAAATAAAATAAAAAATAAAATTTGGTCTTCGATACTTGATGTTGACGGCATAGGACTCCTTCAGAGGTTACTTGACACTCGATAAGAAAAGGATCTGGTGATCTCTTGTGATTGTAGCCGTCTGACGTCGAATTTTCTGGCAGCATTTCCTTGTTTTGGCCGTTGTCGGGATATTCGTAGCACTACCTTGGCTGCGGTAGTGGTAGTGGTCCGGGTCTATGTTAGCTCCTCGGAAAGTTCGAACTTTTAAAATGCTGGACAAGTGACTTTCGTCGATCGCAATGTGATCAATCTGGTTGACGGTTGATTGACCAGGAGATCTCCATGTTCCTTTATGGAGATGAGGGAACCAGGCGCTTGCTACGACAACATTTTGCCCCGCAGCAATATCGATCAGCCTGAATCCGTTATCGTTACCAAAGATGTCCCCTTTTCCCAGCTTTGCATTAAAATCGGCGAGGATAATTTTAATGTCATAGCTGAGACACTGCTCATACGTTTTGTCAAGGAGCTCGTAGAACTCGTCTTTTGACACAATGGCAACGTTCGTGAATTACCCTGTTCAAATGAAATGTAAAAATGGAGAAATGAATACCTACAAATTATCATTTAATAATATGGCATTTAAATTAAAAGATAATACAAATTTTGTTGATCTTAACTATGGAGGCTATTATCTCATTATTTAAATATGTACATTTATTAAAGTTTTAATTTTAAGGGTTCAATAAGTTTTGTTACAATTTCAATGTTTTTAGCATTTGGTTTCTTATTATTATTATTGCGTTTTAAAAATAGTTTCCATAATTCGTTTTCTGGTTTGGCAATTTTCAAAGAAATGGAAAAAAGCTTTAGTGTGGTATGGAGATAATATAATTGTAATAAGCAGCAAAACGTCTTATTATAAAAATTACGTTTATTACATAATATAGATTATAAAGATGATATGAACGAAGCTTGAGAACTATATATGTTCAATGAATTGACAAATAAATTATTTTCCAAACATTAAATACATAATTTCTTAGATTTTAAATATAAATAGCTGAGTGATGTGCGTTAACAAGTAGATATTGAAACATTTTATCCACATTTATTACAATAATTGAGCACTGAAGGTAGCCTGAAAATTGTAACATCGGATTGTGAGAGGATCTAAAAGTTCTCTCTCTCTCTCTCTATTAGGAGGTGATCTTATGAGATCGACATTTAAAATCTGAATCGTCGAAATATTTCCATATTGGGAATAATCCTTTCGAATCGGAGAATGCTGAGACAATTTCGAACTTGTTAGAATAGCTTTGTCTTCTTCAGCACTTTCGTATAGGATTTGCTGAATTGTCCAACACGTTTTACGTTTTATTGCATCGTTTTGTATGTCCATTTAAAAAATGACCTGCCGTACCACGAATAAGAAAAGTTGCTTTCCACTTTTTTCTGAATCAATTCAGCAACTTTATAAAATTTTCTTACATTTCTAATTGCTGTCTATAAACAAATATAGTTATTTAAGTCCTTATACTGTAATGTGTACACACTTTATATCTCTACCTTTCTATATCTCTCTAATGTGTGTAATGTGTATACACTATTTATCTCTATCACTCTAATTTTGTGTTATAGCTGAATAATTATGTAGAAAAAGTTTTATTTGTAGTTGTAAGTAATTATGTTAGCGTAAGGGAAATTCTAGTGGTTAAAAAGAGAACTTCGTTAAGCATCGAGAACGTTCAGCGCCTACAAGAACCTAGTAGTTTCTCGAACCGATTTTAGTGACATAAATAGCCATTTGTAAGTGAGGCAATTTAATTGATTGTGGACTGCGATAAGTAAAGGTACTGTGTTTAAAAAGTTAAATTTGAAACAGTTGAATAAATAATTTTGTGAGTGATTTGAATAAAATACAATAAGTTTAAATTGAAGTTTAAGTAGAATAAGTTTAAATTGAAGGACCAAGCCGAATATTACAGTATAATACCACCAGCTTATCACTTAGTGTGGTATTTTTTGTTAGCAGGCACGTAAGCTTGTGCAGTTTTTTTTACAAATTAAGGTCGAGCTTGGCCGTGATGTATGCCTCTATTGAAAATGGGGTCAAAAATTAAACTTATCATTACAGATTTTAAATAACGCTACATAACTGTTCGACCTACTAATTTGGAAGATTTTAAACCTTAACTTCTCTATGGCATAATAATGCTGTTCACCAAATTTTAGGGACATGTGAATCGTTATGAAGTTGTTTGCTTTTTTGTCTTGGTTATTATTACACGTTTTCTTAGTGAAATAAGTAAAGTTTTAAATGTTTGCGTATTTAGCTTGCGGCGTTGTTCCCACTGCATTTATAGCAAAGACCCTTAGGGAAGATAAGGCTAAAGTTGCTGCGGATACAGAATCCACTCACTTAGGTCGAAAGAAAAGGCCCATTGGTATACCACATGAATCTAGAGGATTACTTCTTACTAGTCGAACCATTTTGAGCTTTTTATAAAGCGAAGAAGAAATTTGATATCCTTATTAGCTAGTTCTTTGCGATTATCATAAAAGTATTCTCCCAAATGAAGTTTGCGTCTTAGTGAAAGAGCAGGGCATGTGCAGAGAAGGTGAGGGATTGTTTCCTCTTCTTCCTCGTCCATACAGCTCCTGCAGAATTCATTTGAGGCTACACCAGGTCGTATTGCGTGCCTGCCTATACAACAGTGTTCCGTAAGGACACCTATTAGGGACCTAATATGAAATCTGCTTTGAGATAACAAGTCCTTAGAACGTTTTAGCTCAAGTGACGGCCATATGAGCCTTGTGCCTGCGCACGTAGGTAAATTGTAGTAATTGTACCACCTAGACCTTGTTATCGTAAAGGCTGTTTCTTTTAGAAAAAGTTTGCATGTAGCTATTGGTATACATATCTTTTAACTTTCAGGTGAGATAGGTATGACATGACGGTTCCATTTTAAGTGATTTCGTCGGCTGTACAATTTCTCGTGATGTCTCTGTGGCCTGGCACCCAGCAGAGGTGAATATTAAATTGCTGCGCCATCTCCATAAGAGATGATCGACAATCGAGGGCCATTTGAGAGTTGGTTGAGACAACGTCGAGAGATTTAATAGCAGCCTGACTGTCAGAGAAGATGCGGATATCAGAAGTTGATATCACGTTTTCTCTTAGCCAAGAGAGAAACTCTTTGATCGGCAAAATTTCCGCTTGGAAGACGCTACAATCATAAGGGAGTCAGAATGAGAGGCTTAGGTTAAGCTTTTCTGAGTACACACCACTACCAACACCATCTTTAGTGTAGGATCCATCTATATAAAAATGGATGCTTTTGTCATCCAGGAGTTTTTTTCCTTCCCATTCATTATTTTCCCATTCTCTGGATGGAAAGGATACCTGGAAGTTTTTCCCAAATTGGCGGTTTGGAGTGGTGTAGTCTTTGTACTTTGGTATAGAACCGAAGAAGTTCAAAATGATGGAATGTCCCACATTATTGTTGGTCCATTGAGATGAGGCGTTGAGTCTTACCTATAGCTGTAATCGCTGTCACTTTTTTGCTGAAGATGTCGAGGGGTGTCAGATGGAGGAAAGAATCCAACGCTCCTGAGGGTATGATTCTCAATGCCCCGCTTATGCAGAGACATGCAGTGCGTTGGACTCTGCTAAGTTTGTGGAAGTAAGTGACTTTCTCCAGTGCAGTCCACCATACTGAAACCCCATACATGACCGGGTGACCGATGTATGAAGCCAATATGTTATGCGAGGTTGAAAACCCCATTTGCCTGCTATGGCTTTCTTGTAGGAGAAAAGAGCTACTGTTGCTTAATTCTTTCCTGAATATTAGTTTTCCAACTTAATTTTTTGTCTAATATCAGACGAAGATATTTGGCTTCATTGGTTAAAATTTGTGGTACACCTTTTATTGAAGGAGGTACAATTACTGGGATTTTGTATTTCCGTTTAAAAAGAACAAGGTCTGTTTTTTGAGGATTAATATTAAGTCCACACTGATCAGCCCATCTAGTGAGCATATTAAGTGCGTTTTGGAGGGGTCTCTCAGTGTATTAGGATGTTTTCCTATGACGGCGATAGCAACATCATCGGCATACGCAATCACTTTGGGGATATTAGCATTTCGTTAACTACTATATTCCTCAGGAGAAGGGACAGAACACTACCTTGCTGAGTGCCTCTGCTGACAGACATTTTCGTACAAAAATCCCCCATCACAGAGTGAGTATTCGACGTTTAGGGTCGTCATAGCAGAAGTAATAGCAGATGTGTCAACATTGTTGAAAGCGCCCTCAATATCCAGGAAGGCAACCATAGTATATTCCTTTTGTTCTAGGGAGTATTCGATAGTTCTTCTCAGAGTATGCAAATGCAAGGCGGTTTCTACCGACTTCGCTATGCAGTAAGCATGCTGAGACATCGATAGTCTCTTAACAATACTATTACGTACATGGATTTTGAGAATGAATGATGATAAGCTAATAGGTTTCTGATCTTTAGGGTTGACATGCGAGCATTTGCCCTCCTTTGGGATGAATACTACCTTTACTTCTCTCCATCGCTGAGATAGACCAGAACTATGCAACTTTTGAAGATCATCTAAATGATGGACAAAGTAATATCGCTGGTATGTTGTAACTCAGCTGGTATGATTTGATCTGGACTTGGAGATTTATAAGATTCGAAACTATTCAGAGCCCATGTCAATTTTTCTTTTGAGCGAAGAACCTGTAACGATAAAAATTAAATCTTGTCTAACTCTACTGTGCTGAGCTCACACAACTCTGCCCTTGAAATTATTTGCACACTCAGTAAATATGGTTTGGCTATTGGTCATTTCATTACAATAGACAATTTTGCTTTAAATACGGTTTTAGCACTAGATCCGTTTTAGAATAATTTCTTCATTTATTTCTATTATCTTTCATCGGTTTTTGGATGAAGGTTCTTCGAAAGCTTGTTTAATCAAATTTTCGATAACCTCAAGTCACAGAAACCTAGAAAAAATATTTTTGTAAAAACCTCATGATAATGGCATGGCGAAGACTGAAAAATTAGAAACCTTATCAACATTCAAATTATCATCCCAATTTCCGCAAGTTAATATACAAAATACTCATGAACTCTTAACCCGCCAAAGATTGTTCCCATCCACGTTGTCATTTTTTTCCCTTCGAATTTCACAAATTTATTTAAGAACTAAAATTTTAGCAACAGTTTCATAGGTTACCGTCACAACATCTTGCCTGGGTATTGGAAGCAAGCAGAAGCAGTGCGTATTTCAACACAGAATGGAGCATGCGTTGTTAAACTATCCAATCGTTAGTTGGCTTACCCATTTCTATATGTCATTTTGTTGAGTTCTTGTGTTGTTAACTCAGGGAATTTATTTGTGAATATCTGGATTGGGCGTTTGGGATTGTTTCGAGTTTTGAATGAAGCGCATGATTTTTTTTTTCTTTGAGAACTCAAAAAATGTACTTATTCTTTGTTCTTAATACGAACGTCATTGATAATTTCAGACTTGTTCCAAAAAGATGGACGTGTGTATTAAATAGATCAGACGGCACCATTGCTTCTTTTAATGCTTGATAACCTTTATTTTCAATTGTGATAGCTGTGGTATTAACAATACGAATTTATATAATGAATACATAATGTACGTACACACTTTTTGATTTAATTTTATTGCAAGAATATTTTAAGCTTCGCTACCACGTCTAGTTTGGGATAGGTACATTTCCAAATAAATGTCATTCGGTCATGCTGACCTTAAGGCTTAACACTTAACACCATTTCTGTGTTCAATTTTTTTTTTTTTTTTTTGTGGTTAAAGTCGGGCCTAGGGATCTAGAGCAGAGTACGGTGGTACCATTTCTGCTGAATTTTCTAGTTAAATGAAAGAGTATTTTTACTAGTTGCTTATTATTGTAACGAAGTTACAAATTCAGCAAAATGACAACCCACAACATGGCGCCAAAATAAAACAACAACCAACCATCAATAGAAGAGTAAAATTACAATGAAAACAACAACAAACACATAGCCAAAGTATACAAACAACAACCACCGTCAAAAGCAGAGTGCTAATGAAACAACAACAAACACACGGACAACGAAAACAGACAAGCAGCAACACAGAAGTTACATGGTCGCATGTGAAACTGCATTGATACTTTTCTGTCGTCTTTCAATTCACTCCTACTTGTTACTCTAAAGCACTTATCACATGAGCACGAACGACGACCGACGAATGAACGAAAATTCGTCGATTTTGACATTTCTTTCACATGAGAGTTTTTAATTCGTCGCGATTCGCGAATGAACAACCAAAACACACAGCAAGAATGATTTTTGAGGTTAGACGCACGCGAATATTTTGTTCGTTGGGAGTGTGGTTGATGTGGACGCGAATAGAGTTTGGCAGTTCGTATCAACTACAATTCTTTTTGCGACGAATAAATTTGTTTCCTCAAATTTATTAACATTTGAAATTAAAAATTTAATTTGTTCATCGCAAATCAAACATAAACTACACTTTTATCGTTTTGTTGACAATTTGTAAGGAAATACGGCTCCAAACGTATCTAAAATCACTTTTCTTCACTTATTCGTCGTTCGTTGGTCGTGCTCATGTGAATAGTGCTTAAATCTATGAAGTAGGAGTGATATCGATCATAAAAAAGAATTCATTTGGTCGTTGACCATCAAGGTGCTCTATACAATAAATATTTTTTTTTTTTTACTAAGAGTATTCCTGAGGCATGCTTTTGGTTAATGCCATAAGAAGCCTCGAATAAAGTTTTGCTTCGTCCTTTATCTCCTTGACTAGGGATTAAATCCCACTTTTTCGTCAAGGCTAGGGAAAATCCCTTTGTTTTCTTTAACGCCTAGACTAAGGATTGAATCCCATTTTTCCGTCAAGGCTAGCCCATTGTAGTATTAGTAGTAGGTATTGTTCCGACTAGGGATTAAATCCCATGTACCGTCGGAACTAGGGGAAATACCCCACTATAGGTATCGCCTAGACTAGGGATTAAATCCCATCTTTTCGTCAAGGTTAAGGAAATTATCCCATTGTAGTATAAGTAGTATTATTATTGTTCCGACAAGAGAATGAAACCCATACGCATACACTGTTGGAACTAGGGATATTATCCCACCGTTCCCATCCACCGCCGTTTTTTCTGGGAACCCGCCGTTTATTATATTTTTATTTCAATAAATAAATCTGAATTGTAATTTTCTTTAAAAAACCGTGTTTTATTTTGTTCTTTCCTCGGAGAAACCTGGACCTGCTGACCTACCTCAGCTGAGAAAAAACAA
Source organism: Sphaerophoria rueppellii (assembly GCA_920937365.1). Lineage (NCBI taxonomy): Eukaryota > Metazoa > Arthropoda > Insecta > Diptera > Syrphidae > Sphaerophoria > Sphaerophoria rueppellii. The sequence goes on from CAKKXW010000001.1 coordinate 78,961,956, forward strand.
AAGAACATCAAACTAAAAAAGTACGTGAGGTGTCAGTTAACCATTTCTCAGTTTTGAAAGGAAAAAGGATTCAGAAGCAAATACTATCATCTCAGAAGAGGGGTTAAAATGTCATTTTTTGTGAAGGCAGCATTCAATACGTATTTAAAAATAAAATAAATAAGTTACACAATAATTTTACGTGAATTTTGTCTGAAAATAGTCCATAGCCAGCCATACATCTATGCATGATGTCATTTATGTCTTCTTCTTCACAGACTTTGTTTATGAAAGTTGGAGTTGGAGTTGGAGTTGGGTTTGTTATTTTGAGCGTTCGCTCTTTCATACATCTTTGAGATTTTGTTATTAGGCTAAAAACACACCGAAGCAGGCCGACAAATACAAAATGTCTTGTCTTTTTTCGCTTCGGTGTGTGTTGCTCGTTGCTCCAATACAACCTGTACTGACAGGTTTCTTGTCGATTTATGTTTGTTTGTCTTGCGCACTCTGGTGTGTGTTACTTCATAAGACGGTGTATAGTTTTAGGTGCTGACATTTTGCTCCGGACTTTCTGTCTTCTTCGGTATTTTTTGCTCCTGTACAACCCCATGTATTAACTTTAACTGACGAGCGGACAAGGCTTTTTGTCGTGTCGTGTCGAGCGAACAAGACTTTTTGTCGTGTCGTGTCTTTTTCGGTGAGTGTTGCTTCATAAGAGCAATGGAAACAAAGACTTGATTTTTTGTCGTAAGACAAAAAGATGTTTTGTCCGCTTCGGTGTGTTATTAGCCTTAGAAGTTATTGGGTTCAGACTTCAGACTCAGACAGTGCCAAAGCCCAGTGATGAAAAACGTTATTTTTCGATTGTAGTGACAACTGACAAAAAGTGTACGAAATCGAGCGTAATTTTACGGTTTCTAATACGCTCATAATGGTTCAAGATCAACGATATTTGAAATACAAATGCATTGTTTTAATATCAACAGTCTTTATCTTCAACTAGCAGTTGCCCTCTCCCTCGTCTACCAGCCAGAGGTGAGTCTTGATTTGTGCACCAAAGTTATTTTAAAATTGTATAACAGTAGACTCTCGCTACGTCAAAATTCTTCTTAGCTCGAAGATTTAAAATATGTATAATTTTCACTGTTTTAACGACATTTTTTAGTGATGCTTTGCTATTTATTTTTTGGCTATTATTTTCGCAGCTTAACGTTGTATAGCCAAAAGCCTACCTCGATAAATAGACTTTTCAACACAAAAAGAATTTTACAATTCTAACAAATAGTTCCTGAGATTAAATTGTGTATTTATTTGATATTCCCTTATCTAGAAGCATCTTTAATACTTACTTTACTTACTTATCCAGCTCACAATCCATGAAGGATCTCAGCCTGGGATATTGCAGCCTTCCAGCATGATCGGTCGCTCGCATGCACTCTCCAGTCGCCGAAACCAAGCGCTCTGCCTCCTTGTACCGTAGGTTCGGTCTTCCTTGCCGTCTCGAAGCTGGGAGCTGGGATGAGAAGACTTTCTTGGCTGGAGCGTTGTGCTCGCTTACTTGCTGTTGCGAGGTCGGTTCTTTCAGAAGAGTAGGGTCGAGGGTCGAAGCTCTGCCGTTCCTTCTGGCTTGGATGCCATGTTCCTCCGTCTCGCGAACCAAAGCCGCTGACCTCTCACGTACGCT